>OV651820.1:43180759-43780759 GCA_927349885.1 Psylliodes chrysocephalus | reverse complement strand
AGTATGCCTAACACTGGAAAAAGTAACCAAGCGTATACACCGAAACTATGCTGCGTTTTAATCTATAGTCGACACAGTTAGAAAAAGCAGCAGGAAAAGCTGTAAAAATTGCATGCCACTATCAAAACTACTGACAATTCTCTTTTTTTAATTAACTTGATCAATCATAATAAAATTAAATAATATAATGCAGGATGGTACCCCAGAAGGCTGGAGAGGAAAGATATGGAACACATGGGTCTTAAATCATGTAAGATACACTACTTTCTACCAAAAATATAGTACCCGTTGTAAGTGGACTAAAAGGCCAAAAGCATAACAACTAGAAAAAAATCAGAGAGGTTACAAAGATTTGCCTCTCTAATAATAACAGGGGTCCTTAGAAGCACACAATTAAGCTATTGCTAGGTCTTCCTTCATTGCACTTTGTGGTCGAACCATTTTTTTTATTGTCTTAATGTCAGTTTCTACTTTTCCTTTTAGTTCAAGTATCTGCTTCATAAAAAACAGCAGTATCATTTGCATAACCTATTATTTCTCTGGTTGTATCTAAGTGAAACAACCCATTTTTTAAAAATACCTTTAAAGTAAGTATCAATGGGGGGAATGATTCAAGGCCGCCCCTGTTGAATTTACTTAGGAATCAATTCAAGGCAAGGTTGGCAAATTCAATAAAATAAAAATAACTAACGCGGTTATTATCAAATAGAAATGCACGAATTCAAAATCGATAATAATGATTATGCAAAAGAAAGACAGTTGGTAATATGTATGCGCGAAATGAATGCGCGAAATGAATGCGCGAGCCGTAATGGTTTTTAGATCGCGGCACGTAGTCTAGTCACTCAGACTTTATAAAAGACACATCATGTATCGGTCTTCACCTAACGCTTCAATTGCTTATAAATAAATTATATATGTTCTGAGTAAGATATATGTAAATATTGTAAATAATTAATGAATATTGTAGTGTGGTGTTCTTAATAAAAATAAACCGTTTTACTGCTGAAGTGTTTATTTTTCTATCGTCGATCTTTTAATCCAAAGCCAGCGGCTTGTGAACACATGGAAATACAGTCCTCCCTTAAATTATAACCGAGTGTAGCATGCAAAAGGTTTAATATCCTGATGCAGGCGACACAACACCACTGACTAAAGATTAAACAAAATAGGCCATAAGACTGTGTCCTGTGGTACACCATACTTAATAGTTACCTCTTTAATTATTTCATCCCTTACTCTTACCACTTGGTTTCTTGTGCATAGATAACTTTTAAAAAGAGTTAGAACGTTTCCCCTGATCCCCACATCTTCTAGGATTTGGATTAAAAATGGATGACTTAGGGCCACTTGGACCGTTAGTAGAAATAAGCGAAGCTTAAAATGACATTGTTAATGAAAAAGCTTGGCTTATTTCTTAACGACCAATGGTGCTAATGGACCTTAAATTGTCAAAAGCATTACTTAAATCTATTGATAGGCATAGGTTTCCCACTTTCCAGCGATTTGTATATCTTTTGTGTTAATTTTAAAATAGCGTCCACAGGTAGCGTCCTCTATAAACCAATAATAATTTATATTTTTAGAATGGAAAAAGCGAGGTAATTCAAATATAAAATACAGGGTGATTCATTAAAAAGGACATAAGTTGGTTCCTGAGAGAAGTTATTAAACATCCTGTATATTCAAAAATAATTTTAAAATATGTAGTTTAACGCTGTCTACCGTTCTGCGAAAATATTTTTTTTATATCTCTAATAATGGCAGAGATATTGGACTTTTTCACACTAATGGATCACCCTGTATAGTTTGCTATTGTTCTGAATGGACAACCGTGGAATTTGTTTAAATTTAGATCTTAGGGCTACAATCGTGATTGAAAACACTGGCCCTTAGGTGAAATTTAAGAAGCCAATCCTTAATTCAGCCTCTTGCCTAAGTCCAGGTTGAATATAAATCAAAGAGTCTTTGGCGAATGGAAGTAATACTTTCGGATCGTGGCTAAACGAAAATAAAAATCCATTAGTTTTTTATTGATAGAGGAACTGATAATTGTAAAACATTATAAGTACAAAGTAAGAATAAAAAGGGGCACAATACCTCGATCGATTCTTGCCGATGCAAGATAAAATAACTTCAATATCATAAGATTCACGGTCCTTTTTGTTATGCTATTTTTCTTCCGACTAAAAGCGCAGCCTCAAATCGTGTTTCCAGACCACACAGTACGATAACAATTAACAAGAATTCTATATCGATTTGTTGCAAAACGGTAAATAAAGAAAAACGAGAATCGTTTAAAAGCGATTTCATCTGCCTAATTATTATTTTCGTACGTGTTACGATACACCCACTTAATCTTTGACATGTTGTTATAAGGGTATAATTTAAATGTGCAAAACAAGATGGAACACAAAAAGAAATTGTACGTTACCACGATGTAACACACTTGCAATGTATAATCTTTCAGAATAACACTGGAGCTTGTTAATGTTGAATGATAAAAGTTGTATTTAAAAATGAGTTAGCTTCCCGATAGGCTACTATAATTTTACGCGTTTGTCAATAAATCAAATTCGCAAATATAGTTTGTACATTTTTTTGTCGTTTTATGATTTATTCGGTGAATTGTAGACGTTAATTTACAGAACAATAGCACCGCTTCAATATACAGGTTACCATAAATTTAACAAGCTGCCATACCAGTTAGAAATTGTTTAATTTCCAAACTGGACAACGCGAAATAAACTGAATCATCAAATTTTATTTTATTATTCTCTTTTTTTGAAGCTATATAAATCAGCATTATTGAAATTCGAACGTAGATTCGATTTTAGAATTAAAAACTATGAAATTTTATAGCGATTTTACAAATGAAAACGTTGAAAAATATTTTAGTTCAACTTCAATTTCAAATCAAGTAAGTAACTATCAGAACTGATGTTATCTTTAAAACAACCGAAATAGCAATATTGATCAAACTTTACAGTCATATTTATCGGTTTGATTCGTTTTGTTAATTCGATTCATGTCTGTTTTAATTTATAAAAAAACTTCTACTCTAATTTATAACAAGATTGATTTTATTTTACCAGGCAGGAACTTTCAAAGCAACACAATTTAATAAATATGCAGTTGAGTATGTAAGACAAAATTCACAGAATGCTTTCTGAAAAAATACTAATGCAAGCTTCAAAAATTCCTCATACTTTTTGTTTTAACACATTTTTTTAAGAATTAGAAGTGAAGTGAAACAAAATGCATTAAATCTTCTTAATAATATCTAAAAAAAAAGAGTTCGTATCTTGCGAAATAGAAAAATAAGTGAGAAGGATGATATATAGATATAAAAACGATAAAAACAGTAGTTTTTCTACAGCCGCATGGACATTAGTTTATCTATGCACAGATTACAAAACGAAAAAGTATGCTATTGCGTTTAACTGAATGAATATATTTCTTATCCATTCTAGGTAGTGAGAAGACTGCAAAAAAAATGAAATCCACCAATCACAGTTCATATTTTGAACACCCAACTATTACTATTTTTAAAGTTTTAAATAAGTGATAATTCTGTTAAACTGTCAGTACCCAGGTAGCAATAAATATTGGCCTGATATAGAAAGTCAATATTGCCCCAAGATTACAATGTTGGCTTGACAAACTATTTTAATATTGGCTGCGCATCAAAGTGCTAACGCTTGAAAAACGAGGGCCAACGTTATATTCAAACATTAATTTAATATATTTTTTCGATAAAATGCCAATATAAGTAAACAAAATTGGATGAAGATTAACGTGTATATTGAATACAATATAGAAATTATGCCGCACGACAAACAAAACTCAATATTGAGTTTCATCATTGGTCCTATATTTGTCTTTAATTTTGCACCTACATTGTTCTACAATATTGGTTTAAATTATGTATTCATTTTAAAAGCAATGTTAGGTTAAAAACGTATTTAAATATTGGCTGCGGATCAAAGTGCTAACGCCTGAAAAACAAGGGCCAACGTTGTATTGAAACATTTATCCAATATATATTTCAATAAATCGCCAATATAAGTAAACAATATTGAGCTTATATTAAAGTGTAGATTGGGTACAATATAGAAATTATACTGCAGTACAAACCAAATTCAATATTCTTTATCAATATTGGTCCCATTTTATGCCATCATTATCATACAATATTGGTTTTCAATTTGATACCAATATCGGCAAATTTATGTACAACAGGATAGGTCCAATTTTACTATTATTAGTCTACATTGTCATACTATATTGGTATGAAATAAATACTGGAATCTAGTTTGAAACCCATTTTGCCATTTAGTTTATTACCAATATTGGCATTGAATATTAATTATCAAACATTTCCACAAATATTCCTGGGATCGATTTGAACAAAAAAGTAAAATACTATTTTTTCACTGAGCGTATAAAGTCATTACATATTTGTTTGTAGGATATCGCTATGTAAACTGAGCCAAGTATGCATTTTATACTTATTTGTTCTGGCCAAATACTCATTTAATTAAAAACGCTATTTTTACATGTTTGTTTATGTTGATCACAGAAGCCCTTTTTTCCTTATTTTACTGGACTATACAGTTTTTAAAAGCCATTTTTAAAGATTTCAATGATTGCATGTGGACGTGAATAGTATAAGGGTTATAATAATAAAAAAACAATTATAAAACTTTATAAAAAAGTTTAATATTACTTAAAAAAAAGGACCAATACATATTAATATTACAATAACATTAGGCAAAACAAGAAGTTAAAATTTTTTTATACAAAATACATGTGATGAAAGATCGGAAGAACTGAAAATTAAAAAAATGTACCTTAATTATGCTTCAGGATGCAGTAGAAACACCACAATGAACTCATTATTTTCAAGATTAAATATCAATTATTTTACATTAATTTCTTTAACAAAAACCCTTTCCAATGTTTGTATGTGATGACATGAACTTTAAAATACTCAAATCTCTTAAGTCAATTGCTAACTCATCAGGGAAATAGTTTAGAGAAAAATATTACTTTTAGTTTGTATGGCTTGGGTAATTTTAATTTTTTTATTTTTTAGAACAATGTTATCAATGTTCTGTTTGTAGAACAATTATTATTGGAAAGAATATCTGAATTTACAGAGTGGTCAGTTATAATATGTTCATTAGAAAATATTGATACATTTGATATGTTGGATATATTTGTATTAACAGAGGTGTGAGATTTCTGTTCTTTATGACATTCCTATTAATATGTACCTTGTTCACTGAAACATATTGACGTACTTGTATTGGAAATTTCAGGCGAAGTGAGAAGTGCTGTTTGACCACCTTGTTAATTCTTCGGCACTTAACTGCACGATGCGATGCCATCATTGTCTGGAATTTTTGAGTTCTGAAATTGATATTTTTTAGTCAATGATATAAAATTTATTTGAGTTTAACATTATTTATGTGAGATTTAAGCCCTGCTTCGTGTAAAACTAATACATATATACGTATATTTTTAAAGATACAAAAAATACAAATTTTTTTACTTTCTGTATAGGAAACTCTTTACATACAGGTTGCTTGTAATGTCATTTTCTATAATGTTTGTCCCATACATGATTTTCCTAAAATGGGCCGTATTCGATAAATTTGAGGAAAAGTGTAAAAAGACAAGCATGTTTATAACTTTAGGTATGACACATCAGATTTTTAGAATAACATTTTAGGTTTAGAAACATATAAAAAAAATTAAAAAAATACCTATAGTAAATTCATAAAAATTGGAAAATATTTTTGTTAAGAATCCTAAAAGATTATGGAAATCCAGAGATACATGGAAAAATCCGAAAGTAGCATCACTGTCCTAAATATTACCATAGGGTACCTAAGTACGTATTTTTTGATAATACCTACTTTAATCTTCATACATTTATTAAGGTTCACGGTTCGAATCAATATTGGTCCAAGACAATCATGACATTGGCCTAATATTGGTAATCATTTTGAAATGCAGTCGATTAATTCGGTTGTTTGTTAATAAACAGAAAAACATTCTACTTACAATTTTTCTTTCAATCCAAAATCCAGATGAATAGGCACTTCTCAATAATTCAGAAAACTCTTTAAATAAAAAAACAAAAAATTAGCTACCCTTAAATTTAAAAGAAAATGTGTGGAAATATGAAGCTTTAACGGTAATCCGGCATTTTTCATCATGGCGTGTTACATATTTTAATTGATAGGAAAAAGTTTTTATGTGAAAGGTTCTTAAAAATGTTTAAACAAAATAACTTTTATCTTAGTAATAGACAATATTATTTCTTTAAACAATTATTCAATGAAAAAATGTATGTACCAGTTATTCACGGTCATGGAGACACATGCACAACCTGATACAATAGTCTATTCCTACACACCACAGTGTTGCCAGAATATTTTTCTGTTATGTAAGTGTTTTATTAGTGACAGTCAGATTATATTCATAAAAGAGCAAAAAAAATAAAAAAAACAGTGTAGCTAATAGGTACACTAATAGACATCCAGTCAAATGAAGGCATACCCACACGCTGGAGATAAAAGTACCTACTAGCTTTTGCATCGAGCGTACTAAATACCAGATTCTTTAAGAATATACTAGACTGGCAACACTGACACACTACACACGCAAAAACTACAATATTAAGTAGGTATCAAAATATTACAGCACAAATCATGCGCTGTATGAACTTTATGCGTAGAGCGCATGGTGTTTTTTGTACCGTACCGTAATATTATGGTTTTTGAGTGTACCTATTGGAACAGACCTGTTGTAAACTGAAGCTGCTGGATTACCATTTGGTTATAGTGATCAATAATTAGAATTAACATTGGCTTGAGATAGGCATGCAATTGGCCTAATATTGTCAATAATTTCAAATTATATTTTTACTTTTTAATCAGCAAAACAGGTTTAATAGGTATGCACAACTCTTAACAACGTAAACTGAAACTGCCGGATTGCCACATGTCTAAAATAATTAACGATTTGATTCAATATTGGTTTGAGATAGGCATACAATTGGCCTAATATTGGCAAACATTTTAAAATACACAGCAGTGAATTCTTATTTGTTAATTAGCAAAAAAAGATTGTACTTACATTTTATGAAAAAACATCCCTCTCTCAAAAGCACAGTTTTCACTAAAAAAAATTCGTAGCTTATATTAGAACAAGTATCCGGGCAGCGTCCAGTTGTTAGACGTATTTCGTACACATCTGTTGACTGCTGTTACAAGACTGAGACTTAGGCAAGGTGGCGCGTAGCTTGACACGTGATCTCTCACGTGACTTAGCTCGGAGGGGTGGATAAGGTGGTTTCATAATAGGTCTGGTGATTGTGAATGCCGTATCCTGAGAGCTAGAGCTTATATCTTAATCGGTTAAACTGGGGCTAGCTGTTAGCTTGTTTTCATACATTTTTGCTTAGTAAAATGTTCGAAACCTAATAATTTTAATACAATAATAATTGTCTAGAACATTATTTTGGTTAAAGTAAAATATTGTGATGTAGTGGTCAAATTAGTAGGTAGGTACCTACATATATTGATATTAGGATTTATTTACAAAATTAATACTTTTCTAATATAGGTAGGTATTTATAAAAATTTTCATAAACTAAAAATCAGATATTTCAATGTTAAATTAATACCTTTATATTTTTATAATTTGAATATTTAACTCTTTAGTTATTCTTTAAAAAAAATGCAAATTTTGACGTTTTTTTTCAACCCACAAGTCCCATAACGCATTTTTTTAATGGATTGAAACAAAATCTTTTTTTTTAGTAAACAATTATTACTTGGCATTAATCAACTTTTTTTAAAATAAAGTCTTTGTTTAATTTGGAAAATAATCGATTAATCCCTTCAGCATACTGATATGGCCTACATATAAATTATGTAAAAAATAGATAATATGCACGTGGGTGTAGAAAAAAATCAATAAAAATCTAATTAAGTTCCGTTATTTGCTATATTATACCATATTGGAATAAAACTTATATTGGAGTCATATTGGAAAAAACGTTGCCAATAAGAACATAAGAAATTCATGTTCGTCTAATATTAGTCCTATATTTCGATATAAGATTGAATTATATGCCCAATATGAGATAGCAGAAACTATTTCTCCAACATTGGTACTATCTAAAAAATAAAGTTTAAAACCTTGACAGAAAATCAATAAAAATCCAGTAAACTACCATTATTTGCTATATTGCAACCACATTGCAAAAAAATGGTAAATTATATTGGATTAATATTAGAAAAATAGGCACTGCCAATATGAACATTAAAAAAATATGTTGGGCTGATATTGTTCAAATGTTTTAAATCAATATATTTTTTATATCAGACTGAATTCTGTTGCCAATATAGGCTACTGTTATTTTGTCATCATTAAGAGAATGTAGCTTTCTAACATTGGCAATATCAACAAAACATAGTTTAAACCTAAATAGAAAATCAATAAAAATCCAATAAATGACCATCATTTGCCATATTGCTCCCACATTGGAACAAAAATAATAAATCATATTGAATTAATATAGAAAAAATAGGCGTTGCCGATATTAACATTAGAAAAATATGTTGAACTGTTATTAATCCTATATTTAAAATCAATATTTTTTTAACATAATTTTTAGCCTACTTTAATATTTACATTTTAGACAGAACATAGCTCTCCAACATTGGCACTATCTACTAAACAAAGATTAAACCTACATAGAAAATCCAATAAACTACCAATATATGCTATATTGCATCCACATTGGTACAAAAGTGATACTGTATATTGGATTAATATTGGAAAAATAGGCATTGCCACTATGAACTTTAGAAAAATATGTTCGGCTGATATTAATCATATGTTCTGAATAAATATTTTTTTGATATAAAATTGAATTCTGTTACCAATATTGGCAACTGCTATTGTTTCATCATTTAGAGAACATAATTCTTCAAGATTGGCCCTATCTACAAAACAAATATTAAACCTAAATAGAAAATCAATAAAAATCCAATAAACTGCCGTTATTTGCTATATCTCACCCACATTGGAACAAAAATGCTAAATTATATTGGATCAATATTGTGAAAATAGGTGTTGCCAATATAAACGTTAGAACTATATGTTGGGCTAATATAAGGGCAATATTATAAAGCAATATCTTTTAGTCATAAAATAAAGTTCTTTTGCCAATATTGGCTGCAGATCATTAATATTGGTCCAAGTTTCAAATATGGGACCAACATTTTGCCAAGCGACAGCCAAGATTCATTGCTACCTGGGTATATTGTTCAGTTAGTGAGATTAAATATACATTAATGAGTTCTTTTTGTGTAAAATCGGTAAACAATAACATGTTGAAAAAAAAATTTATTCAAACTATATGAAACTAATTTAGTTACGAGTATTAAAACTGAAATCCTAAAAGTGACGGTGGAGGTGAGGACAGAGTGTCCTGCCTTCCACGCGAAAAGCCCGGATTCGAATTTGGTCTGGGGACTAATTAATTTAAATGTTTTTCTTTTTTGTTCATGTTTATATAATTTTATAAATCTGTAAAGTTATTTTAAAATTAGTTATTTTGTCTCAATAACCTAAAATAATTTTTTAAATATGTAAATTTTTCTACCAACCACAACGAAAATCTACAAATTTAAAAAGTTAATTTAGGTTATTAAGGCAAAATAACCTAATTTTAAAATAATTTATAAATTTTACTAATTTATAAAATAAAATAAAGATTTAATATAATTAGTCCGCAGTCCAGATTCGAACCTCAGCTTTTTACGTGAAAGGCAGACGCTCTGTCCTCACCTCCACTGCCACTTTAATGATTTTAGTTTTAATACTTGTAATAAAACTAGTTCCATATAGTTTGAATAAAATTAAACAAAATTTCAAAATGTGGACCAAATAAAAATAAAAATGCTATTATTTATCGATTCTAAATCAAAATAACTCATTTTAATTTATATTTAATCTTAATAACTAAAAAATATACTGACAATTAGTTTGACAAGAATAGTAGTTGGGTGTCCAAAATATGAACTGTGATTGGTGGATTTCATGTTTTTGCAGTTTTCTCACTACATAGCATGGATATGAAATATATTCGTTCAGTTGAATGCAATAGCATACTTTTTCGTTTTGTAGTCTGTGCGTAGATAAACTAATATCCATGTAGGTGTAGAAAAATTATGTTTGGAATTATAGATACTGTATTATTATAGACCCATTATATATAACTTTGCTAAGATATTGGAATTCGTACTTCATGATTATATTTTTATCAAATCATATCTCTCGATCTTACACATTTTATACAATTTATACCAGGGCATTAGATATATGTTTTATATACCGACTTCTCCAAAGCTTTCGACATAATTGATCATGTGATTTCACTTTAGAAGCTTTCCTCCATAGGTTTGAGAACCCAGCTACATCTGCTGGTGTCTCCTTATTCATAGGACATACTTTAGTATGTTCAATGTCGTGGTTATAGATCAAAAAAGTTGTAACATTTATCGGGAGTTTCGCAGGGATCAATTTTGTGCCCTCTTCTATTTACGATATTCTTGAATTATATTGTTGTTAACATCAATTAGGAATATAGAAGTTTTAAGGTTTGCAAATGATCTAAAATTATTAGTGAAAATACGTTAAGTGAATAACTGTTAACTCCTCCAAAAATGTCTAGAGAATATATCAAATTGATGTCAAAATAATTCACTTCCACCTAAACTTTTACATTTAATTATAAATCAAGGTTGGCATAGAATTGCCCCATGTTATAAAACCCAGTCGGTTTTTCGGGCTTTTTCAATTTTTTCAAAAATAGCAAATTTTCAGTTGGATGAACGACATATACATATATTTATTTATTTATGAATAAAAACATAAATAACATGAAGTAAGTAGTAGGTGAATACAAAACGAGAGAAACTGAAACTAAACTAACAAAACACATATTTTAAATATGGTATATAGAGAGTTTTTTGTTAAATAAAGCATATTAGTTATCAGGAAAATCAGAAATTAGAAACTGTATTTTTGTCACATTCCCATTTCTTACACTTGGTTCTTAAATGATTATATTATTTTTATCAAGTTTGCAGCTCTATCGACACCTAATCTGTATCTTTAATCTTCAATGATAACATCACTGCCAAAAACTCATCAGAAAGATTTGATGCAACCCATTGTTCGACTGTTTTCTCTTTTCCTCCTGTAAGTCGTCTTCCCATGTATTTGGGATACATAGTATTTGCAAAAAGGTGAAATGGTTGAATGGCAAAGTCATATCTCTTTTTTATTTCTTGACAGGTGCTGATGTATTGATGCCAAATGTATCTATGTCAAATTGCTTGTTTTATTTTGTAAGCATATTTTATTTTATTATTTCATAATTTTTGTAAAAATTTTGATAGAGCAGAAACTATATATCAAAACTGAAAGTCCCAAAAAAAACCGAAAAAACCCATAATAATCCAAAAAAAAAACCGACGGGTTAGGGTTTTTCCAAACCTGTTATAAATTGCATAATATTATTCTCAACAGGCCTGAGCTTGTAAGAGATATATTTTAATTCTGAGCTACCCTTCAAACAAAATTGAATCAATCGTGTCATCTGTCAATAAAACCTTAGGTTTGTCATAAGAAGCTATACAGAATTCTCAGATATATCCATAATAAAAATCTTAGCAGCTTTTTATGTGACGATGATTGTCCATTTTTGTTTTTTGGATTTGTGTGGTGTTATTTTATGACTTGAGATGGTTATTTTAAACACATATTAGTGAGTGTGAAAAAATGTACGTGAAATAATTAAAATTCCCGATTACATTTGTTTTTAATTTCATCGAATTGGTACCAAATCAAATTCTGAGGGATGCCAAGATCAGTCTACCTATTATAGAAGAAATAAAGAAAAGATATAAGAAGAGGAAGGCTTCAAAAATACAACATTGAATTCAACTTCTAAACAATCAGGATCTAGGTTATAAGTTTCAGAGTTCATATGCTTTTGAGGTCTTAAACTTAGAATTAAAGGGCCCAACTATACATGGTATTTTTATTTGATCTTATTTCTCCTTCTGAAATTGAAATCACCAGTGGAGATTAGACCAAGACTATTTTCTAAAAAAAATGATCATTCTATGTAAAATATCCATAATTAAGCTATTTATGCAACCAGTTATGAAATATCTTATTTTACGTAACGAGTGAATATTTGCGGGACGAGCAGAGCGAGGTCCCGCAACATGAACGATTGACATAAAACGGCATTCCGTAACGTGTTACATACAAATTTTTTTCTGATTTTGACTAGATTGTTTATAAAATTGTGTTTTGGTAAAACATTACTGACATCTAGACAACCAGTATTACTTTCTTGTATTGTTAGTTGCATATGCGTAACTATATACATTTCATTGACAAATAGAAAAAAGTAGGTTATTTTGTTGTGAATTGAGTTTTATTTATTTTGTTATGATTTAGAATGGAAAATAAATACCAAAACATTATTACTAGGTTGTTAGTGTAATCAAATTCTATTTTTGTAAGTTAACCTGCCCTTCTTCGATATAAATTTTCAATAATATTGTTTAAAATGGTTTTTAATTTAAAGTTTCAAAATATTTCCGTTTCCAACTCTATACAGTGTTAGTTAAAACGAAAATATAAGTCCTTACCTATACCTATAACAATGTTTAAATTATATAATATTATACAGTGCGTCCATAAAGTAACGCATAAATTCATTATTGGCTAAATGAACAATAAAATTAGGAATTCCCAAAACAGGTCGATTTTTGATTTCAATTTACTATTGTTTCAAATCATAATCTAATATACAGGGTGAACCACTTTCGTGTAATGACGTCATCACCATTTTTTTCAAATGGAACCCCCCCTTTTTTTTCAATTTCCAAATTGCCTTTGCTGAGCTGATTCCAAAAATGTATAATATGTTGCTTCAAATTGGTACAGGGTGGGCAAAAATGCAAAAAAAATATGAAAATTGTTTATGGAAAGTAATACGTTACTGAATGTAATAAACAAATTAAATGGAATTATGTAGTTATGCAATTAATGTGATACACTTCCAAAAACAAACAAACGAACGAAAATTTACAATAAATGTTCAAATTGTTCTCCATTGACCGTTAGACAATGACTGAACCGGGCATTACTTTCGTCTCTAACATTCTGTAGCATAGCGGGTGTTATGCTCTGTATTTCTTGTCTGATTCGGTCTTGTAGTTGAGGGATATTTCCAGGTCTGTTGAAGTAGACTTTAGATTTTAAATAACCCCATAAAAAGAAGTCTAATGGGTTCAGATCAGGTGATCTAGCAGGCCATTCCACTGGTCCCCTTCTTCCTACCCACCTTTGTGGAAAAGTTGTGTTTAAAAAATTGCGCACAGCTACTGCGTAATGTGGCGGTTCGCCATCCTGTTGAAACCAGATTCTGCGGTCTACATTAGTGGGTATTTGAATATCAGGAAAAAGCTGGATCAGATCAGGAATTAATGTATTTTGTAGGAAATCCAGATATAATGCTCCTGTTAAGTTTTCATCGAAAAAATATGGACCAATAATTGTATTTCTCACAATACCAGCCCATACGTTAGTTTTTTGTGGTCTTTGCGTATGGTACTCTTGCATCCAGTGTGGATTTTCATCAGACCAATAACGGGTGTTTTGCCGGTTAACATGACCGTTCAAATAAAACGTTGCCTCGTCCGAAAATAAAACGTTATCAATGAAATTGTTATTTTGGTTCATCATATACTCGCAGAATTCAGTTCTTCGGTCAAAGTCGTCTTCAGCCAATTCATGGATGAGACGTACTTTATAAGGATGGTATTTTACCTTTTTGAAAATGTTTGATACTGAAGACTTTCCAATACCAAAATCCCTAGATAATCCTCGCACTGTACAGTGTGGATTTTCTACAGCCGACAAAATTATGTCTTGTTGAATATTTTCATCAATTTTTGGTCTACCTTGCCTTGCTGCATCCCTCACATGTCCTAATTCTCTGTATTTTCGCTCTATTCTACTTACCGTAGATTGTGAAATAGGTTCACGATCTGGGTGCATTTCATGGAATAATCGGCATACCTCTTGTTGAGTCCGCATCTTATCGCCAATACCAATCATCATTAATATTTCAATCCTGTCACTTTCGGTTAAAGGCATTTTGTAAAAAAAGTTCACGAACGTACCTTCTCTACAGCGTTAACAATACGAAACTGTGCTTCAATGTTTTTGACAGTGTTGTCAAATAAAAAAAACTGGTATGTCAAATAAAAAAAACTGGTAAAAGATAATGCCAAACAAAAAGATTTTTATAGTCCAGGGGCTTGGATCACTAATAAAAGCTGTAAGATACAATTATTAAGAATAATGCTGTATGTTCTTGATAGTTTATCAAAGTAGTTGTAATAAAAATACGTAATTTCATTTAATGTGTTATTACGTTTATTCGTTATTTTCATTACTTTGTAAGTAAATTTTTGCATTTTTGCCCACCCTGTACCAATTTGAAGCAACATATTATACATTTTTGGAATCAGCTCAGCAAAGGCAATTTGGAAATTGAAAAAAAAGGAGGGGTTCCATTTGAAAAAAATGGTGATGACGTCATTACACGAAAGTGGTTCACCCTGTATATTAGATTATGATTTGAAACAATAGTAAATTGAAATCAAAAATCGACCTGTTTTGGGAATTCCTAATTTTATTGTTCATTTAGCCAATAATGAATTTATGCGTTACTTTATGGACGCACTGTATAACAAAATTTGGGAATGAACTGCAGACACTAACAAATTTGAAGTGAAGTTATAGGTTTGTATTCAGTTCCGTTTTGATACCATTTTGGTTCTTTGTACGAAAAATATGTAGAAAAAAGCTCGGAAAGGAGTTTGATGAAGTTTAATGCAAAAGATGATGTTGGTATTACTGAAAATCAAATATGAAGTTAGATCAGAGAAATGTTGGAGACAAGGGATCTAATATTATTTGGGACAATATATTATCAAGTTTAGGAATTAGATATTGGATAAACGAATATGTTTCAGAATAAATACTCTTGAAAAGAATGAATTAAATATTCATTCGTCATTTCGGTTTTTTAGATGTTTGTTATTTTGGAAAATTATTAAATAGCAAAATCATATTTTTCATCAAAATAGATCAAATGTCTGTTTCAAAATAAATTGTTGTTTATAAACCTTTACTTTTAAAATTACTGTTACGTTATATTAATATGTAGATATGAAATACTGGTTGAAATTTATAAAAGTAAAAATGATTTGTGTTTGAACTAGATTAAGGGAATTGATTAGACCACATTGCTATCTAAACTCAAAAAAACTCTCCCAATATTCATTTATACAATAATGTCCCAAAAAATGTAAAGGGTCTATCTATCTATTTTTAGTAATTAAATACTAATTGTTAAGTTCTTTTGCTTGGAAGGAATTAACTACTATACTACCTTAAGGCGCTTAAAATTGTTTAATAATTTGAAATACTTAGGTATATATATTTTTGTATGAAGATGAAAATATTTTCCTTGTTCTAATTTTGTTCCTATTTTTGTATTTAATTTTTAGATATTGACATATCGAATTTTTTTTAAATAGCATTTTGATAAATAAAACTAGACATATACCTTTTTTTTAAGTGAAAAATGAAAGCAAGAAGATGCGGCCAACAAGTCAACAACTCTTCAAACAATAAAACAAAGCAAATATCTACGTTACCTTCCTAATAAATCCACTTTCCAAATCTCGAATTAAATAAACAAAACTAAATAAGCAAACAGTTTAATTAAAAACGTAATGGCGTGTCAGTTATGTGCACGATATTCTAGCGAACTGTGGAGAAATCTCGGATGGCCACGACTCTTCTTTTTCTCTCCGTCTTTTTCAAAAAGTAACGATATGATTGGTGTTCGAGTCCGATGTCCTGCTGATGCTTTACCCGGGAAGAATTTCTAGTTAGGGTTTGACAATGATAAAGGTCTTTATACATGCGGCCAGGTAAGAAATGAAGACAGAGACGGACTTTCATTTATAATCTCACTATTTGTTATTTGCGAAAGAAATTCGGCAAGAAAATTTTTGAATCAAAATTATTTGAAAATAGTAGTTTTTGCAACAAGAGTGTTCAATCGTCTAAGTGCGATAAGGATGTTCAATCCATTCGAGTATTACAGTAGGTATATATTTTCTACTACCCATACAACGAAAATCTACAATATTTAAAAAAAAAAATAGAGATTATTGAGATGAAATAATTATTTTAAAAATAATTTGACTCTTTTAAATTGATAAAAAAAAAGAAAATATTTGAATAATTATTAATCTTCAGCCTGGATTAGAATCTCGGAACTTTTGATTGAAAGATATTGATAGGCACTAATAATTATGTTAAAGTACCCAAAAATTTAGTTGTTTTTTTTATATATTTGAAGTATTTTTTCCTTATTTTAATAGAAATCAAATTTCAGGATGAGTAATGCTTTATTTAGCGTACCGGATGTACGATTACACATTATAAGATACTTAATTATTATTCAAATTTTATTATTCTAAAAATATTGACGAAAATTTGAACATGTATGCTTCAGGAAAATATTTTTAAATAATTAACCATACAATAAGCAAATTCATAATATTAGTAACCCTCGAGCTCATATCTAATTACGGTCTCAGACCGTTCAATCAAGAACAACATTTCACTTTAGCGTGATTGGACTTGTCACGACTATACTGATAGTATAAATAATTATCTGTTCCAAGCATGTCGTCCATCTTTTGCATACATAATAAATGCGTGCAATATGGAAACCGAAGAAAGATGAAAATTTGAAAAAGCATATAATTTCTGCGTTGTTTTTGCCAATAAATTTCGATCCTTTTCGTTTTATTTACCTTTTTTACTAACTGTTTTAGACAGGACAGGAGTGTAACCCGTAAGCAGTACCTACAGAGCGTAAATTTTATTAGACTTTATTGAAAGGAGCTAAACATGGAATGTAAGAGCGTGTGGACTGGGAGAAAAATTAGCTGTAGAATGGAATAATATTGTTACCCTTAAACCTCATTCCTCTACATTTGATGATAGAGAATGTGGCAAAAAGGACACGATATAGAATGATCAGGAACGGAGTAATCAGACAAAAGTCTACTTGCTTCAGGACTAAAGATACCTGGGACATGCCCCAGGCTGAAATGCTAAAGAAGTACAGTTTTCTGAAAAACTTCAAAACCACAGAGCTGGGCTGCAAGAAAAAATGGAGCCAAGAATCCATCGCGCTTGCAACCGAAAGACGTGATATACGGACGGTTCCAAAACCATAGAAGGAACTGAAATAGGAGTGTATGGGCCGAGAATCAAGCACTCCGAAAGCTTGGGAAAATACCCAAGCATCTTCTAGGCGTAAATTCACGCCATCGAGAAGTATATCCAGTTTAACATCGAGAGAAACTATGATAGACAAGAGGTTATCATCATGTCCGATAGTCAAGCAGCCATCGAAGCTCCGAGTTCTTACGTAAACAGCTCACAAATAGTCTGGATATGCCTAGAACAATTGAATGAGCTAGGCGAGAAAAATAGAGTTATTCTCACTTGGGTCCTGGGACATAACGGGGTACAGGGTAACGAGATTGCAGATAGTCTTGCAAGGAAAGGGGCTCAAATACCCTTTGTAGGACCTGAGCCGTATCAGCTGAGGCGGTATCAGCAGTAACATAATATTAGGAGAGATTAAAAAAGAATTGGGCAGTAGAAGAACCGATAATTGGAACAATCTCTTGGGGTTGAGACAGGCCAAGATACTTCTGGGTCAATATAACCAGAAAAGATCGGAAGCCTGCATCTGCCTGAGCAAGAACAGGCTACGTATTGTAACAGGGATCCTTACCGGGCATTGCCGACTAAAAGTACACCTAAGTAAACTGAGAGTAGTAGAGGATAGTGAGTGCAGATTCTGTGAGGAGGAGGACGAAACCTCCATTCACATCCTAACTGAATGTGTAGCACTCCAGAATCTAAGGGCACTATATCTAGGAGGATATCAAATAGAAGAGGGAGATTTACCTAGCTTGAAGCCACTTCAAATCCTACACTTCCTTGAGAAAATAGGATTGGAAGGGTCGTTATAGGCTTTGAGACATTTCCTTAGTGCATTGGCGACATAAGGGGGCACAATAGATCTTTTAGGTCGCAGTGTATTAACACCCCATTCTCAACATAACATACCCTGTCCTAAACCCTGCAGTTACCTGCGGCTATTATAGGAAACGTACGAATAAGAGAAGAAGAAGAAGAAGAAGAAGTGCAATGTCACCCATCAACCTACAGTGTGCTGTAGTTGTCATAAGTAAAAGTACGTAAAAAATAAGAAGCGATAACAGTCTAGAAATATCATTCCGTTTCAAGAAACATATAATTTTGGAGTACTTATATATCTTCTTTCACTAGGACCTTTATCGGTTGAGCCTTCGAATTTAGGACAATTTCCTCATTCCTAATTACCAAAATCTTATTTTGGATAATGTCCATACCAAGGACACAATAATCCTTAATATCTGTCTAGAACAGGAGTAGTGTGCCCTGTAGCTATTTCCAGAACTAAGCTTCTTCGAGTTGGTCGTAGTTTTCGATGCAAGATCCCTGTTTGAATGAAAGACTTTGTTGCACCAGTATCAATGGCAAAGGTGCTTTCTTGGTTGTCGATATACCCCTTGTCCAATAAATTTTTTCGTTTTTGTTTAATGTATAAGTGCGAATTTTGGGGCCCCGATTATTGCTGGAAAGCCGGGCTAGTTGAAAGTGACCGACTTCTCCCGGAGGGCATATTTGCTGTTATTATTTCTCGTTGAACTTCGTGACGGGCTTCGGAAGGTTGATCTAGGTGAAATTTTAGCCTTATTCTCCGATTCTCGATTCATAGAACAAACACTGCTTCTACAGGTTCTTTGAAGGTGTTCAATTCTTCTGCTCTCATTTTGGCTGTTTCAATTTCTTGAAATCTAATTTCTCTTAATCTTACACGAGAAGATGTAGATAATGATTTTGCTGCTTTTTATTCCTGGGCTGCAATCAGCGCCTCACTTAGCGCATTTACACATCCTGTAGTCCATCAATGAATGCCTTTATGCCGATTTGTTCTAGGAAATCCTTGAGCGCCTCTGGATAGACCAGATGCAGCAATATCATTATATTTCTAACCACGAACCTTTAGCTAGCTTTGGAATTCTTGTTTAAAATGCTGCTGGCCATACCTTGTTTCCAAAGCTTCAAATTGGAGTCGATACGTTTCCCATGATGTCTGGCCGTCAAACGTGGGTGGCTTAAGGGTTTTGCTAATATGGTTTTGTGTAACTGAGGTTCGAATGTGGCTTACTTCATTTATATATGAAGACGAGGTAGTATTTTTAGCTTCAATGTTGCTTACGGAAGCTTGGCTACAAATTTTTCTTCCTAACTCAACTATTTCAGTTTTAATTTTCCTTTCCAACTCTACTCTACACTTTTCTTGTTGTTGCTCTAACTTAGCTTTTACATTTTCTTGTTTTTGCTCTAAATTAGTATTTAGATTCTCTTACTGCTGTTCTATATTAGTTTCTAAGTTCTCTTTTTTTGTGCTAAGAGATCTACTCGAATTTTTAGCTGGCCTACCTCTTGCCTGAAGTTTTCTTACCATTCATAATTTCCACCTCTGCTTTTCTACACATCTCCACTTTCTCTTTTCCTCGTCTTTTCTGCGCCTTTCCTTTCTCTCTTCCTCCTCTTTCCTAAGCCTTTTCTTTTTCTTTTCTTTCATTTTCCTGGACCTGAAGTGATGTTTCTTGACACGGAATGACTTTTATAGACATTATATTAAGTTATAACTAAATATCAAACTGAATAAGAATGGACCTTAGACTGAATATGAAAATTAAAGAACTTTAATGTAAACATGATTGAATAATATATAAAAATAAGTCTTAGTTATCTAGAAAATAGAAAAAAATGAACTGCAATAAGACTACTTATAGAAAACAATGAAAAACAGAAATAGAGATCGGTATGACATAGAAGTTAGATATAGATTAAAAATAAGAAGACAATTTACATTGTTTGAAAGTCACAACATCACACAGAAGAGAAAAATAAATCAAATAATATCACTGAATGAAGAAATTTGGTGACATTGGAACCATTTACTGTATTTCTTTTGTGTTGAAGGTTTAGCAACTCCACAACATTATACGTGGTAAATTTGTTGACATTTATATCTATATAATATGGGAGTAATAATATATACTTAATATTTTTACTGCATATACTTTGTTTAAGACAGGTATATCAACAGTTACCTTGAGGCATTAAAAGAACAAAACAAATGGGTAAGCACGTTACGTTAAAATCACAAGTAAAGTTCACGAAAGCTGCGACACTTAATTGACATTTATTATAGCACGGAAAATAATGGCGCGACATCGTCATAACTAATTTCAACGATGACGTCTCCATTTTATTTTGAAGACGGTCTTTCACATTTTAAATGACTGTAATTTATCGGTTTATTCTTTTTTTATAGTCGATCCATGAAATTGCATGAAATTTCTTGTACCTTGAATAGTTGTTTTCGTCTTAAAATCATAGCGTACGGATTTGTGTTTAATAATATAATTAGCAAGGAAAGAGTACGATCCTAAAATATTTTCACTAAGATACGGATCGTTTTACTAATTTATTTTCCAACTAAGCGAATTAAAAAAACTGTACATAAAAAATTTCCGACATAACCGATTTTAACGTAAATAAAAATAAGTTCAATTTAAATAAGTTGCTAATAAGTATGTTAACAATTAGATACATGGCTGATTATTGAATATATAAAACAAAATCGTATTCAATTTGAATATATTATTGTCTATTTTTAAATTATATCCTTCCGGTGGGATACGAATTTTCAAAAGAATATAAATCTTTCGTATATAAGATAACCCAAAATCCCTCATGAAGCATGTTGAACATATGCACATCTTCCCAGTGGAAAATGTGTGCGTTGCATATGTGGCATGAGTTATTATATCAAAAATACGTATATATCAAATTAGAAGGTAGTCAGATTAGATTTAAATGTTATTTTTTTTTTTTAGTGCTAAATATACAATTCACAATTATTAAGAAACATGTGAAATTAATATTATAAATTTATTGTTAGCGAAACATAGAAAACTAAGCAGATATGTCAAATTTTAGATATAAATAAAATTAAACGTTATTATTTGAAATTTAAATGGTAAATGAATAATAGAAAATTAAAGTGTTAAGTTAAAAATTTAAATTGATATTGGTTGATCCTCAAATAGTGGCACAATAAGCATTAAAGGCTGCAGTGCTGCCACACTGGAAACCTAGGAGGATATATAGATGGTAAAAAAGAGATTTACTCATAATAGTAAAAAATAAATAACATTGCATATTTGAGAGAAGAAAAACTAAGTATTTATAGGTATTAAGAAATATAGTAGAAATAAATACGATAAACGACATAAAAAATTACTTTATTTTAACGATGAAATCGTTAAAAATAGAAATATATAGGATATAGAATAGACGTACAAAGAAAAATAGATAATATGTATTAAAAACCTGAACATATAAAACCAGAAGCAACAGACAGTATCAAACACCCATGAAACACGAATGAGATTCTTTAGTGAAATTTGCTAAAAAGTACTTTTTATAGTTTTGACATTTGACATTTTTTGTAATCGCATTATGGTTTTGAAAAATTCATTATGTCACTAGTTGCGAGAAAACAAAAATAAAACTTTTGGTTTTAAAATCAATAAGTATACATTATTATTCAAAGTTTATAAAACTAAAATTTGGTTGAACTTACAACCTAGTAATAATGTTGTTTTGGTCCTTATTTTCCAATGTAAATCAGCACAATAGCTAATTATGCAACTCGTTACGAAATGACTTATTTTATGTAACGAGTGAATATTTGCGAGACATGCAGAGAAAGGTCACGCAACATGAACAAGTTACATAAAAAGGCATTTCGTAACGTGTTACATACAATATTTTTTCTAATTTTGACTAGAATATTTATAAGATTATGTTTTGGTAAAACATTATTGATATCTAGGCAACCAATATTACTTTCTTGTATTGTTAATTGCATATAAACTATGATTAGAAAGTTTAGAGCATTGCTACTTGCTACGATTTCATTACAGACCTAAACACCTAAAATATTATTAGTGAAGTAAATGAGTAAGTATATCAAACGTGTTTTATCAAATTGAATGAAACATTAACTTAAAAATCTAGATATATGTTAAAAAAATACGAAAAAACCATCACAGACAAAGGTATGAGATTTTAAAGAACCCCAGGGTAACATCAACAACAATCAATATCATATTGAATCTTATTACAGCCCCAAAATTTAAACACTAAAGATGTAGGCAATTGTATTCAATTCAATTCAAAGTAAGTCACAACCCATGACCCAAGAGTAATGCCCGTGACAGCTACACACGCCTCTGAACAAAATCCAAATTGTGTAAAGAATTGTAAGCTTCCACATGTTTGATTTTTTCATGGTCCACCTTTTTTTGTAACACTTCATATTATTAACAAAATGCTCTTTGTGGTTGATAAAGAAAACAAAAGAATCTGCGATATTCAGGTCAGCAACGAAGTCGGCAATTGAAAATAGAAAAAATAGAAAGTATTGTTCGGAAAAAAGACCTAAACATGTCTTTAAAATAGTAAAAATGCTGCGTTGGTAAGAAAAAATTAAAAGACAATACCAGGAAGAGAGATGCTGCCCTCGAGACACCATGTTTCGATTATCAACAGCCTTAACAGTTTAAGAGGCATTACTGTGATTGAAGGTAATATTATTTAAAAGCATAAAAGATATGTAATCAAAACTTGAATCAACTAAACGTAAATCCATGATTGGTATTTACATAAGAGAAGCTGCTATGATGACAATGACATGTGGAGCCGGAAGTGACGATACAAAACGACGAGCAATAGTGCCGATAGATTTCAAACTGAGCTCATGGAGATCACAAAGCAGCAAAATAAATTACCAGAAACAATATTATGGGAAGGAACATTCTCATCTATACAGGTGGCAAAAAAGCACTGGCCATATCGAAGAATCGATCAACAATGCAGTTGGTAGTGTTTTGACTTTTGGACATAATATGTAGTAGTTTTAATGAGACGGCTCTTGTAATGATGACGATACCAGTTTAGTATTTACTAGTAATGAGGGAACCGTTGTGATATGACAATATAATGGTTATTACATAACACCATTTGTTTCCAGATTATCTCAACAGCCATAAACATCGGAAAACCTGTGTAAAGGGGACACTGTAGGAGTTAATGCGAGGAAAGTCATAATTAGGGCCGTTCATTAGGGGGCAGCGGGCGTGACCGGACGGAAACCATAGACAGTCAATAATTCAGTGATTTCGCGTGCGGGGCTTGAGTATGAGGCGTTGATACTCTGCCCCCGCGTTTCCCGCGTTGAAAACGCCGCCGGAGCCGCAAAACACAAAATGCGTATTCGCTCGCACCCCAGATGTTTCCAGTTTGTGTTAGAAACCAATGCTACCGATGGCAAATAGATGATTTACCGATGCTGTTTTACAAACCATAAAAGTCAACGTTAAATTAACAAGGTAAATTATAACTAATTTAGGTCTTGGAATTTGATTTAAACGGTACAGATGCGCCCGGAATTCACGGTTTGATGAGATACACGTGTTACGGTTACACGCACCGCGATAGCTTCAAAGGTGAGAGAATGAATGATTTAGCCGTTGTGGGTTGATCTATTTTCTATTAGTTTGTTGTTCCCAATTTAACTTCCTACTATTAATAGGGAGTACCTAGGGAGAGGGTGGAGCTTACTCAAAAGAGTTTTGGGATGGGCAAATTCAGTTTATATAATGTTTCTATGTATTTATACACTACCGAGCGATAGCAACAGTGAAGAGAGTTACGGTAGAAGAACAATGTTAATTCCGCTTATGGTCAAGTTATAATTGTGGATCTAAAGTATCGGAGTAGCAAAGAGTAATTTCTGACAATGTTCTATTTTATTAAGGGTAGGTAATATAATAAATAGGTACCTAATAGTTACCACGAAATTATATTAAGGGTCGATTTTTTCACCTCTAAGTAAAGTGACACGTAGTGTTACTTAGCAGGTCAGCGAACTCTAACATTGTTCAAAATGGTCTTATAAAATGCACAGGTAAATTATTAAGAAAATGCACCTTGGATGACAAATGGACTGCTCACTTCAATTAATGAAAAAAAAAAAAAATGTTTTTCTTAATATTCAAAAATATCTCAACAATTTCGAATTAAAAAGAAATTATAATAATAATAGAAATAAAATTAACACTCTAATTACAAAAACAAAAGTTAATTATTATAAACAAAAAATTGAAAGTGATAAAAACAATTCTAAAAATTTGTGGGACGTGGTATAGGTTATAAGTAAAACAAAAAAAAAACAAACGAAAGAAATTGTCAAAATAAAAAACAGTATTGGCGAATTATTAACAAATAAATATGAAAAAAATGGATCCGACATATAAGTAATTACAAAAGAAAATCCGTCCAAAACTCATTTGTTTTGAGCTCTGTTGGTAGAACAGAAATTTGTACCGTTATTGGCAAATTAAAAAACAAAAAGGCTGTTGGTGACGACAATATAAAAGCTGAAACTATAAAAGCCATCCCATATTACATAGTAAAACCACTATGTTTCTTGATAAACAAATGTATTGACCAAGCAATTTATCCATCGATCTTTAAAAGTTTAACAATTATACCAATTCATAAAAAAGGCGACACATTTCTCAAAAATCTTTGAAAAAATATTAAAAAATCTTCTTCAATCTTATTGCAAAAAGTATAAAATAATTTCAGACTGTCAATATGGATTCCGGGAAAAAAAAGTACCGAGGATGCCATTTTAAGACACAACAAAAATCACAGAATCCCTAAAGGAGTGTAAACCATGCCTAATTATATTCAATAATATTCATTGACTTAGCAAAAGCGTTCAATACCGTCAGTCACCGCCTGCTTTTACAGTCACTGGAAGATATCGGAATACGGGGAAAATACAAGAAACTCTTTGAAAGTTATCTGACTGACAGACTCCAGACTGTGAGAGTGGGTAATGTTTGCAGTGGCGCGGAAACCATAAAGTACGGTGTACCTTAAGGGTCCATTCTTGGTCCTATGCTATTTAATATATATATGATTGAGTTGTGTTCTTTAGATACATGTAGTCCTATAATTCGATATGCGGATGATACGGAAAATTTTTATAATGTAAATAGCTATATGGAGGTAAAAGTTAAAGCGGAACAAGACTTTCCAAATATTAAAAGATATCTGGATAGCAAAATATTAACAGTAAACTTTGAAAAAACAAACTACTTGCCATTCAGTTGTAATTCAGCCGGCACTCCACCATTTAACCAACTAAAAATCAAGGTTAACAAGGAAATCTTTCACATGTCACCAGAATCAAAAATAAAATAAAAAAAAATAAAAAACAAACTAACTAATTTTAATTAACTTTATAAATAAGTTTATTTTAAATTCAAAGGTTCTTTCTGTAATTTTAATTTAGTTTTATTTATTAGTTAAGTATGTCTTTCTAGTTATTGTTTTATTTCGAAACAAGCGTTCACTGGCTTATCGAGTATTTTATTTATTTATATAGCCTAATGAGAGTTACTTTCAACTTTACAACACTGCTCCATAGAAAGAGAATGTAAATGATGATAACAATCAATAAAATAACAAGACAACTGGAAAAATCGCATTTTTTTTCATGTAAATATACAGGTAGTTAATCTTTAATGGCAATATTCTGGAATCGCCACTTTCCTAGTTGTGTTAGTATTGCTTTGATGCTTTCATGTTGCGAGATATTGGTTTGTATATGAAGAAGTTTATTTCGTATTCATGGTAAGCCATGAATCATAGCAATAATGCAAGATTTAGTCGAAACAATTGGTATATTATTTATTATAGTATTTTCTAGTATTAGAAACTTTAACATTAAAAATATATTTATCGATGAAACATTTTCTTATTATAGAAAATCTCACAAGATAATCTTAATGGAACCATCACTGAGTCGTACCTGAAGTAGAACAATTTACCTTATTACTTATTACTCTGTACTTTTAATGTGAGTAGGCTGTAAATTGTAAATAAGAAACCTATCTTCTGCAAACAGGAGCAAAGGAGCTGATGACGAGTTTGGGAAACATTTCAGGCAAATTGAATTTATAAGAAACCGTACTTATCGATGTTAGTGAATCTCGAAGGGCACTTGCAGTTATTTTGCTACTCTGCAGCATATGACAGCAAGAAAATATCGTTTAGACACCTTGGAATTATTTGAATTTTTTATTTTACCATTTATAGAATCTAAAAATCAAAATCTCAGACTATTTCGACGGTTTTGAAGTACGACCAGACTGCAGAATTTGTGCTAAAAATATACTTTAGATACTCTAAAAAATTATTAATTAATATTGAAAATATATGTCATACAATCGATCCCTCCTCAATGTTTTTGAAAGTTACTGACTGATATATGTAGCCGAAATACATTCTAGAAAATGTTACAGGGCGACTCATGCTTTCACATACCTGTTTTGGTCAAAGTATGTATTTTTACTACACAAATAGTTATAGCATTGAATATAAACAGAAAATCATCGTCAGACTTTCACAATAATAATATAGTGTAGATTTATAATCCTCGTTCAAAATTATACTTGGTAAAAGTGAATCATATGGTTAGTTTTCGAGCTATTAAACGTTTTATCAGTAAAGTATTAAATTCTTCTAAAAAATAAACAAAAATAAGAGAAATACCTTATACTAAATATTTTCAGACTAAGCCATCACGATTGGCTAATTGTAAGTAATGGCCGTTCGGATAAACTCGACAAGAGTCAATTTTAGTAAAGCCAGAGAAAGAGAGAGATGTTCAGCGCAGCGAAACAGCGATAGTATATAAGTTGCTGCTATTCGCGATTCAAACTAAGTGATGCGCCCTCTGAAGGAAATTTGTAGAAGGTGTCTATGAGTAGGATATCGTTCAGTGTTGCCAGAAGTAGCGAAATTTCGTTACGTCGTCGGATTTTAGCCCTTAAAGAAGTGGATAAGACCTTTTATTTAAGAATCAAAATTTGTGTCTAGTAATATGTAATCATACTCTATATTTATTTAAAGATTTTTTTATAAAACCCATTTATTATATTGATTTTTTTTTAAATTTCAATTCATTTATGAATTTTTTTTAAAATCAGTTCATCATTTGGCAACATTGATGTTCGTGTTCATTGTTTGTTTATATTTTATTTTGTATCATTTATAATTCGAGTTTTTTCTTACTTTTTAGTTTTAAATTTGTTTATTTCTTATAGTATGTGATAGTGTTTATATAAAATATGAAATCTGCGAAAAAGCCCTCAGCAAATTGCAATCTATATGGTGTTAATGTAAAAATTAAAACTGAAGTATTCATTTTTCCAAGCGTAAGTTCGTAAAATTTGGTTTCTTACGATAAATGGATATCTACAAATTCACAATATTGAAATATTGCAAAACTTTGTTTAGAATCAAACTGCAATCTGATTTGTGATGGTTTTATTACCATTTACATGTATACAATGTATACATAACACAATTCACTTCATAATATAAGAATAAGGATAGTAAGATTTTTAAATAAATTCATCAATAAAAAACGTTTGGTACCTGAAATGTCCTTTAAACTTTAAACCACATAATAAAACATGTGCTGGGTTTAGTAAATACATATTTCTAGATGTTCTTGTAGCAACCAACCAATAGGTGAATATTTCCAACAAATTAAGTCATCCCGTGATAAATATTATATTTATGACGAAAGCACGAAACCTAAACTTAAATTAAGACTAAATGAAACTCAAAAACACTATTATAATGAGAATATTATCTAAAAACAGTTATAAAATCACAAATACAAAATCCCATCCAAAACAAACACATGTAAATAAACAAACATCCTACTTATAGGTGACAAATGACAGGCGCGCGAAAATTATTTTGAATCGCGAATACTCGCTTGACAAGACTCGATTCCTCAAGTCGAGTTTACCCGAACCGACGTTATATCATCATAATGCATGGCATAGCACTCATAGTAGTAATATAGTCACAGTCCAGGAAAACGCGTCTATTTATTTATGATAATAATTTCTTGATTAAATTTTTCTTTTCTTCGAGTATAATTTAATACGCCTAGGCTCATATTCTTAAATTATTTATAGGACCCAATTTTTTATATCTCTTTGTTGACCAACAGATGAATTAACGTTGAAAGAATAGTTACCCAGGCTCCTCAAAATATAAATTATGTTACTATATAATTAATTTCTTAAAGTGTTCTTAATCTCTGGGTAATTCAATTATTTAACTTAAATAATAATATAAATAATATTTTTTTTATCTCCACATCAAAAATTATTTGTAAATTTCATTTTAATCTATTTATTATATTAAATAAATTTTAAAAAGGATAAAAAGTTTTTATAACATTTAAATTTAAATCAAATTATATATTACAATCTATGTGTAATTATTTAAATTGCCAATCATTCATTTCAGTAAACTTTCTTTATTCAGAGACAATGCTGTTGGTAAAATTTTTTCATGTAATTGATCCGACTTTTGACATTAAATACATATCTTTTAGCCTTTATGTTGTACATGGCAATATTGCGTTATTTATGACGAAATGTAAAAACATTGAACATTTTAATATTTATCAGAGAAATAACTTGTATTACTATAATTATAACAAAATTTTATTACTTATACAAAATTTTACTCTTTTTTATTTATACTTCAGAAAGAAAACTTGATAACCCTCTGGCACATTTAATAATTTTCTATAATAAAATCTCTAGCAACACCTAGCAACAGGAATGATATTACATTAGAATCAATTATATGTATCTTTGATACAGATCTATTCAGATTATGAATGATAAAATTATGTATGGATAAATTGATATCAAAAACACTCAAAATTTAGAAACGACAAAAATAGTCGACTATTTATCAATGTCTCGTTATATTTACACTAAAATAATATTCTTTTTATTATATATATTAGACTTACCAATGACAAGTACGATTTTACTTCTGACTTGTGATGTTAAGCACACTCCCCCATTTTATTTCTTATTAATTAAACAATACGAATATTCTCGTGTTTAATTCATCATGCATTAAGTTAAACTCGGTTAATAATTTCAAATTTAGTAATGTGTCGCAGTTAATATAGTCAGTGACAAATTTTCCGGGCAGTCTGGTGTAAATATCCTGTACCGATGATATTTATCGTATTCAGTGTCCTGTATATACAAAGCCAATACGTGTACAATATAGAATAATGTACTGCCCCAACAGTCACATCTATTCCGTAATTGTGTTTACATCACGCTAGCTCGACTATTGGACGTCGTGTTCGTAAACTTTACTGCCCCCATATAAACTGCCAATTCTGGGGTAGCAAACTTAGTTTGCCAAGTGGCTCGTACTAAATAAAATTATGTGCCAATTATTTTAACCCCGGGTCGTCCTGCGGTTTGTCTAATCCCCATTAATTTTTATCCGCTGTCTAAGAAGATAACAATTCTTTGGAAACTAAAACGGATTTGTATTGATCGATGGCAAAAATTAGGGCAGCAGTAAGGGTTTCAAAATTTGTTACAGTTTAATACTAGTAAACCGCATTATGAAAGCTTTAAATATATTACGAAGTGTTAAAATTTCGGATTGTGGAAAATTCAGATGTTAAATATACAAATTACACAAATTTTAATTTAGCATTAATGTCTGGCCACTGACACGGTTACAATTTTTTACAGGGGTGCGCTTAATAATTAACCTAAATATTACATATTCTTACATAACTATAAGACATAGTTTGTTTAATTTATCGAATAGAAATTATTTTGTTTTTAGAAAATTTGTATTTTTGTTTTATTAGATGTGTATTAAAAAATATGCATGTGTATTAAATAAAAATACATGTTATATTTCTTTAACAAGTTCCTATATTTTGTACCCATTACAGATTATTATGATTTAATAAAAAATAGTAAAACTTTTTTTTATCAAAGTCGACAGATTTTTAAAAAAAGTCACTCTTTTTTTCTATCTGTGATTTTCGTCGATTTTCAACTTATAGTTAAGACCTTCATATGTCACCCATTGCCCAGAATAAAGTTAGTTTCATGTGGGTTCCAGGACACAGTAGCCTGGAGGACATTGAAAAAACAGATTTGTTCGCTAAAAAAAGTAGCGAATCTTAGTTCATGGAATCAGAACCATACCTTGGTATTGCAAAGGATAACACATTAATGTGCTGGTGAGGGCTAAGTCGTTAGAAGTAGTTAATACTTGTTTTTCTATGATTACCACTGCTCAGATCTGTGAATGAAGTTGAAACGATTTATGAATTCTTACAGAAATGATGATATTACACTGTCGTATGGATAACCACATGAGAAGGATATTGGCGCCGTCGATTCTGCAGCGTGGAAGACGAATCTACAGAATATATTTCATATACCTGCTTCGCCACGGAAAAACCTGGGTTCCAGATCTTTGATTTTACCGACTGGGGCCTACCGACTACAATCTATAATTTATAGTTATGAGCCACAATAGAGCCATTTGGGTTTCATAATCTTACTCGTTTTCAATCTAACCTAATATATAAGATATGCGCTAGTTGGGAATTCTTTATAAACGATAGTTGATCTGGTGAATTTAGAACATTTTGCATATTATGTTCTAAAATTTAGTATGATTATATTTATACCAGATATAGTTTTCTCAAGGATATGAGTATACAACAGTAAAAGGGTTGACAAATATTAAAAAATTTAATTAAAACATAATTTCATACAAAACAATTATTGAAAATGAATTTACATCTTACACGTGTATAAATAATTTGAACTGTTTTTGGTGATCAACATTATCTTTTTAATTTTTCGTGAAAAACGATCAACAGCGGTAAATACAGCAGTAAACACTGATGCTGTATGATAAATTCTAGTGAATTTACCAGAGGAAATTAGTAAAATTTTAAGCACAATACGTGAAAAAATAAATCAAAAAGTATGTGATCAATTGGCTGTAAAAAAATATGTTCACGTTTGATTCCACACAATTTGACTGAACGTCGAAAGTGTGCTTGTTTGTACCAAAGCGTGAAAATAACGCTTAAACGATTCAACTATACTATTTACTCCAAGTGAATAATGAAAGTTCGATTTGGAATTTATTTATATGATCCTCAAATTAAAGTATTTTGGGTCGATTATAAAGCAAAATCAACAAAAGTTGTGTTCAATATCAAAAACTTCCTTCATTTGATCGGCCAAATTATTTTTAATTGGCCACTACCTACATAGTTTCGACATAATGTATCAAGTGTACAGTAAGTAAGTGCACAGTTTTTTATAAACTTATCACATGTTTTTGTTTCGTAATCAAAGTGAACGTACAAACAGTTTGTTTTATGATAGTATGTAATATGGAAACAAATAGAAAGGGTTTTTAAATACAAAGAAAATTATTTATCAGTTCAATAAGAATTTAAATTATAAACCTTCCTACTGATAATATTAAAAGAAATATCTCAAAAAGTGTTCTTTTTTCATAGTTCCGTTTCTTCAGCCCTTATGTGTATATTTTTAAATTTTCTGTTTAAACATGTTGCTCTCTTTGTCCAATAAGTAGATAAATAAAATTGTTTTAGTCAATTTTACAAACATATATTTAAAGAACCCTTATGGCAAATGGCTTTCGATTTAATCTGCTTAATTTTATATATGTTGCAGTTTTTGACCTCCGGATCAAAAGTTCTATGACTAGTTTTTGAGATAGTAGAAATAATAAAAAGAAAGAAATGTTTCAAGTAAGAGGCAGAAGTAAAAGCGAATCCTTCTATCTGTATTAATAATGACTAGCTTATACTTGCAGACAAATCCTTCCAGACTAAATGGGTCCATTAGCACTATTAATGTTGAGACACGAAAAGCAAGTAGTTGTTTAGCAAGTTCACATCATTTCATTTGCTGTTGCTATTTTTCTTGTCGGTATTTAGTCTGTACTGGTCCTCTTGTTAATAAGGGTCATGAAATAAGGATTTTGTTACTGTTAGTGAAAGTAAAACTGAAGAACATAGCAACAGCAGCAAGTTGAAATTTATTGCTGATGAACTTCGAGCTTGTTTTGATATTTTGGTCTTACGTTACAAAAGTTTTGCAGTCATATAAAGGATTACTCGGGAAAGAATTAGATACAAAAGGTTTCATGAAGAAAGTCAACAATGTAAAGACTGGGGTTAAAAAACGGAAAACAGGAAACAATAGAATAAAACTAGTTAAGTGGGAAGAACAAATAATGCTTCCTTGACTTAATAACGCAGTATGTTTGAGCAGCTTGTATTCATTTCCTGACCTTTTGGTGGTTTATCGAACAGTACTTAGAATCCTAGAGTAGCCCATGTAAAATTTAATGGTTGTCGTACTAGCAGTTATTTCTGTTAATATGGCATTCATATTACATATCGCAGTGCGTTATCGTTTTGATGACGATGGGTGAGGTTTTCCGGGCGTTCTTCACCTGTTAGTCAAATCGCACCATCATTAATTTTCAAGTCGACTAAGAACGCCATGGCAAGTATTAATAATAGCCATTCTTCCCCCCACGAGCTCAATCGACTGGTTAAAATTCACTCATAAGGGGGTGAATTAGGGAAAGTATTATTATTGTTGTTATTATTATTACTACTGTACCTTGAGGCATTCCAAATTCTTTTCTGATTCCACTTTGATAACGGGAATCGGCTAGATATACCAAACATATCTTCATTTCTTGCAATGCCGACAGCGTGCCCCCTTGAGATTTTTTAACTTCATCTATAAATTAGTTTAATAGCAATTCAACATTATTTTCTTTATTGCGAAATAACTTTCTAAAATCTTTGCTGTGTGGAGTACCACGAGGTTTATAATGTTTGACGGGTCTCACGCTCACTACATCAGCCATAGTAACAAGGAAACACACAAGACACTTTTTTGACTACAATGATAAGTGTGCAACTGACTAGATGCATCATTTTGCAAGGATTTGCTCCAAAACCTAAGTAAATGGTATACTTTATGAATACCCATTTACTTAAACATCTACTGGATAAGCATTTGCTTTTGCTCAAAGAGGAAAATGTTTTGCTTATTTTTTATTAATACAACTTAAAGCATTTACTCCATATTTGGAAAGTAGAAGGTTTTTCTTTCTTTTATTAATTCGGCCCTTTGTATGCTGAACTTGTTTAAAAACCTAAACGTTGTTATTTTGCTGATATTCATAAATATTGAAAGTTTTTGTTTGACTGTCTAAAAGGTAAAGAAATTTCGAGAATTTAGCAGTTTTACAATAACTTGTATACATATTAACCTGGATTTTAACTCATAGCTTTTTAAAGAGCACCATTGATCAATATAAACTAGAAGGTAATATTATTGTCCTTATTTTTCCATCTACTGTTCTATTTTTTTTACAGAAAATGTATATCACGTTTTTTTTGTTCCGACAATCAACGTTTAGTTTTAATTCCAAATTGCTTTAAACTTTTTTCTTTCTGGAGTTAATCCCGCTATTATTAAAATGAAATTCGTTACTTTTTTATATTCGCTCCGCCATAATGCATTTATATTGGGCTTTATCTCATCCCTCGAGACAAGGGTGTTTCTTTTTTTAATTGGAATAACCTCGATGGTGACATAAAAATAAAAAAGTAATAGAACTATAGGTGATAAGGGAGACGTAAGCACAGGGGTATTCATTAACCAAATTAAAAAGTAGCAGAGTCCTGGGAAAATTATATGGATTTTCGTACAAGATAATTCTTGGTTTGGGTTTAAGATATACCAAGAACTTCGAAGTAAATACTTTTTACTATAAGTTTGATATTTTGTAGTAGATTTAATTGTTATTATAAAAATGTAAGTGAGATAAGAACTCCAGTGTGTAAAAAAATATTATTCAATAGGCTGCGGCCATTGGGCTTAACAAAGCCATCATCAAAGCCGTCCTAAAAGGCTTTACAAATGAAATTTTATTGATAAGTATTAACGTTTATGATACCTTCCAGATTGAAGCCTAAAAGGCTTTACAAATTAAATTTTATTGATAAGTATTAACGTTTATGATACCTTCCAGATTGAAGCAATACATTGAATTGTTAACAACAACATTAAACCCAGAGATAACGAGGAGATGTAACTACTAACATATATCGTGCGGTCCTGAATAAAACATTCTAAGGCACACAGCTGTTTTCATATGCCTATTTAATTATTCTAGTTTTGTTTTCAAAATTATTTACATATATTAAAAAAGCTAAAATAATTTAACCTATTTTATTGCAACTGAACCCAAAAATTTTTGAATCATTAGTTATATTAAATTTAACTAAATTAGATGTTATTTCACTAAATTAGATGTAATAATTTTCAATAAATTCCAAAACCTAGTGATGTTAGGTTGGAAGTGGCAACAGGGCTTACACCGGCATGGATATTTACGTTGTTTATTATAATAGCACAGCGTCTTACACATTTATTCATTGATAAAAATAAGTTGTATCCTTCTCTTACTTCTCACCTTTCGTCGCCTCGCCCCGCGTCTACAAATAGAGTGTATATATTGTCGAATTAATGTTGGCATCGTGAATATTATATTTTAATATAATTAAATAGTAGTAGAGATCGTCTATACCGATACAACTGGTGACAAACGTACCTAATTTTGACATTTGACAGCAGATATATGACATAGACTGATAAAGGATAATGTGACAAGTAGAATGAACATTCGAGAGTGGTTCTGGGGTCAACCCAGGTTAGACCAAACTTATCATCAATAAATTAAAAATATATAATAATGAAAAAGAGGGGGAGGCATATACTAAGTTTCTAAGGATATGAACCATACTGAGGTCCTAAAAAACCTAAGTAGATCCATACTAGGACAGAGAACTTGAATTAAATAGACGTGAGTAGACCATGGCCCATGACAAGTTGGCCACGGGTGTATTAAAGAAACTGACAAAAGGTCTCATCGGTATATCTAGTTTATAAATTTTAGGAAGCTCATAGAGCCTAGGTACATTAGGGTAAGATAAAATGAAATTTTTATATTTAATATTATTATTATTTTTTTTTTTTATAGAGCTTTAACAACTGTTGGTATTTTGCTCTAGTTCGATAAATTTGGTGTCTATAGTGAAATATTTATCGCAGACTATATTTTAGTAAGCATATTTATATTTCTCAGGTAAGTTAAGAGTATATTTATTTGGTTTTCTGTATTGTTTAATGCTATTTCTATTTCAGATTTTAAGTGAAGAGATTGTCAAATTTCGGTATATTTAGGGCATTCTAAAAGGTGGAGTACAGTAAGGCGTGTTCGACAAACCTCATATCTAGGGCGAGGGTCACCTGCAAGGAGATACAAATGAGTTAGGTTAGTATGTCCTATTCGCAATCAACATAAATTAACTTGTTCTTTTCTTGATATTGTTTTTGGATAGGTCCATTTTTTAACAGACGGTTTAATTTTCCTGAGCTGTCAATTACTAGTATCCCAGACAGTTTCCCATGCATTGCCTATTGTTGCTCTAATAAATATTTTTTTATCACTGAGTGGGATTGGAATTCCAACATCAGTCGAGCCTGCTGCTGCTTCTTTTGCAACCGAGTCAGCTTTTTCATTGCTATTAATATTGCATTGAGCAGGAATGTTAGCTGATTTTCCGATGTTTGTTAAATGCGTTCCTAATTCAGTTATTTTTATTACACACTCATTTGAAGAAAATATGTTCTTCGGTGATAACAGTGCACTCAATGAATCAGTACATATCAGGCCTTTGCTTTTTTGATTGTGTATTAGGTATAATAGAGCTTGCCATATGGCATATAATTTGACAGTAAAAATACTGCAATCAGCTGGCATTGTCCAGGAAAAGGGTGAGTTGTCTATTATCATATGGTCTTCATAGCGTAAGAGTTGTTCGGAAAATAATTGTTGGTAAACAGCAGGTGGTGTATTGTCCTTAGTCCACTTGGTAAAAGAGGTGTTAATGTTGGGTATTTTCCTTTTCCAAGGTGCGATTTGGCACAGGTTTAGTGTTACATTCGTATGTGGAGACACGTCATATTTATCTACAGTTTCAAGGAAGCGTATATTAGATGGTCTTGATATAGTAGGACGGTATCGGTATTTGTTGTCAGTATTATTAAATGTATTGTTATTTATATTGTTGGACTCTAGTAGCGTAAGTGATAACTTGAATATGGCGCCTTAATTTGAGTGGTATAATAGAAGCTTTACAGAGAATCGTGTCAATTGGGCTTGCTTTAAATGCTCCCGTAGCAATTCGAATAGAGGCGTTCTGTATTCTATCCAGAACCTTTAATTGTGATGGTCTAGCCCCTCCGTATATAACACTTTCATAGTTTATTATTTTAATATTATTATCTTTAAAGAATATAGAATGGATATTTTTTTTTTTATTATTTGGCAACTGCATATTTACAATCTACTCTCATTGGAGCATTGATTAAATGTGTTATATGAAGCTGACTTGAAAAGAGAAATCGTCCAGTGACGAACCTCTTATCGATACAATGGCTAGGGTTGTTCGCTGGAGATTAATCCTCGTCGTGTATCTACTGGAGCAGGTCTGTGGGCCATTGTCGTTGTAATCTTCTTGTGACGTTTGGAGGGATGTTTAACTACGCTATGTATAGATTTTCATTGTCTTGTAGTCTATTGTGATATATTCTTGAAAGTCTCTTTATTTCCTCTGTGACGAAAGGGACTTGTAGGTCATTGTGCAATGTGAAGTTGCTCACGTACCATGGTGCATTGGTTATTGATCTCAATACTTTAGACTATAGCCTTTGAATTATTTTTGTATTGGATGGTTTGGTACATCCCCATAATTGTACTCCATACGTCCAAATCGGCTTCAAGATACATTTATATAGCAGTAGTTTGTTGTTAAGAGATAATTTGAATTTACGTCCTAGGAGCCAGGACATTTCTCTTACTTTTAAATTTAGTTGTTGCCTCTTTGTTTGAATGTGCTTTTTCCAAGTTAGCTTCTGATCCAAGTGTAATCCTAGATATTTTACTTCGTCCTGAATGGGGATTTGAATGTTCTTAAAACTAACTAGAGGACATACTGATCGCTTGTTTGTGAAAGTCCCTTGTGCGGATTTGGTTTGATTAATTTTAATTTTCCATTGCTCAAACTACACTCTTAATACATCTAGATGATATTGGAGTTGTTGCGATGCAATAACTGGATTAATGTGTGTTGATAGAAGGGCTGTATCATCTGCGAACATTGCTATTTTAGTATTGTTTTAATCCCGAGGGAGCTACAGCCGCCATTATCCTCTCCCTGGGGCCGCCCTTGTAGTTTAAACGTCTATCAAGTTTAACAAACACATAAAAGCTTAATGTATGTTCTTGCTGCGCCTTTTCTCTAAATTGTATAAAAAACTGATTAAATTAAAAATTTCCATAATTTTCATAATCGGTATATTTAAATTAATTAATTAATTATAAAATAATTGAATAAAATTGAATTGGAAATCCTTTTATTTCTCATGATAATTTATAATAAGAAACTTCGTTTCCCAGATTATCCATAACTATACCCAAACTTTAATTTACGAGCGTTATTGAACCTAATCCTGTCCGACATTTTTTTCAGTTTGCCTCCTAACCTAAATATCAAGCAGTAAATCCATCAGAGTTAAAAGAATTATGATTTTCTTTTGTTAAAATCGAAATGAAAATAGAAATGAAAATATATGCGAGCAAATCGCGAATTGCAGGTAAATTATGGCATCCTAACTCATTTAAGCAGAAAAGAGTTTATTATCCGGTTAAATCGATAGGCAGCAAAGTAAGTCGCAATGAAGTGCATTCGGTAGATCTTTAGCCATTCCCTTCACGATTTGTCCACGAAGGGAGAACGATAACTCAACTGTTATTACATATTTTTATGAACATACGCATTTTCCAAGGGTTCGCATCGGGCTGTTATCCAATTTAACACAAACGCACACCCTCAAATTTACCGTCTCATAAATAAGTTAGGCATGTCGTGGAAGTAATATTACTTCCACTTACTGTTGCATACCGGAGAAGAAGACGAAGAAGGGTGTAAGAGATGCCGCCGCCGGCAGTCCGAATGATATGTCACCCCATTTTTGAGTCTGGCTGCAGGTTTTGGGCCTACTGAAGAATTGCGTGGGGTGTCTCGAAACAATTTGTGGGGTCTGAGCAGCGCGGAGATAGGGGCCCAATTAAAACGAGACCATAAATCGGTACAGCGAGCAGAGCGTCTAAAAAGATGAACGGCCTCTGCCGAATAAGCGAATAAACAGATGAGGTTAAATAACTTCCGGAATATCGGGATTATATAACTTTTCCGACAAAAAGTTTTCTACCCTATAGAGCTAAGAAGAAAATTTAGTAGGCATCAGCCAGTTCGGAGTGGAATATGAGCAAAAACACTGACGTCGAAGATTGATTGTCTAGTTTACTTATGAGATTAGCTCGATGTGTCTTTGTGTTAGATGTGATGGCTAAATTGGCTCGGCTGAAATGTTTCGTGAAAGAGTTATTGTCACAAAACAAGAAACCCCAGTTGTGTAGAAACGTATAACTGGAAATTTCAATTCCATTGTGTTTCTCAAGTTCACATACAGCTCGCAAATGCATGATAGTTGCGCTAAATTTATCTCTTCAGCAGAAAGAAAACTTTGTGAATTATGCTTTTGGTTGGTAATTTGTTACTATTGTTCGAAAGATTTCAATTAGGTACATCGTTATTAATTTAAAATGTTTATTCTTTCGAGATATTTAATTATTTAATAATTTAGAAAGATTTTTAAATTTGTACATAATCGATCGAAGTTTTTCTATTATATAATTTACTTGAAATTCCCACTTTAAATGAAAACCTATAATATATTCCTAGATAGTTGGTGCTATTGGTGTATCCAATTTATTTATGTCTGCACAGATAAGGAAAGTATAGGAAACAGAAAAATTTTGAATATAAGCTTTAATTCATCCTACGGTGAGATTTTGGCCAGAGTTGGAACATCTAGGGGTTCTTCATATGGGTCGTTTTTTTACTTTATGGAATATATCTGTTATTTACGTTTAGAAAAGAAAATTCTTCGAATAAAAGTTACTTACAATATTATTCTCTATAATATTTATCCTATACAAAATTTTCCTAAAATGGTCCGTATTCGAGAAATTTGACAAAATGTAAAAAATTTAAATTTTTAAGAAAATTGTTCAAATAAAAGTTGTTTGTAATATTATTTTCTGTAATTATTATTCTATGGAAAATTTCTTTAAAATAGACCGTATTCGAGATATTTAAGCAAATGTGTAGATTTAGAATTTTGAAGAAAACTAAAAAACGTATAAAAAGAAGAACACCAAATTTTAAACTTAAGCTTTATTTCGGTCTGAGGTGAAATGATTAGATTTTGGACAGAGTCGGACCATCTGGGGGGGTACCTTATAGGGGGTCGTTTTTATATTTTATGCAATATATCTGTTATTTCCATTTGTAGAAGAAAATTTTTCAAATAAAAGTTACCACTAATATTATTCTTTATAATTTTAGTTTCATGCAAAATTTTTCCAATTTTTCTAAAAATTTGACAAAATGTAGAAAAAAATTCTTCAAATAAAAGTTGTTTAATATATCATTCTCTATAATTCTTGTTCTATACATAATTTCTCTAAAATGGACCATGTTCAAGATATTTTAGAAAATGTGTAAATTTCGAAATATGAAGAAAACTCAAGAACGGATAAATAGAAAAACATACAAATTTTAAATTCAGGGTTTAATCAATCTTGCGGTAAATGGTTTACATTTCTGGGCATAGTCGGAAAATCTGGGAGGGTTTTCTTTTACTTTATGGAATTTATCTGTTATTTACGCTTGGAGAACAAATTTTTTTATAAAAGTTGCTTATAATGTTATTTTCTATAACTTCTGTTATATACATAATTTTATTAAAATGGTCCGTATTCGAGAAATTTGACAAAAAGTGCAAAATTCTAATTTTTAAGAAAATTGTTTGCGATATCGATCTCTATAATTTTTGTTTTATACATTTCTATAAAATGGACCGTAATGGAAAAGTTTGAGGAAAAGTGTAAAATTATAATTTTTCAGTATTTTCGTTGGCATAAAAAATGTTTCAGGTAAAATGTATGTGGAAAATGTATATATTTAGTTCATCCTCTAAACATTTACAGGGTGATACAATATGTTATACAAAAATCGGAAAAAGTCTGTAATAACTAGACAGGAAAGTCATGTGTTGGACATATCACATTTTTAATGATTTAACTGACACATCAAAGTTGACGATAATTGAATAATAATAAATATAAAGGGACTAGGTAAATCAACCGTTTAAAAAGAAGAAAACGTGGCTAAAATGAATTAGGATTACTAGAAAAATCCGCTTGGTTCGCTAGTATATTTACGGCAACAGTGTTGCCAACGGCATTAATTTTACCCGAGTTTCCGGTATCCTTACCCAACTTATACCTATACCCTGCTAGTTTTTAGGAAATAAGACAAGCTAAATATTACTTTTTTTGTCTTCCACAAGCTTAAAAAGATTGAATCTGGATATTAATACATGCAGTTTAGCTAAACCTATGTTAATTTCAAGTGACAGTATTTTGTGACATGTTTACGCAATTTATTTTGAAGTGTAACAGCAGAGAGCAAGCGTAGTTGACGTAAATACTGATGCATTCATAAAACGCATGCTCGCTCTTCAGATAATCAAACTCGCATAATTCATCCCCACTAAAATTAGCAGCCGTCTCCTTACTTCTAATGCGGCAGCCGATGCGACAGGTACGTCTGCGTATTATAAAACAATTGGAATAATTGCAATAATTAAGTGCTCAATTTATTATGAACGAATGGATTATTCTAATAGTTCTTTATCGTTGTTTTGTGTATTCTCATTTTCATTTACCGTTAGCGTTGATATTATTATTAGATAATCCTAGTAATGTAATTGGGAACGAAAAGTTGGATTTGTTTGATTAGATATTTTGCCTGATTCAATTAATAATAGATTTGTATTGTAGAGATTCTATTCTATAAAATATATAAAATGGATTCCAAGTTAAAGAGACATATTTAAGAGATCTAATAAAGGACCAACATTGTACATTTTAAAAAAGTCGATGGGAAATGGAAAGCGTCAGAAAAAAACCTGTGTAAACATCTGAACTTAACTAAACAAATTAAAATCACATATGCTCCTCGGGAATAGCGAGTAGATTTTTTGGTCACGTGACATTGAACAAACCATATCAATGGAGCAAACGGAGCTTGGATGTATTAAAAGAACGGAATCGAGTAAAAAATGCAAAACTAGCTACTTTTCAATCGCAACAAATATTTTATGTCCTATTCAATAGATCTGATTATTTCAAAAAGTATATAAGTCTTATAACCTTCTCACTATTATATTTGTCCTTACCTCCTCGTATAGTTTCATTCTTTTTTTTTAGTACTTAAGTTATGGTTTGTTAGGCTTTGCTACGTATAATTGTTATCTTTAATAGTAAGTTGTATTCCTGTTATTTTATTTGTTATATAAGTTACATAAGGGTAGTTTTTAATTTTTTTTATTACTATGTTCTTGTTAAATCAGTTATATTTTTTAATATGTTATTATTTATAAAATAAGGGCGATATGTAGTATCTTAAAATTGTATAGATGTGTTGACATTCGTGTTCGGACCTTTGTAGAAATATAATGTGCTTAAGCGACACAGTAGTTTTTATTTGTTACCTTAATATTAACACAAACAATACAAACACTAATAAAATAATCCATAATACAAAGCAATTTGTATTTAAACAATTGGACACTTAGTAGAGTATCTATGTGGAGCCGATAGTGTTTGTTTTGGGCAATGCTGTATATAAAATATCCAAATAGTCCTCGTACATACTATTTGCTCGAAACCTCATTGTTTCCGTACTTGGAACAATGAATTCAACTTTTAATTTTGTTTAAAAACGGAATCCATCTAAACAAAACACATGCTCTATTCACAAATGAAACCAGTCACGCCATTGCTTCACAAACTCGAAATAGTAATTCGTTTATCCGGCTAAATAACGTTATTAATAAATCATGGCTTCCAAAACTCCACGTTATTAATCATACTTGTATTTACTGGCTGTTGTAACTTTTGAATTATGATATGGTCAGATGAGTTATCTGTGCGGTGTCCTTGGCTTGCTCGGATCTGGGCGAGATACCAGGTGCGGAGTAGCTAAACACCTAAAACTCCCATTAAATCCCCATTAAAAATTAACATACCAAATTGCGATTTTTTTAATAAGACTAGAGAGAGACTGGAAACTTTGGACCCGCTTTTATTAAGTTACTGATAACCGAAAGTGGTTTCGGAACAAAAAGTTTAAATTGGATTTTAATATGAAATCTTGCGGAGGCAATTTTAAGTAGTTGCCATCTGCTAATGAGCTAGTTTAGTAAAACTTAATTTTCATAAGGCAGGAAATATTGTATTACCAAATAGTCGACCTAAACCATATCTCTTCTGATTTTCCACTGGTGTCCTCTCTGTATTTAACTAAGTCGACCCTGTCGTGGATAATACAATTTTGTGCAAATCTTCGTTGTTCGCCTAAAGGTATTTTTTTCGTCATATTATTTTATATTCGATAATTAGTACTAAAAGTTGCTACGATTTCAGACCATCGCGAAGCAGGGAACTATATTTTTAAAAATACTAGCAGTATTACGACACGGAAAAAAAATTGTAGAAGAAATTTCTACAATTATAGATTTTTTCTCTACAATAAATAGTACATATAGGGACAGGGACAATTTGTAGTAAAAATTTCCAAATATTTGTGGAGAATGTATTGTAGAGTTATTATCTACAATATTTAGTAAAAATATCCAAATGCATCATAAGAATTGTTCTACAAATTGTTATAATTTTTGCTATTCATTGTATGAATTTATATTAAAAATGTATTGCGTTTTATGAAAATAAATACGAAAATTTTACACAATAAATAGTAAAAATTCATACAAATTGTAGTAATTTTTAATAAAACTTGTAGTAGTATTCCATAATTATTATAAATATAACCTAGAAAAAAATGTTCCTTAATAAAATATTCAATTTATTGTTTTAATATAAAAGATACAAAGTCTTAATTACATTATGGAATAAATAACAGTAATAATAGCACCCTCAGTCTCAGTTGGCTTTTCTGCACCTGAAAAATATGAAATAAAAATTAATAACAATTGAACTGTTCATACCCTTAAAACGGGGATATTTATCACCTTTACACTGATTTGGATATTAAATGACTAAGTCAGATAACTAACAAAAATGAGAAAGTAGGCATGTCACCATTAAGACAAAAAATATCATTGAATTTGGCACAAAATTCGATCGTTGGCCACAACTATTTTTTTTAAAATAATCTACTAAGGTTATTTAAATTAGCTATCTGAAGGTAAATTATTTAAAAACAATAATAAATGTACTTACCACCAATAGAATTTATTATTAAAATTTTGTTATGTGAACATGGCGAACGGCTACTGCTATCTGGCCATTTATGATCGACGTCAGAAAACGTTGGCCAATAGCAGAATTCTGTTTTGTTCACATGACTTAGAATTTCTACAATATTATAGAATATTTTTGAACAAAATTGAATATTTTTCATAAGAAGGAATGTAAATTATTACTATTTTTTGTAGAGAAAATTACTATTTTTTGTAGAGATAATTATTAATATTTGTACAAATTTTTTCAAAAGTTAGTAGTAGTAATTACGATAATTGTAATAAATTTCTACTTCTACAAACAATAGTAAAATATACTAAACATTGTGGAATTCTTTCCTATTGTTGTAGCATTTTATTCGACAATTCAATTGCTACAATAATGAATAGTTTTTAACTATAAATTGTAGTAAAATTTTCTACAAATTGTTAAGTATTTTTCTACAAGTCTACTACTACAACATTGTAGTAAAATTTTCTAGTCACATTTTTTTCCGTGGAGTATTTAGAAGGTCGATACTGAAACAGGGTAAAGACCCAAATTATGCTGTTGGAAGATTAATCAAAAATAGGTTGAAATGGAGGTTATGCGGTGTGACAATTTAAAAACTTACAAGGGGCTATATCTCACAAACGAAAGATGATATAAAAAAAATGCTTAAAAAGATTTCTAGGATAGGAAGAGCGAACTAAAATGACATAAAAGAGAACTCACCTTTATCAACCCCCTAGGCCCCACCTACCCCAACTAAAAAGTTTAAACAGCACACCCCTACGTGTGATACATCGTTGAATAGACGATAAAAAATGCTATCTAACGGTATAAATAATTATTATACAAGATGAATCATTAATTGTGTAACGTTGCCTTAAAAGGAAAATTTAATGAAGTTTTTGTTGAACTACAAATTTGTTAGTTCTCTTTTATTATTTTAGTTCCCCCTTCCTATCTTTGAAACTGTTTTAAGAATTTTTTGATATCGTCTTTCGTTTGTGAGATATAGCTCATTGCAAGTTTTTAAATTGACACACTGTATGAAAAAAATCTAATGCCTAATAACCAGTTCGGCTATAAAAAAGGTTTTGCGACAATTGATGCTGTTTGACAAGTATCGTAATCAATACAAAACTAATTTGTTATAAAATAATTATTTGGCTGCTTTCTTTATGGACAATGAAGGTGCTTATGATGCTGTATGCCTTCCAGTTTTAAAAGAAAAAAATTATTTACCAATTTAATATACCATCACATGTTGTTAATGACATCGTACAATTCTATTGTAATAGGGACCGTACGTCATGACTTTAACGCCAACTGGTGACAAAAATATGAACTTTATGGGGGGGGGGGGATTTATTAAAGTTTTATGTCATTTATTGTTTAGTAAATAAATTATTTACGTAATATCATTATCGAACAAACTTGAAAAAAAGTTGAGAGTACAGTTTGTCTTTTTTTGTGTCTTTTGAGATTTAATTCGTAACAGGGCGTAGTTATCACGTCTTTGTCGGTCATAGTCAACTTTAGAAACATTTTTGTGATTAACTTTTTATATGATAACATCTTGCCACTCAATGTACTGATTAGTGATTAAACAATTTAAATGGTTGGCTCAATAACTTTTAATAATATTTATTCAAATATTTGTCAAGGTTTAAGAAATTAAGTTAGGTTAATGGACTTCGAAATATAATCAAAATTATTGTTGAAAACTTGCTATGGAAATCATTATGTTCAATTTTTAGTTATAATTTAAAAAATTAGTCGCATAATACTTATGTTTTAATCAAAAGTATCACTTATATACTTAATTTTAAGTAATGTATGTGAATATTTTATTCAAAAAATTTATTTCGATTTTTTAATTTATTCAGATTTTAATTTTTACAGATCAGATCAGATTTTATTTTATAAGAATTAGTGATTTTCTTAGTTACATTTTAAAATTATTTATTTTATTCAATTGTTCATAATATTTAAATTTTTAATAAACTTTGATGGAATGTACGATTTTCATTAGAACCGTTCATAATGAATAATGTTTATCTTGAAATCTATAAACTCTCTTTTCGGATGGGTTATAAAATTTAGATTACACATGAATACAAACATAAATTTATACATTTTATCCACCTGATCTCGTGTTCATTATAATTACATCCATATATCACTTTAAAGCGACATAACAACAAGGACCTTCCATAATCCTTGTTGACCGCAACAAACGGTTCCTTGACTTGACACACGAGTTGTTATTATTCAAACAATTTAAGTGTTTTTTTAAGTTCCCGTCCCTAGTTGATGAAAGTTGATATCAGATACAATAACCCAACCAATCTGATTATACACTGAAAAAATTCTTGCAATAAAGATACATAATATTTATTAAATTAATTATGTTGCCTTATCTTTTGTTGTACCTCATCCATAAGTAATTTTGCTCTAAGATTTCGAATTATACTGATTCTTTAACACTATAATACATCAACCAATGACAATCCTCTATTTTCCAACACACGTCAATCAAAATAAACTGTATCTGAAAACACTGCCAAAGTAACCTCTAAATGATTCATGCGAAGTTTATCAAAAAGGTGACGAAAAATGGACAAAACTCGGTTTTTACTTTTACGTTCATCTTACGGAACAAAGCAAATGTTCTTTAATAAAGTCACTATAAATTAAAGCCGGTATTGTAAAATAATCTTTTTAAATACCACGCGAGGTGAGAATTTTTTGAGATTATGTTGGTGTTTCCTTAAAAATTATACGTCTACATTTCACGAAACAAATTTCTTTTAAAAATACCACGAGACGTTAGTCAGTTGGTACAACAAAATGATCTCAAAAAATTATCATCTCTTGTGTTATTCTTAAAAATTTTGTTTGAATATAAATAAATAAGTTTATTAAATTGAAAAAGTATTTCATTCGATATATTAATGCTGTCAATTCTGGAAAAACAATATCTTGTAACTAACAGTATCTTCTAGCAGAAGCAGTATCTTCTAACAAAAGCAGTATCTTGAAATAGAAGCAGTATCTTGTAAAAGTATCTTGTAAAAGTATCTTGTAACAGTATCTTGTAACAGTATTTTGAAACAGTATTTTGTAACAGTATCTTATAACAGTATCTTGTAACAGTATCTTGTAACAGTATCTTGTAACAGTATCTTGTAACAGTATCTTGTAACAATATCATGTAACAATATCATGTAACAGTATCTTGTAACAGTATCTTGTAACAGTAACTTGTAACAGTATCTTGTAACAAAACAAAAACGAACAAGTAAATAATCAAAGAAAATAGCTTAAAATAAGAACACAGAACAAATGATACATATACATCAAACTCGTGTCTAAAAATTAGAATAAAATATAATGGAAACCGTACCTTCATGAAATAACTATTTATGCAATCAGTTACATAAAGCCGCATACAATATTCTTTCTAATTTTTGACTAGATTATTTATAAAATTGTGTTTTGGTAAAACAATACTGACATCTAGGCAACCAATATTACTTTATTATATTGTTAGCAACTCACCTTAATGTTGTCTCTTTAACCATTTTTGAATAATCGTAGATACAAACATTATCACTAAAAGGGTCAAACCGGATACAGGGAAGCCTAAAACGTAAAAATCCGTAGAAAACTTGAGTTTCAGAAATCATGATTCCTATGCATTCCTTACTGGATACAGGAAAATAAAAAATATAAGTTCAGATTAAATATTAAAATCCAATTTCTTCTTTGAGGGACCTTTGAACGTAAATTTTTAATACAAATAAATTCAGACGAGCCCAATATGTCATCCTAAGCACCTAGTTGTTTTAATAAAAGATTTGTTGACAACATTACTAAGTTAGGATTCAAATTAAGTGAAATTAGTCCTTGCTTATTATTTAAAAAGCAATCTTAACAAATTATCCTTCTAGTTCTCTATGTAGATGACTTGCAAAAGAATTTTTAGAAGATCTGGAGACAGAATTCAAAATTAAAGTTAAACAAGCTACCTAGTTCCTAGGTCTAGATGTAGAGAAAAAGATGGGTCTTCTTATGCAAGAAAAATTTTATACAGATGTGGAAAGTTAGACTATAAGGTAAATATTATATAATTTACTAAATTTTCTTCATCGCAAGAATAAATATTTGCACAGTCTTAAAATGGAGAACATAAATTATGACGAATGGATTCAAACAATAATAGCACTTGTAAAGTTTGACCATTTCAATCATCATGTTTGAAAATAATTAAATAAAAGTATCTGATATTTTGTGGTAACACAACGTAGTCTCTTTTTTCAGTGTAGCTAATGAAAGTTGACGTCGGCTAGAGCATAGCCCAATGAATCTTATTATACATCCCGTGGAAAGAATAGACGATTTATCTCTGTCACGGAATGGTAAATGGCGTACAGTTGAGACGGGATGGGTGAAATATGGTATTCGAAAACTCCTGGGACGGTGCAGCCCCAAGCCAAGGTGCCACGGGGTTGGGGTGGCGCGGCGGCTCAAGCCAGATCCGTATTATGGCTGCCAGGTCAGCATACAGCCTACTGGGATTTGGCCAATGATCGGAAAATCACATCACGGGCTCTATTGGGCGTCGTTATTGTTCTATTATATTATCATGGAACTTGTCGGGTTGGCATGGCTTCGTTGTAAGCGAAATTAATCCTGGGTATACTGATTATTTTTTTGTACTTTATTGTCGCTGACTAATGAGCTTCGAGAGAACAGAGCCGGTTTTTAAAATATTTTGCTCTTAATAGGCAGTAATGTATGTAAAATCCGAACGTATATCCTAATGATTTTAAATGTTTATATGTAATCACACATATAAACATTGAATAAAGAAAAATGTGTTGCCATTATTTCCAACCCCGTGCAATTATTGGAAATCAGTAAACAATTAAAAATAGAAAAAAGAAAAAATGCAAAATTGTACAAATGTGAAATAATGGGAAATGCTTAATATATTTTTTCTACGCCCTACCTTTAAAGTACCTTGTATTTCACCGCTTTTTAACGCTTAAAACGGCTGTTTATGGTTAGAGTGAAAAAAAGTAAAAAAGCGTGAAATAAAGTGCCATAGCGTTAACTTTATTTCACGCTTTCCATAAGCTAATACAGTGATTAGTGCAATTCGTCCATACCTTTACCGGAAAAAAATATCAAGTCACCTTTGACAGCACATGAACTGTAACTCATTTGACCTTAACAGATTTAATTATTATAGTATCAATAATTCGAGGTGATTTAATTTAGTAGTTCTTTATATTTTTATTATGATGGATAGTGAAGATTCCGAGTTTGAAATATGTACACCAGAAGAAATCGTAGAAAAAGCTAATGTGGCCACACTAAATTTGCTGCCGGAGAAATCCAAAGAAAATTATTTAAAAGAATATGACACTTTTATGAATTGGCGGAACCAGAATAATATTTATAGCTTTACAGAGCGGGTGCTATTAGCGTTTTTTGAAGAAAAGTCTAGAAAATTCAAGTCTTCTACATTATGGTCCAGCTATTCTAAACTAAAAGCAACCTTAATTATTAATGATAACGTAGACATAAATAAATATGCTAAACTAATAGCATTTCTGAAACGAAAATCGATTGGGTACAAACCCAAGAAATCCAATACATTTTCAAGGGAGGAGATTAACAAGTTTTTATTGATTGCTCCAGACGACAAATATTTAATGTTCAAGGTAAAAGTTTAAAATATTTAATTTGTTTTCACTTACTTTATTTTAGCCAAGTAAATAATCGAGTGATTTGATATTTAAAATTTAAAATAATTTTTTTATCTACAAATTTTTACAAAAAAATTAAATCATTTAGAAAGTTGAAATCATTTTTTCTGATATAGAACAAATTCATAGAAAACTTGCATGAATTAAATAAAACAAAAAGGGAAGATATTCCTACAAATTGTCGATCAATATTGGATAGGCAAATAGGTAATGAAGAGGATCGCCATATCTCTTTTAAAATTGCATCTAATATTCTTAGATCATTATTATAAAATTTATCTAATGTCTCTTTGTGTTCGGTTTCAAATAACTTAATAATAATAATAATAATAATAATAATTTTTATTGCTTATCAACTTATACAAAGTTACAGCAAGAGTTTGAGTGTAGTCACAGTAACATAAACATAATTCAAATTGAGCTAAAAGTAAAGTAAAAAAAAAAAAAATATATTAAATAATCATAGAATACTAGAATACATTATTCGTTCAAAATAAATGATCTCAATTTTAATATGTTACAAATATATGAGTAAATATACTTAGCATCATTGATGGTCAAATTTTCTAGTGTTGCAATAAGAGCATTTATATTTTCAAGTGATTGAATTTTAGGCTTCATAACATTGTAAATCGGACATTCAAAAAGAATATGTAAAAGAGTTTCGTTTTCCGCCTTATTACACACTGTACATATACTTTTGGGATCTATTGTGTACAAAATGTTATTTACAGTGAATTTTAGCTGATATTTGTTACTTAAACGAAGCTGGGCAAGTGTGCGTGTGATGTGAATTGGTAATTTTAATAGTAGGTAACTTTTAGGATTTTTTCCAATTGGAAATGACGTATAAAAAGATAAAAAGTGGCATCGTTCGGAAAAGGAGACATCCAGATTATACAATCTGTTATAATAATCAGATAACAGCTTTTTTGTGTTTAATTTTAAAGTTCTGGCATTGAGGTTATTCCATAGATCTAGATGATTAATAGATGTAAATATTTCTTTAACTTGTGCAACCCAATTATATTTCTTATATGTTTCAAATAACTTAAAAACGGTACTGTGCATATTTCAAAAATTCACTGTGACAGTTCAGTACAACGCGCTTGTGTTAGCCCCGAATCGGAGCTTTCGACATAGATCGTGGAAGTTCGTGCTTCGTCCCCGACCTAAGATATTGACATTACTATTATTATTAATATCGATATTTGTTTTAAGAAAGCTATGTTTTCATACTTCTCTTAAACTATATTTTTATACAAAATAACCATGATATAGTAAACGTTTTTAATGTTCTTAATTGGTTAAAGTGACCATATTTTGAAAACTAGGAAGCGGGACGAATCGAAAACATTGAGATTTTGAGATTTTTCGTTGAAAAATTCAATTTTTTGCATTAGTGACGGTTCATTGAAAACAAAACAAACCGTCACCATAAAGATTTAAAAGTGGGACAAAATTCTTTTTATTCGGACGAAAGCGGGACAAAATTGTTTCAATCAGACAAAAGTGGGACAAAATTGTTTTAATCGGACAAAAGTGGGACAAAATCGGGACATATGTTAAATCGGGACTAGTGATTTAAAATCGGGACTGCCCCGCCCAAATCAGAACGGATGGCCACTTTATAATTGGTCCTTCAAATAATTTACTTATCGTGTTTCACAACTTAAGAATCACCTGCGTTGTTTCACGATATCCGACATTTTGAAGGTCCTCTAACTTATCGTGTTTAATCTTTTGATGTCTGATCTCGTTTCGCTGGGTCAATATCTGCTTTCTCTTTATATTTGCTTCTACAATTATTTAAACGTTTTCCAAGATCCAATCCTCTAATTATCTTGTTATTTCTCTGATTCTTGTTTGTATTTGTTTGCATTTTGATTCTGTATCAATTTGTTTACCTGTTAAGTGTTTAATTACTGTTAAAATCAATCTGTATTCTGTTGTTAGTTCTCCTTCCTGTTTCTCTTTTTCTTATTACGTTTTTAGTTCTAGTATGTAGGATGTGTACAATGTGTATAAGTGTATAACAAAGATCCTTGGTTTCTCTTGGTTCTCCTTCCTTATCACAAAAAGAAGGAAACAAAGAAAAATAATGAAGATATGGAAATGAGAGAACGAAAAGAATCGAAGGAAAAGAAGAAAAAGACGAAAAAGAAGAGGAGGAGAAAAAAAATAAGAAATTGAATTAGAGGATGAAGACAAAGAAATTGCTTTGAATTAAAATTGATAATTGATAATTTAGTTTAAATTAGAACCAGAAGAGAAGGTTCACGTCGTGATAGAACATTTTTGTAAAACCTACTACAATTAATTAAACTTAACCTCGTAATTCTATACATTACATCTTAATTTAAGAATTTGTGCAAGCAAGCCTATTATTTACATCATAGATACAAGGAAGAGATTATATGACCCTGGTGAACTGCTTAGCGAATATTGCAAATCGAAACTAATTTCGTAAATCAATAACTTATTAATAATCCAGATGTAAATTTATTTGCCTTTATGCTCGAGTAGTACAGTATTCACAACTTTATGAGACTATCGATAATTGCGTGTGCAGCAGGCTTGATTGAGATATTTTCCCTAGACGGTCGACTAGAATAAATTTTATTATGTCGGGAGTACATATTTCGTAAATAGCATGAGTGAAAGCATTAAAAGTCGTTTAGTAATCTTCGTGCATCTAGATATGTAAAACGAGAACATGCGGTGAAGGTAATGAAGACGATATCGACTGTGTTCGATGGTTCATCAATTTCTATCAGGGCAGATAACATCAACAAATATCCAGTTTACACGGGGCATCTCTCAACTTTAACCAGGCTTCGCTGAGGGATTTCACTACATGATGATCAGTATATTCGCAATCATTTACGCCATTCAGGAAAAATTTCTTTCCTAAAATGGCCCTTAAAAATACCATTAAAGATTGGTTTGAGAAAATATTTGATATTTAGAAGTTTGCACTGATAGTCGTTAACTTAGTTTTACTATCAGTTTTAACGTATTCATAATAAGGCCATAATCTTGTAATAGAATATGGCGAGAAGATGTCTCCAGTAATAATAAATACATTGATTCTGGATTTTAAGATAGATAAATATTGTTATGATATATTCATTTATAATTTTGAAATATATATCTTCCTATCGTTTTTAGATTTGTACATTTAGGGTCGGTCTTTTCACCTTCAGATAAAGTGCCAGGTAATTTTTATCTCCCAAGTAACTTAAAAAGTAATCTTTTCACTTCTGGATAAACCTAACTTCTAAATGATAACTTAACTTAGTTATGAAATTCCTGATAAAATACTTCACTGATGGATAAACAGGTAGCTAAATAACCACATAAGGTTAAAAACTACTGGATACTTATCATACATATTATTTATTTGAAAAAACAAAAAATTAATTATCTGACAGATAGTAACTCTCAGATAATATATCCGTCAGTTAGTTATCTGGAACTTTATCTGAAGGTGAAAAGACCGACCCTTACTCAACCAGACTAATCAATACATACAATTGTTCTGTTTATTTTATTTTAAATAAAATATTCAATGAATCTGTTAATTATCTCAGGTGGTTCGTCTATTTAAATTGGGTGTTAAAATGCTAAGGCAATACAAATAAATTCTGTTAATAATTTAAATTATTGTTTGTTAATTTTGTTTAAATTTTACAGAATGATTGATAGCTATTCAGACATATGCTAAAGGCAGGTTATTTGGACCAAAATATGGAGATGGCACCAAATATAGTACAGTATAATTTATTTGTATTTTTAATTCATGCTCTACCAAGACATTCTGCTTAGATAGTTATTATCTGTAACCATAAAAACACACGGACGCGATGATGTTATTCCATTGAAAACAGGAAATAAGTTAAATTTGCAATCTTGGTGTTTCTCTTTAAACCTTTAAGGAAATTGTTCTTTTTTATATTTACCAGGTACAAAATTATCTTTAAACACAATTGCTATTTGTGCATTAAGAGCGACAAGTGATACTTTTCCGCCCGAAAACGGCAATGAAAAAAGTTCAAAATACACACAAGATTTTTTCTACTAGTTTGAATAGTGATCGTAGAAAAAAGTTTATTTATAATAACAATTTGAATAATTTTAGATTTTTAGCTTCTTGCTCAATTCTTAATCAACAATGTTTAACATGTTTACAATATGTCCAAATATTACTTTTTTTTTTTTTTTTTTCATAAAAATGTTTAGATGCTTTTGTAATTCTGTAACAAAAATAATTCCATAGCAACTTACTTTCTTTTGGGGTTGCAAGTTTTATCTCATATTCCTCTTCTACTCGTCTTTCTTCTAGGTTTCCAGTTGTTGTGCACTTTTTGTTTGCTGTCTTTAGATCATCCTTCTTCTTCTGTTTTTATGGTAAAAATTTGGGTGATAGATCTCTTTAATTTCTTTCTTGATTTAATAAAAATAGCGTTGTTTAAGTATGGTTAGCTTTTAGTACCTAGTTTAGATCTTCTTCAGTATTTCTAAATGATTTGTTTTGATAGTATTATTATTATTTTCGTCTTGAATTTTATTTTATCTTTATGTTTATCATCATCATCATTATTACTTTTTTTATGAAATCTTACACCGAAATCCCAGAAAAACCACTAGCTGATATCGAGTATTAGGTGAAATAAACCACTATAGGATAAAATTATTGTAAAAAAATCAAGAATTTCTATTTTTAGTTGTTGAGGAGACTATATAGTTTATATTTTTATTTGTAGGACTTCTGGTTTGCTGTCGTCTTTTCCTGTCTTTTTATTTTGAGACGTACTTTTCAATTTCAAAATAACGTCCCTACCAGTTACCAGGAAGTACTCAATATCTACTACTATTATTTAATGCGTTAGTGAGTAGAAAAATCATCAACTTGTTATGAATTGATTTATCCAGTTTTAGTCCAAGCTTAAAAATAGAAATTCATATAGTTATTAAGCTGTTTTCTATTCTAATGATTTAAAATTTTTGAGTTTAATATTAATTTTCATAATCCAACAAAAGAAATATTTTTTATTAATTTATTTAAAGATTTTTTTGACCTACATTATATTATTAGGAATTTTATTGATCTATAGATTATAGACTAATTTTAATATTTATGCCATCGAACGAATTTCAATAAATTCTTACTTTAAATAACACATTTCCTTCAGAAAAATTACTTTCAAATAAACCCTAAAAATTAATATTCTTGACAGAACATAACGCTACTTTGTTGTTATAGTTTTTCTACGACTGAGTCTCAAGCAATACGGGCATGTTCAAGTGAACCTTGTGTTCCATACAAACCCCTTCATTATATGTATTATACCACGATAATACTCATTTCAACCATCAACTTATATTTCAATGGTAGATCATATCCTATAAGATAGATAGCACTAATCTTACGATCTCTTAACTTTAACCAGTAAGCGATCAAAGATACAAGACGAGATAATGGTTGCTATACTAACAAGCTTTTATGTAATTTAAGAAAAATGTACTTGCATCTACCTTTATTAAATAAGAATTAAGGCAAAGATGGTTCAATCGATGCAGACTTGCTACTAAAACTGTTATTATTATAATTAGCAATAATGTTGTAACTAAAATTATTGAATATTATATTTGTATTCAAGTATTTTATAAGAATGGAAAACATTACAACCAGTGGCATTAATTTTGAAAGGACTTGAAATCGGTAAACTACTAAGATATTATTATCACACACATGAACTCGAATCTAAATGTATTCTTATAAAAAAATCACCTAATCTTTGTACCTGAAGACATCGCGGGTTGTTTTGTAAAAAAATAATTCATAAAATAAAAAAAAAAATAAAAAAACAAAAAAAATAAAAAAATGAGAAATCTAACAATTTATTTAACCTGTGCGGCCTGGAGCCATGTACATTTGTCTAAACAAACTTTTCATTTCGGGCCAAACCAGAATATATACGTTATGACCATCTGAGTTCATGCATACGTAAGAGTCTATTATTAATGACGATCTGAGTTCGTCTAAGATTAAAAATTGTATTTTTTATATTTGTTTTTAGTAAACTAACTAAAAATTTAACTTTTTTTTATTCCTTAAATTTATTTCGTATCTTTGTTTTTGATGAAAAAATAAAAACTAACAGTTTAACAAGTCTTCGAATACCTAAACCTTGTAATTATCCATAGTTCCGGTACCAAAAGTTGCATTCAATTAATTATATCACGAATTAATAAAATATGACAGCTCTATCATGCATTACTATACAGTAAAAATGCAATGACATAACACGAAAAGCTTGTATACTAAACTAAATAGCATTAAATGAAATATATTTAATGAGATATATAATGCTTGTTATTCTATATGATACTCTTCACAGTTAAACAAACCCCCTTTTAACCCCCCATTTTTAATCATATATTTTTTTCAGAATCAATGAATTTTATCCCCCCTATAAAATCTTTTTTTTTTCCGGAAGAAGTCAATTTGATATATTTTTTTGTTTCTGAGTTAAAAGATTTTATTTTAATATTTTAATCACTTTTAACCCCCTATTTTTAATCAATTTTTTTTTTAAGTTAATACGTTTCATCCCATTGCAGAGCTTGATTTTCCTGAAAATTTCAAGTTGATATTGTTATTCGTTTTTATTTTATAATTTTTTAAAAATTTCAATCCCCCCATAACCTCTCCATTATTAATCAGATTTTTGTCAAAATCAATAGGCTTCATCCCCTTATAGAGATTGATATGACCTAAAAATTTCAAATTGATATTGTTTTTTGTTTTCAATTTATGATTTTTTTTTAATTTTATCCCCCCTTGGCCCCTAATTTTTAATCAGATTTTTTTAAATTAACAGACTTCGTCTCATTATAGAACTTGATTTTTCTGAGGTGATATTGTTTTTCGTTTTTGATATATGATTTTTTTTTAAATTTTAACCTCCTTAACCCCCCATTTTTATTTAGATTTTTTATTAATAAATAAGCTTTGTTCTATTGTAGACCTCGATTTTTCCTGAAAATTTCAAGTTGATATTGTTTTTCGTTTTTATTTTATGATTTTTTTTAAGTTTTAAGCCCCCTTATCCCCTCCATTATTAATCATATTTTTTTCAAAATCAATAGGCTTTGTCGCCTTATAGAGATTAATATGAACTAAAAATTTTAAATTGATATTGTTTTTCGTTTCCAATTTATGATTTTTTTAAATTTTATCCCCCCTTAACCCCCCCAATTTTTAATCATATTTTTTTTAAAATTAACAGGTTCGTTCCATTGTAGAACTAGATTTTTTCTGAAAATTTCAAGTTGATATTGTTTTTCGTTTTTATTTTATGATTTTTTTTTAAGTTTCAAGTCCCCATATCCCCTCCATTATTAATCAGATTTTTTCAAAATCAATAGGCTTTGTCCCCTTATAGAGATGGATATGACCTAAAAATTTCAAATTGATATTGTTTTTCGTTTTCAATTTATGATTTTTTTTAAATTTTACCCCCCAATTTTTAGACAGATTTTTTGAAAATTAATAGTTTTCGTTCCATTGTGAAGCTTCATCTTTCTGAAAATTTCAAGTGATATTGTTTTTTGTTTTTGTTTTATGATTTTTTTAAAGTTTCAATCTCCATTTTTATTCAGATTTTTTTCAAAATCGAGAAACTTTGTACCTTTGTAGAGATTGATTATTCCTGAACATTTTAAGTTCATATTATTTTCGTTTTTGACTTATCGTGCGGACAAAAAACGTGACGTAACGTGACATGATGAGAAGGATTTTGATACAAAAAATTTAAAATTTGAATGAATATTAAAAATTTTGTTTCTTGAAAGTAAACCTATATTACTCTTCACAGACTACTGTGTGTAGAGTATAATAAATAATCAAGCTATGTCAAGTTGATTGGAGAAAATATTTGAAAAATTTATGTTAGGAAGCAGAAATAAGAGTTTAATCAAAAATCTCTTATATAGATCATGGGTAGACAATGAGGTAACTTTGTTATAGAAAAATGTGGACTGATTTTTTGTTGTCAGAATGTACCCGTATAATTATTGTTTATTGGTCAAAAACTTCATGTATAGTTGTGGATTATTATTCAACTAAAAGTATAGAAAAATTATTACATTGTGTGTGATACAATCTAGCTGAGACCTGTTTATATAGAAAATGAAAAATAATCTCATAAATATTTTTTTTACTTTTGTACTGTGAATTATTTTAAATTTTTAAAATTGTGAAATGTATGGTGTACCTACCTATTTTTTAATTCGAATAGAAAAATACAAATACAAAAGATACTTACGCAACACCTTTTGCGGAAATAAGAAAGGATTTAAACGGCATTAATTTTCTATTGTTTTATTTCTAATATGATATGTATTGTCTAAGAATAGACCAAAAAAGCGTACCGTTGCATTCACTTATACATTTTATTTGTAAGACAATAACTCAGTTACTACTCCTACTTGTTTTTTTGCAACTCATATTGATTGCTATCATTTCATGGAACTGTCAATTTGTATAGGTTATTTCGTTCCGGGAAAGCAACTGTAACATATAAAGTAATGAAAATGATAAATACCGACTTAGAATCAAATAAAAAATACTAAATAAAAAATAAAAGACACTGATCGCCGCGCTGACAGCAAAGATCAAAGAAACAAAGTTAGCAGTAACGGAGTAACGCAAATTCATAGTAAAGAATTGTTCAAGAGGTCGCCCTGATTTCATAAATCACTATGATTTACGGTCAGCTGAGCTTCCATGATGGACTGTAATCGGATATAGGGACACAAAGACGAATGTGGTTTAGAAAGCATCATCGAGATACATCCATTAATGAGCCCAAACATATACATTCAAATGCCGACTGACTGTAACTTATAACCATTCATCAACATAAGTGAATGCGGCTAGAAATTAAAGAGACACATGTAAAAAGCTGAGTGCTTCGTAAGAAAAGATGCATTGGGCGTGAGATATTTAAAACTCCTCTCAAGTGGGAGTATGTAAACCAGAAATGCTCAGGGTGAGTCCAGAAGACGTACCTACTAAATCACAATTTCTTGTAACAGCGGGTTTCTACTAAGCCAAGAAGTCCAGCAATTTCGTAGAGACTTCCAGCGTTGTATCAAATTTTCTTATAATTAGTATTCTCCTTGAATTTAATTTACAAGTTATAAGTTTTTATACGGTTATAATTTTTATCGTAAATTATTTCATATACCTAGTGGACTTTACTTTTAATTTTAAGATACTTTAGCTTCTCCACGTACATTGCACGAAAAAACTATATTAAAATTACATTGGAATATCGCAGAATAACAGACATTTTTTATATAAAATAAATAATGGATTGATTCGAATCTATTATTATTATTTATTAAATTTAATATTAATACAATAACAATATATAACAGAATATGCCTTGAATTCAGTAAATATTTTTTAGATGTGAACATATTTTATATCTTTGAATACAAGGTGTGATAAAAACATACGTTGAATGCTTTTTCAATATCGAAAAAGAGTGGAAAGTTTAGTAATTCAAAGTTTTAGGTAATAAGAAGCGATTTAAAAAATGACAACTTTATTTTTATTCGATCCTTGATTTCATCATTTTTATTACTATAACAATATAGTATGTACGGGGGCAGTAAGATTTTCTAACAGTCAAAGAAAGCGTTGATGTTGATATATGGCGATAATACTGTTGTAACTCTGAAGACTATTTACAAGTAAGTAGTAAGAGTGCCAGAAGATGAAGAGCAACGTGCAGGACGTCCATTCTTTTCAAAAAAAGAAGAGAACTTGGATAATGTGGCAAAATGTGTTCGTTCAAACATGCGAATAACTATTCAAGAGCTTATCGAACAACTTAGCATCACGTACGGGTCCAAGCAAAGCATTTTAACCGATATTTTATAAATGAAACGGTTGAGTACAACAATTGAATCGGTGAATTTGAAAACCGTACATGTCCAAAATCAGCCTTCCTAGAAAAACAATAAAAACCTTTTAACATTGAAACTACTATTTTCGTACATAGAAAAGTTTTGGATCTCGTGATTTGCAATGTATTTTTAACGCTATTTTTTCAGAAAATAAAATGAACTACTAATGACAGATACAAATGGAGCATGGACGGTTTTTGTACTCAACCCTGTATATAAAAAGGAATGGTTGAACTATTTTGATTTATTTAATATTTATTCAAAAAGGAGGAAAAATACAATATAAAAACTGTTATCTCAGTCATCTAATCATCATTTTCGAACTCACTAATACAATTATTTGTAGACCTTTGAATGAAGAACAGAAGGAAAATCGTGTCTTAGATCCAGACTTCATGTTCAAAATTGTAATTGGAGATGAAAGTTGGGTCTATGGGTATGTCCCTTATTAAATAAAAATTCAGAGTTCTCAATGAAAAACCAGTGATTCTCTTCGCCCTAAAAAGACACGTCAGTCAAAATCTAAATCGAATCAGTTATACTCATTGGTTTTTTCGATAGTGACGACACAGTGCGAACAGAGTTCGTTTTGCATCGTTTTCGAAACGATATACGATGAACAGATCAGAAAATTGTGCCAATTGCTCCCTTCTTCATCACGACAATGCGTCGTACCATACTTCGCTTTTAATTCGCGAGTTTTTGGGTGAAAAAAGTGTTTTTGTCTGTCCAAATCCGACCACTCACCAGATTTAGCATCATGCGACTTCTAGTTTTTACTAAAAAGTAAAATCATGTATAAAGAAAAATGTTTTGAACCATGCTTGACACTAAGAGGGCCACGACAGAGTACATGAATGCCCAACAACTAGAAACCTGTCAGTCATAGATTCAAAGTTGGGATAAGTGCATTGTCAGCCGAGGAGAGTATTCTGCAGGATATTTTTTTATTAAATTTTTATTTCCTTTTTAATTTAGTTTAATTTCTATTTAGTTTGACTTTATTAAATTTGTAATTATTGCAAATTTAAAATATATTTCTGTGTACAATAAGGCTTCTTTTTAAAATAATATCGATATGACATAACAACATGAATTATACTTTTTTCTACACCCTGATAAATATTAGCTTATCTATGCACCGAATACAAATCAAAAAAATTATGTTATTGCGTTTAATTGCGAACGAATATATTTCTTATCCATTCTAGGTAGTGAGAACACTGCAAAAAATTAAATCCACCAGTCAGTAAGTGAAAATTCTGTCAAACTAATTGTCAGTAGAATTTTTAGTTATTGAGATTAAATATACATTAAAATGAGTTAGTCTTGTGTAGAATCGGTAAATAATAGCATTTCTATTGTTATTTCGTCAAAAATAATTATAAATAATTCGTTAATTTTAATAAAGCAAGAATGTGGTGGTGAGATCAGAGCACTTGCCTTTCATGCGAAAGGCTGGAGTTCAAATCTAGGATGAAGACAAACTAAATTAAATCTGTTATGTTTATTTTATTTCATAAATTAGTAAAAGTCTAAAATTATTTTTAAATTAGTTATTTTATCTTAATAACCTAAAATTAAAATTTGTACATTTTCGATACTGGATCGTATAATAAATGTACTGTACAACTCGAGTGGATTGTCTATATCCATTCTTGTTGCACAATTTACTATTTTCTACACCCACATGGATATTAGCTACTCTACACCCAAACTACAAAACGTAAAAGTACCATTGCGTTCAACTGATCGAATATATTTCATATTCACCTAGTCAGAGCAGTGCAAAAAAAATAAATCCACCACTCACAGTTCATATTTGTTTAATTTTAAATAATTTAATATTCTGTCAAACTAATTCTCAGAATATTTCTTAGTGTTAAGTAATTTGAAAATTTGGAAACAAGTCTCAAAAATCCCCCTACGATTTATCAAGACCATCTCTAAATCCTAAAGGTGAAAACAAATACTTAGAGATTAGAAAATAGCCTGTCGTCGGTGGGATTCGAACCCAGGCATTTTTGGAAAAAACAGTAGATACCATGTAGAAATAAAATTTAAAATATTAACATGCATAGGTGATTTTGGACGTACTTAATTTATTGATAGTTTTATGTTTTGGATAAATACTTTCAAAAGAAAAATTTTTATAATAATTATTTAGGTGTATTTATTATAAATTCATATTCAATTATTTATACAAAATAGACTTTTTTATCACAATTCCTTTATTTATTTTAATTAGCTATCATAGAACATGAGTTTCTTTATCTCATAGTTGTGGTATTTTGAAATTTAATAATGATAATGATAGATTTTAATATTAAAATATACTCAAATTTAAATATCTTATATTTCTTATTTCATCATTAAATGCGTAAAACAGTTATAAACCCTTTGTATGCCATAAATGAAATCATATTTTTTTCCTCACCTGTAAGTCAAATGGCACAATAAATCATGTTTAAGTGGCCCTGGAGCGCCACGGCAAATAATAATAATAGCCGCCCCTTTCCCCGCACAAGCTCAGCTTTTGGGGTTAAAATTCACTCGTAAGTGGGTGAATTAGGGAGAGTATTAGTATATTTGTATTATTAAGTATTAAATCAATAATATTATTGTTGAGAACTAACAAAAAACAAGCATCACATATTAAGTTTATCTGCTACTCAAAATATTAAAACTAATATACATTTTTCATTTAAAATCCTTTTATATCATTAAATTTTATAATAAGTAACCATCTTAGATCACTGAATATTCTTAAAATTATTTGTCTAGATTTTTAAAGTCTATGACATTCAACATTTATAGAAAACTAGTTGCCTCGATTGTATACAATACAAAATGAATAAAAACGAAATTACTTATTTTAATTAATTCAAGGAAGTATTATCAAAATAAAATTAAAAAACATAAATTACATCAGTATCATCAATATGTAATAATTATTAATGTAGTATTCCCCTGGATACAGAAAAAACTGGAACTTGAAGAGTTTCTCCTTTATTGCTGTTTTTGGAATCTCCAAATTGATTTGTTGGACACTGGTTATAGACGTATTATAATTGGTTTATTAACATAAATTCAGGTTAGGTTATTTTTCTAAACTTATTTTTTGACCCTTGTTAATATTCTAAAAGAAACTTTGTTTAATTAAGACTTTGAATTATAATTATTAAAAAATTTTAATTTTAGGCATATGAAAATTATCGCGAGTTCTCCTTCTAAAGAAGAGATTTTCTTTTTTTTTATTTTCCTAACTAAGATATCGAATCTCAGTAACCATTCCTGGTCCATAATTTTAAAGGATGCGTGTACTACCACAAAATCAGCCTTCTATTTTATGGAATGAATTAGTTTCAACTGTTTTACTTATTTAAAAGGACAAACTGATAAAATGATATTGGTACATTTTTTCCAGAATCTGGTTGTTAGATTTTTAAGTAAGTTAGTATTTTTTTAACATTTGCAATCTATGCCCGATGACAAAAAAGTTACTATTTTTATTTTCTTTTCGACATTTTTACCAAAATGGTTTTTACTTATACATGGTGATATATTTCTTTATATGTTAAAATTATTTTAATTCTTGTCTCTTTCATATTCCAATTCTTTAATCGAATTTGTTTTTAAATTACAATAAATACATTTTGTTAGATTGTTGTCTTCGCCAGTTGTACATATATGTTTTAGCTTTTTTTAGTGTTTATTTTTTTTTATTTTAATTATTTAATTACATTACATTTTCATGTTAAATATATGAAATATTTTAACTAAATTCAGCATTTTTTATACTCTAAAGAAGCTCTTAGACGAGCTCATATAAAGTTTATTATATTAGATAACAAAATAAAAATTATATTATTATAACAGATGCCGATAATTTTAATTGCAACATTTTTGAAACTTGTAAAAAAATATCAATTAAATTGTTAACAAAATTTAATTAAAATATGTTAGCGAACTGTAATAATTAAGTACTTTAATTCTAACGGAGTGCACCATCTGTGTTAAAATTCCAATTACTAATTGACTTCATTATTTTAAAAAGAGGTGACAGTAAAAACACATTTTCTAGACTGCGATTACTAACCATCTTCCCCCTCGCTCTGGCGGCTCGCGAGTAATCTGACAATTTCGAGGAGGTTCCCCGGCAGTACATCAAGGCTTCTTATAATTAGTTTGCTCCTGAAAACTAATTCATACGCAGGCAACACTCTCACAAGAAGATAAACTGTGATTGTAATTAATAGAGTAATTAAAACAAAGATTTAATATTGGAATGGGGGTAGGCCATAATGAAAGGCAAATGGTAGTTTACTGGAGCAGTATTTACGTGTTGTGCATAACTTGGCAAGTTTACCTAAGTCCCTCGGTTCTAAACATGTCGGTAACTTAAGCCTTCCTCCTTCTTCTTAGAAATTAGTGAGGTTATCATTCAACAAAATTTGAAATTCTTTGCAATGTATATAATTGTAAACACCTTCAATAATTATTTGTCAAGTTCTTTTCGAAAAATGGGTCAATATTTTTGTTGTAGAAAAAATAAGTGAGAAAGGAATTCAAGAAGAAATAGTTATTTTCAATGCACTGTTACCATTTGGATACAATAATTGTATATGATTATCCTTCACTCCTCATGCAGTTAGTTTCTGTTTTAATTTTTTTTATCCTCATTAATAATGAAACTATAAACATTCCTATATGTCAGTGGCGGTTTGTCTGTAAGGGCTATAAGGCTATAGCCTCCCAGTACAAAGCAAACCAATTTATATAAATATAAGATAAAAATATGTTATCTGAGTTCACTATTTTTATTATAAAATAATATTATTAGTATCTAACTTCATTTCTATACATACAGTTGACACCTAAACCCAAGATTCTACTAAAAAGATTTTTATAAGTTTCATACGTCTCCATTTTATACTTGTTCCAATCATAAACTGGACATCCGTCCTTGGCGTTCAATATATTTTCAGTTAGCTGTCCATGGCTTAATTCTAACACTTCTTAACCAATAAAGAGTAAATTTTACAGTAGAGGCAAAAAAACTTTCTCCTGACACATGTATCGTGCGTCTAAGGACTTAAAAATCGCGGGAATCAACTAGAAATAATTTTATTTGGGACAAGAGGTTTTACTGACCGAGAGTGTCCATCTTTTTCTATTGAGTAAACGTAAAAACGTTAGAATTAAGCCATAGTGATGCAAGGCTAAAAGTTTTAGCGCCTTCAATTTATGTATTCGCGCTGTCAGATAGGATGACGTCACTCGTAGGTCACAGATGCGAAATTTTTATATACAAGAGGGCTCCGAAAATTTCCGTCTTGCTCCATTGTAGATAGTGAGTCTGTTTATTGTCGGATTGTAGACACACAAATTTATTTAGCATCATTATTTTATGAGTGACAGTCGTGATTTATTGTGTATTTTTGAACAATATAAAGTTGTTTGAAAGACCAGCTTTGTGTCAGTTGCTTTTATTGAATCCTGTATGTATATTTAGATCTCTTCATAGTTTTGGTAAAAATATTGTTTTAAAAACATTTCTACTGCTTGGTTATGTAGTAAAATGTGGAATTCGTGGAGATCAAGATGCTGTTAAATTATTTAGGTTGACTACATTGTTTCACAATTTTCAAAGCAAGTGTATGTATGTGTTTTAAAAGGTAAATGTAACGAAACAATTACTTGTACAAAGCGTCGGCAGTTTTGAACGCCAGGGATGGTCTGCAAGATTATGAATGGATCACCTACGTTTTGATAAATTTTATATATTTTAAGAGCCTCTTAGACTAGGCCAAAAGCCACCACTGTTACATGTACTCCTATTAAATCTTTTATCCTTTATTTCAACATATAGTGCATTTTTTTTAAAACAAAAATCTAAGTAAGTTACGACAAAAATAACTCCTCAACGTAAACATAAAATACTCCTACTATAGGTCCCGTAATATAACATAACGTTTCCGGTCACAAAATGTTAGAGAGCTCTGTTGACATTTAAAATGTGCATTTTTAACATTTAATTACCATTATAAAGAAATAAAAGTATTACATAATTTTTTTTTTCGTATATTAGCATAGTAAACAAAAAGTAGAAACCTACTTATTTATTATTACGTCCTTGTAAATAAAAAACTATCCTAATTTTTCAAACTGTTTATTTAAACGGTCAAATGCCATGTGCATACCAATATAATAATAGATGTAATTTATAGTTTATTGACTTTTCTTGATTTAAATATAAACTGACGTATATCGATCATATACAGGGTGTTAGTATATTCAGAAAGCTCCCGTTAATTAATTTTAATTTAGGAATATGGACCCATAGTTACTGTGATACAGGTATATCAAATTTGAAAAAAAATTTCAACACCCTATATATCGATAGCTAAGGGATCATGTCCCTATATCAAATACATCAATTAAGGAGGGCTCTCTGTGGTAGAGCGTATAAGCGATTTGGTGAAACTATATTTTCAAATATTAGTTACATACGCATGCGTGTATATAAGGAAGATAATAAGGGTAATACTACCCCACCACTATTATGCCAATTGTTCAAGTCACTACTCCAACATATACTATTTTAGAAAAAGGTGAATCTAGAAAATTGTTAACTATTATTGCTAAGTTCGGGTTGTTCACTCCTTATACGTCGATTGTATCGTACCACGATATACCCACCTAAGTGGTCCTTCTTTTGACGTTCAAATGAAAATCACTCTGTGATTGACGTCATAGCATCCGGCCCATAGGATGTTGCGCATCGTGGGTGGTACTTATTTTGACGTGCAAATAAAAATCACTCTATTACTATGTGAGTGGCAGACGAAAACTGAACACGGGAGCATCCAGCCCTGCTATCGAACTCTGCCGCGTTCACATTTCGCAAGTCAAAAAACTCGCGTTCACTCTATTACGTTCAAATAGTATGGAGCAGAGTACATGGAGTAAAATTATCCTGCACCACCTCGGAGATGAAGATACGCCATCTTTCTTCCACGTGAGAGGCCCGGGTTCGAATCTGGGCGAGGAGTAATTAAATTAATTCTTTTTTTCATGTTTAATGTATATTTATAATTATAAAAATTTAGTAAAAGTCATAAATTATTTTAAAATTAGTTATTTTGTTCTAATAACTTAAAAAACTTTTTAAATTTGTCGATTGTCGTTTGTGAGTCGTAAAAAAAGTATACTGTACAACTCAAGTGGATTGTCCATATCGCACTTGGACGGTTGAGCACTACGGCGTCATGCTCAAATTTCGTCTTCGTGTGATATGAGTATCATATCCACTCTTGTTGTACAAAATACTAATGAAGTGTGATAGTAGTGTAAAAAAAGCATAGTAGACGTAAATATTAATTCATTTATAAAACGCATGCTCGTTATTCAGATAAACATACTCGCACAAACCATCCCCACTCAAATTAACAGCTGTTTCCTTCTTTCTAATGCGGCATCCGATGCGATAGCGTAATAATAAACACAATCAGAATTATTGCCGTAAAAAAGGACTTAATCATGAATGAATGGATTAGTCTAGTAGTTTTACATCGTGGTTTCCTGATGTTTTGAATGTTTTGTGTTGAAAAAAAATCTAGTTTTTCACAAGGATTCTTCCACTAGTTGAAGCAGTTTTATGCAAATAATATAAAACATTTTACTTCCGAAGTAAAACTCAAAAGTAAGTTACATATTGTATTATTTTTATTTTTATTTAACGTTGTAACTATTTGTATTTTTTTCTCTTCTCTGTCCTTAAGCGCCAGTAATAAGCAATAATGGTACATATTTTAATGCCAATTTGCTCCTATTTCCTAATTAAACGAAGAAGACATTAATTGGTTGAATTTTGTAAAAAGGATTAAAAATTGCGTTGTTATAGGTAATTTTATCAAATAAATGAACGACATCAAATGTAGACATCCTTAAAAAGACATCAATATTTAAAAATCGACATTTTCTCCTTTGTTATTCTTTATCACATTCTTCTGGGACTATCTTGTATACTTGGTGCAATGTTGCTTAAGGTTATTGATGGTTTAAAAAATGATCTTTCTCTTGTGGCGAAATCTCAAATAAAATTCGAGCAGACACGAACAAGGCTCAGTCGCTTATGCAAAGATTAGACTAAAGAGTATTACTACTAACAGAAGAGGAGAATACATTATGGAAGAATGGGTATGAGTTAATGCAAAACTATTCTAGTTACTAGTAATTTATAAATGACAATGCCGCAGACTGCCCTATTGTATGTACACACAGCCGTGCGATACTTGTTCTATGATCTCTCTCGTGTAGAAGGTAAAGTTGTTATAAACAATAAAAATCTCTTCGCGCATAAATCGCAAACCCGAGGTGGGTGTGAAGTTGCGAAACCGCGGCCGTATGCAAAGTCTCTTTGAATCTTTATGGACATCTATATAGTTTTCAGTTTATGCTGCAAATTGTGTGCAAAATCGCACCTTTTAGAATACCCAATTATAATATCGAATTCGAGGAGGCTACTGCACCAATGTTTGATTAAAATTACATGTAAACTTGCTTTCAGCTTGTTTTACATTCCATTGTTTGCAAGAGAGAACAAAGGAATTTCGTGCCGCATTTCTCTGGGTGTTGTTGTAAGTCTCAATTTTTAACCGCCTTTCCGATTATTTACTGTATACGACATGTATAATGCATCTGTTCTACATCTTCATTAACCGTATCTTTTCCTGGAAAATTTACCGAAAAATTTCATCTAATTGTTATCTAAATATTGTAATTTGAAAGAAAATTAACAAATTTCTATTTATAGAGAATGGAATATTTTTTTTCACGCTCACCAAATTTCAACAAAATATTGAAATGATAAAAAAGATAATCATATCCAACTATGGTAAGACATAAATATGTTAAAGAAGAAGATTAAATCCCAAAATTTGAAATGGAAAGGTTAAATTTCTTTCTAAAAGCCTTATAAAAATGGTTTGATTAAATATATTATCTTGTAGAAAATTTCTACCGGTTCTTTAAGATAATTTTTGCTCAAAATAAGATTGTTCTCGAAAAATTATCCAGAAAATAAATATTCTTTTCATCCAAAAGAAAATTGTGAATTTTGTTTATGTCAAAATAATATACACATCTAACTTTGTAAACACATACAAGTATCATTGGATTTTTTACTGAAATTACTTATGTAAGTCTTTGTTTATTTGGCCAGTGGTGTTACCAAAAGAGAGGAGAATACTAATAATAAAGATTTACGAATATACCAAACTGGTTTCTTACATGTTGAATGGTAAAATTATCAAGAAAAATGATAGTAAATGTAAATATTATTTTAATAAAATTATTTTAAATCCCGGCTGAGGTAATTTTTTAACAATATTTTGTTTTAAAAATTAGAAAAATTTATAAATTCAAATCTTTATCTCAGTTTAAAAAAATTGCTGAAGAGAGAATTAAAATTTCTTTCAAACAAGGTTTCACTTGACTTATTTAAAATTTTCGAGGAATTTCTCATATTTCATAGAGGGTGCAAGAGAGGGGAAATATTTCCATACCATAAATTGTCAAATTATGACGTTTTGTTCTTGTCCAATCTAAAATATCGTTATTTGAAACTTCCATATATTTTACATTTTAGATTTTCTAAATTTCGATATTTTAATTCTCGATATTTTAAATCTGCATATTTTAATTCTCGATATTATATTAATTTACGATAGTTTAATTCTCGATATTTCAAATTTCGATATTTTTAATCTCACCATTATTTATTTTTTTTTATTGGTACCCTATTTTACTTATTTAAAGTACGCCTCAGCGTGTTTAAAACGAACTTTAAAAAACGCGCGTGTTTTAAAGTTACCATGGCAACATCAACAACCCGAGAAACGTGATGTCTAAATGCCAACTTTTTAAATATTGATCTGACAGGAGTGCCTTGTAATGTCAAATAAAATATTTCTGAGAAATTTTTCAAAAAATGTATTCAACACCTTTAAAAATAAATACGTAATGTCCGGTGTATCTGTAAAAAACTTTCGCAAATCGTCTTCCTCGAATACATATGCCGTTCATCTATAGTCTATTTTTATGTATAAGAGAGTAATAAAACAGCATTTCTAATGCAAAACTTAGTACGGTCATTTTAAATATTTTTACAGAATAATCTAAATATTTCCTAAAATTGTAATAAATGTACCTGAGCTATTACAAGTTTTGGGTCTTTTATTGGTCCTTTATAAACATCAGCTGTACAGAAGAATAGAAAAAGGTTTGGACAGGCCAAAAGGCCTGTGTATTAAAGATTACATAGCCGTATCTTAAGATTATTTTCAATAAGTACCTATTTGCCAATTTTGTTTTATTTTAATTCCAAGAATTTCTTACAGTAATCGAATTATAAGTAGATAAATACCTTTTCAACAAATTTCACCGAAAATGCGATTATAGGTTTTCCATTTAGTAAGGAGGTCCAAGTTGTGTATTCTTGACAGTTTACTAAATGTCGTTTAGTTGCAAATTGCAAGGTGCAGTGTGAATTCTAGTGTGATCATGGAAAATTTGAAAGGGCCGCGTAAACGACAAAAAATCGGTCCTTTAACAGATAATGAAAAAACATTAATATTTAATTGTTTTAAATCATTTATAGACAAATATTTATGTAAAAGTGTTGATGACACAGTGGAATTAGTTAGTAGTACGCTTGGTGTTGGCGAGTTTCAAACAGCACGTAAAGCTCCAGGAAAACCAAAATTTCAATTAGAAAATCTTTTGAAAGAAAGACTTCGAAGGAAAGTGCATGCGTTCTTCTTTAGAAAAGAATTTCCGACAGTAGACAAAGTTCTTGCCACGGTTCGCGATGATAAGGATTACCCTGAAATGAGTCGAAGCACACTATGGAAACTTTTAAAAGAAATAGGTTTTCTATGGAAAAAGCATTCCAGAAAGTCTATTTTAATAGAAAGAAGCGATATTGTAGTATGGAGAAGAAATTACCTAAGGACTATAAAAGAAATGAGAAACCAAAGAAGAAATATATTTTATTTGGATGAAACATGGATCAACGAGGGACATAAACCAAATAAATTTTGGCAAGATGAAACTGTTACAAGTCGAAGACAGGCTTTTTTAAATAATTTATCTACTGGTTTAAATCCACCATCAGGAAAGGGGCGCATACTAATAATAGTACACATCGGTAGTTCAAACGGTTTTGTTAAAGGTGGTTTATTGACTTTTGAATCTACTCGTACCGGTGACTACCATGAGGACATGAATGCTGATGTCTTTAAAGAGTGGTTCGAACAAATTATAGATCTTCTTCCTCAGAACTGTATAATAGTAATGGATAATGCAAGTTATCACTCGAGACTTATACAAAAAATGCCCACAACCAAGTGGTTAAAAAAAGATTTACAGAATTGGCTAAATTCAAAGAATATTAAGTTCCATCCCGGTTCTGTGAGAAAAGAACTATATCATTTGTGTTCCCTTCATAAAGAGAAATTCAAAAATTATGAAATTGATGAAATTGCAAAAAATCGTGGGATGACGGTGGTTAGATCACCACCATATCATTGCGAAGTAAACAAGATTGAACTGATATGGGCACAGATAAAGGGAGAAGTTTCAAGAAAAAATAATTCTTTTAAAATGAGTGATGTTAAACAGTTGTTTTTGGAGGCTGTAAATAATGTGAAGCCTGAAAACTGGGAAAAGGCAGTAAATCATACGATTAAAGAAGAAGAGAAAATGTGGAAGTTGGACAATATTACTGATGAAATGATCGAGCCACTCATTGTAAATATTGGTTGCGACAGTTCATCTTCTGATTTCGATTCTGATTTGGATTTGTAGGTAAGAAGTAGTTTTTATATTAAAATTATTATTTATGAACGTAACGTTGTTTAAAAGTCAAAGTTTAAACTCTTATACCTACATAAAACGTTTGACACAATGTTCTTAACATACCTTGTGGAAAAATAAAACATTTTAGAAAAAATTGCACTTTTTTACCTTCAGCTGTTTAGAAGTTATATGCAGGTTAATTAGGTGAAAATATAAGTGTATACTCGAGGAATAACTTCAAAAAATATTTTAACTGTCTACTAAAAGAAGTGATACGCCTATGGATTACGAACGCTTTATTATTTTAATACTATCTCATACATAAAAATAGACTACATATGTGTAACCATTTGCTCTTCCATCCACGTGTTGAATTTATCGTATTCTTTTTTATAAACCGCTTCGGATTTTTGTGGTATTAAGCGCGATTCTGCTTTATTATTTAAATACTCAATATTTGAACAATAACAACTGTTGCGACAATTAATCGTACGTGACAGATTGAAAATAAATTTTTGTTTGTCTCATTTTCATGACAACGAGGTATACTGATGTTACATCACAAATTCAACCATTTTCAGTTATTAGTTCTTATTTTTGTTTGTAGAAATAATACCAATATTTAGGATTTCAAAGTACCAATAAAAAAAAATTGCGTAAAGTATTCGTGGATAACTGGTCTTTAAAACACTTGCTCTATTTCGAGCACTCCGGCTGCGCCGACGTGCTCGAAAAATCGCGCGTGTTTTAAAGACCGTTCATCCACTTATACTTTAATATACTATTTTATAATCAACATTGTATTTTATAAATAATCCCTATAATGCGTCGCGTCATGTAGGTACGTGTCTGGTATTTAAACTATATTTATATTTGGACCACACTGAATAAACACAATTTTTTGATTAAGCTTAACGTACAAGGCACGTCGCTACCAAGTAAGGTAGATAAACAAACAAGCCCCCTTCTGTGAAACTTTAGAATCCTCATTTTAATAATAAACCTGATATCCATGATCACAGTTTCTTGATAGAACAAAGAATGAAAACCATAAATCTAAAAATGTCCCGAGAAGATATACTCGCGCAGATTTATCTTTACATCACATTCTCTTAGTTATTAGTGATTTATAGTTTCTTTATCTGGGAAATGTAAAAATAAAATGTCTGTAAAGGGGGCGGCCAAAGAATTATTGGTTTCTCCGCTATCGAATCTTGGGCGGAGGATAGATATTATTTGTCTCTTGAGATTAGAAATTGCCGTTTTCGACAAATTCGCTTACGCAATCGGGGAATTTCAGACTTTTGTGACTCTAATTGTAATTATTTTTATAGCTTACGGGCTACAAAGAATTTGAGCAAGTCTCTTTCTCACTCAATTTGGCTCTTTTACTGCTACAAGCGATTTTCACCAAATAAATTGCAACTACCCACTATTTAAGAAAAAAAGCATGGATGAAAAAAAATATATATAAAAAAAGGTTTTGTATTCAGATATTTCGAAGATAATAGTTAATTTGTATGTACGTTACTATATCAGCCTATACTTAATTTTGAATATATACTACTAAAGTTGGAACCATATGGAAAAAAATTTATTATTGATTTTAGGAAAAAAGTTATTCCTGATAAAAAGTCCTGCATGACCCAAAACTTAAAATACAGTCATCAGATATCAAATTTTTCAAGCCGTATACGAGGTTTGTCAAAAAATATGAATGTTGCTCAAGAGTAAAGTACGTTTTTTGACAAAATAGAAAATTTTCATTAAGAAAATTGCTAAATTCTTCACAAACGTCAAGAAAAGGAAAGCGTATCATGTTTATAGTAGAGAAGAGAGAGAAAAAAAATTATGGAATACCGTAATTAGGTGGATCAATGCAAAATCTAGAAAAAATGTAATTTTTAATTCTAATCAACTTTTCTTAATGAAAATTTTCGATTTTGTCAAAAATAAAGTACTTTACTCATTTACTCATACGCAAAATTCATATTTTTTGACAAACCTCGTCTACGGCTTGAAAAACTTGATATCTGTATTTTAAGTTTTGGGTCATGTAGGACTTTTTATCAAGAATAACTTTTTTTCCTAAAATCAATAACATTTTTTTCCATATGGTTCCAACTTAAGTAGACACACTGTATAACATTTATTGTTACATTTGAAAATCGTATAATTTCACATATTTTACTAATTTATGTGTTTTTAAGGAAAACAAATAATTAAACCTGTTTGGAATTCGGATTGGGAATTTCATATCTATTATTTAAACATACAATGGTTCCTATGATTGAACGTTTACGATATCCATAACGTACATGTTAGGCCGAATTTTAACAGTAACGAGGCACGTTCGTATGACGGAAAACTGTTAAATAAGAACATAACAGGCGGAAAATAACAGTAATGTGTTGGAAAAAGTTTTCCATCATACGAACTTGTCTCGATATTGTTAAAACTCGGCCTAACATGTACGTTACGGATAACGTAAACGTTCAATCATAGGACCCAATGGTAAGTTTTACAAGGTTCCCTACCAAGTGTTCCTGGGACATTCTTTTAGGTTCTAGACATGGTGAGATTATCGTGTAATCCGATCACATGAAGGTGATTTAGTAAATAGTATCACGTAAGTAATCCCACAATCTGGGGCCTTATGAGCTGTAGTACCTCAGCAGCTAGCGTAGATTTGGTTTTCTTAGTATGAGCTTACTGATTCTGTGTGCTTTATATATTGCCAGTTTGGTGTTTAGTGATTCATCCACCTGTTCACTGCCTGTCGAGCAGAGGATTCGCTTATCTCAAATATCTGGTCTCTCTTTGTCGAAATCATCAGCCTTTTTATTTCCTTGGATTCTTTTTGTCCTGGTACGCTAGCGTACCTTTCTTTGGGTTGCCAGATCATTAAGTATATTAAGGCTCTTCCAGCTTTAACTTCTGTTAGTACCAAGGGCTTTGAGACTGTTTGGCTATCTAAAAGAATTGGGATGGTTTGTTTTCGGTATTTCTTTCTTAGTTGCACGTATTTCAGCCTGAAATACAATGGTATGTTTTCCCAATAAGACGGTGATATCGCATTTGGATTTAACTTCATGGCAGAGCCTGTTCTCTTGTTTCAGATCTATCCGTATACGACACTTAACAGGTTGAGCGCCACGGTGTTTGAACTAACCTTTCTCTTGGACCAGATATGTTTTTATCACAAACATGTTGTAAGCGATTTCTGTTTTGTGATTTTTGCAAAAGATATACAATCGTCAACGATGTTCACTGTGGCCTGCTACAAACGTAGATATCATCGAAGGAGATTCTACTGCAGAAGTTTATCAGATAAAAGTAAAGTGAAAACGTTATCATTTATTGTAATAAAAGGAAATCCACGATTTTGTCTTGAACCTTTTAATTCATTTCATAAGGGTCGTTGATCCTGTTAATTTTCTCAAAATTATTAACTTGCTTTTTGGATTTCATGTCCCTTATTTGGAATATATTTTTATTTTCTTTCCTTAATAATAATAATAATAAATTTATTCACTTTAAAAATCGAATTACAATTTTAACTTATATTTAACAGAAAAAAAATTGTCTATGTGAATAAATAGTGGTTCCACTAAAGGCGAACCTTGTGCGTGGGATACTTTGAGAATTATATTCTACATAGCATTTCTTTTTTTTACTATTTTTTCTTTTATTTATTATAGAGAGAAATTAGCTACAGCATTGAATAGTTTATAAATAATTATTGTATACATAAATAATTGGATAATTGCAGGTAAGTTCGTTTTAGATTTTAGTTATATTTAAATTAATAAAGTTATGAAATTTTTGTCGTTGCTTAGTTAATATCCATTGTTGTAATTTAGACCTATAAAGAGCTATAGAATTTAGGTTTTTAAATTCCACCGGAAGTGCGTTAAATATTTTAGGACCGAGATATACAAAACTTCTTTGCCCTAGAGTCTTTTCCATTCTAGGTACGGTGATCACATGATTTTTATAACGCGTTGGGTATAAATGTTGTACCGGAGTGCTAAGGAAAATATGCTTCTTCTGAAATATTGCTACACGTAGGTAAAAAAGTTGTCTCAAATCCAAAACTTCTGCTTCTACAAATAAACGTTCTGTTGGGTAAGTATAGTTTTTATTATAAATAATTTTTAAAATCCATTTTTGTATTATTTGTAAATGTTTAATATGGATATCTGCCGCACCTCCCCAAGCGATAATACCATAGGTTAGATGAGTCTGTATTAATGCATAATAGAGCATTTTTAAGTGGCGGATATCCAAAAAACATTTTAAAAATTTAAATTTTGCTAAATGGAATCTAATTTTCTTTATAACACTACTAATGTGTGCATTCCACTTTAAATTACAATCTATTATAATTCCCAAGTATTTAGTTGTTTTTGACATTTTTATACAAACATTTTCATTGTTGTAATTTATATTAATTGAATCATATTCAGGTAAATTTGAATCGTAACTAGTAAATGGAAGAAATGTTGTTTTATTAAAATTAATTGTTAACAATTTGTTACGAAAAAAATCTAAAACAATAGGTAGGGAGTCAATTATTTTTTTCTTTAGGGTATTCCAATTAGTATCTTGGTAGTAAATGGCCGTGTCGTCGGCGAAACCTATGATTTCTGCGGGTATAGGTAGTTCAAAAAGGGCGTTAATATATATATTAAACATAATAGGACCAAGAAAGGTACCTTGGGGAACGCCAAATTGTATTGTTTGCTTATCACTCATAGAGTCGCCAATACTGACATACTGTTCTCGATCAGTTAGGTAGCTCTTTAGTAGTTGATAGGCTACTCCTCTGATGCCTAAGGTATTTAATGTTTCTAATAAATCTGGATGACTCACCGTGTCAAATGCTTTGGCGAGATCTACAAAGATACAAATTGCAGGCATTTTTGTGTCTATAGATTTGTATATTTTGGATGTTATGTCAGCAATTGCATCTTCGGTAGACCTCCCCTCCACAAACCCATATTGTTTAGAAGATAATAATTTGTATTTGTTGATAAAATTACACAATCTGAATTTAATTAATTTTTCTATTATTTTACTCATACTGGACAGGATCGATATGGGTCTGTAGTTTGACATTTCTATCTTATCCCCAGCTTTATAAAGTGGTTTTATAACTGCATTTTTTAGAGAATTAGGAAATATTCCAGTAGTAAAAATTTTATTTGCTATAAAAGTCAGTGGATTTTTTAATTAATGTACACGTACATCTTTTATAAACCTCAGAAGGAATTAGGTCTAGTCCAGGCGCTTTGTTTGGTTTTAAATCTTTTATAATTTTAACCACCTCCTGTTCTTCCACAGGTTCTAAGTATATGGAGTTAGCTAGTCTTCTTTCATTGAATTTCCTAGATGACTTTTTAATTTTTTTTGCAAGAATGCTACCTACCTCTGTAAAATATCTGTTAAACACATTTGCAATTTCTGTTTTGTTTGTTATATTTATGTGGTTCTGTTTTATTTCACATATCTCCTGTGTTTTATCATGATTTTTAATATTTTTTACAACTTGCCACATATGTTTTGAGGAATTCTTATTTTTAATAATTTCATTTTTGTAGTAGTCAGTTTTGGCAATTTTTATCAGATCATTTAGTTGGTTTCTGTATATTTTGAATTCTTTTAAGGCTTGTGTATTGTTTGGTTGTTGTTTAACTGTTTTATATAAAGAATTCTTAATATTAATAGATTTTACTAAACCTTGTGTAATCCAAGGACTACGTTTGAAATGAGAACGGTTAATCTTTATTACCCGGCTGCTTGAGTTTACATAATATTTTAATTTAGTAATAAACATATCTGTCATTTCATTAACATCTATGGAGGAATACATATCTACCCAATTTTCCTGTGATAATATTTTATGTAATGAATTGTAATCACATATTACTTTATGATATTTGTTTTGACTTGAATCTTTCAGATTTGATGGATACTGGTACTGTAAAATTTGAGAGAAGTGATCAGTTAGTGAAGACCAGAGTACTATGGGTACTATATTTTCTAAGGACTCGCTTGTATTAACATGAAAATGGTCCAGGCAGGTTTTACTACTACCCTGTATTCTTGTAGGTGAATTAATCACTGATATGTATCCATGTTCATGCAAAATATTTAGATACTCTTGACTTACATCAGTTTCCTCCAATATATTAATATTTATGTCTCCAACGATTATATTTATGTGATTATATAGACTGTTTTATTTGTATTAAGTTTCGCCAATTTAAATGTATCTAAGCGATTTACAATAAAAATATTACTATAAACAAATGATTTTTGTTTATAGTCAAAGAGCTTATTCGTAGCCTGGTGTCAGCGTTCAATAGCGTGGGGCCACAGCGGACAAATAAGCATTACAACACAGGTAAGCTCGTGTCCGTTTGGTTCAGCCAGGTTGATCTGTCTGATGAATTTGAGTAGTCACCGGTGACCACTGTGGCGCTTAACCCGTTAAGCAATTATTTATCGACCTCCTGATTTACTATGTTCTAATTGCAATAGACCTGAACGAGTCTGTTGAAGGTTAGGCAGAGTGTCATGGGATCTGATCCGATATTTAATATAGGATCATTTACCTCGTATTATTCTAATATGTTCTATATTTCCCAGTGGGTTCTAGTTGGTTAGAGATATCCAACCTGTATCCACTCATTCTGGGCTCCCCCTTTATGACTAGGTCAAGGGGTGGGTAGTTTAAAATGATTCCTACAGAGGTTGTCGGTGTACTTTTCAGTAATCCTGTAATACAAAGCTCTGCTAGCCTCTATACTTCTGAGGGGATTTACTTTTTGGCACCAAACAATCACTTCATCTTAGTTTATCATGGGTCTCGCTATTACAGTTGAACAATGTCTATTTTAATCTCCATGTTTTCCTAAACGCCCTTCTTCCTACAATGAGAGACATTTTACATTTGCTGGTCACTTTTCGTAAGAAAACTTTATCCTTAATGCGATTGATGATTAATGTTGTTATTATTATAATAAAAATTAGTACTGTGACCGAGGCTTACCTTAGGTTGTTCTTTTATAATGAAAAATATAATTAGAGAGTTTTATTTTCAATAGTAAAGCTCGCTTACCTAGTACACCGCCTCCTGAAACCAAGAAAAAAAATTAAAAAACAAAAAATTTTGAAAATTGAACGGCTTTTTATTTCACCGCTTTTTTTAAGAAAATAAATTTGGAAAAAAAAACAAAATTTCGTTACTATATAAACCAAAATTTAAAAATATTAACTTAAAATATAAACTAATAATTTTAATTCTACAGCATACAAGATTATTAAACTTCGATAATTATTCGTCTTCTTTTCGGTGTATTTTTATTCGATAAATTTTCTCGATAGGAATCTATTGCATACTAAAGTCATGTGAACTTTGGGTTATAATCTATGGAGCGTAATTGCAGAGTTTAAACTTACATAGTTGCATAATTGCGCGAATTTTTCTATAAATATTGTGTGCTTATGTGCAACTGATCTTTAATCATATTATACAATATAATCATTCCCATCAGAACCATATAGTCGCTGCGCTTTCGGTTTTTATTATAGGTACATAAGGATGTACACTTCAGACTCAATTACGTGCTTTTAGCAAAACCGCTTATTATCTCAAAAACCAAGTGTACGGAAAATTAAGATATTAATGTACAAAATATATACTGCGGAAAAGTAAATCCAGTCTTCGAATTAAATTTTAATAACTTCATTTTATTCGCCACACCAACACAGCGTGCAAATTCTTAATAACCGAGGAATGTTCTCAAGCAACACTTAACAAAAGTTTTACTTTTTCTTATAATCGGCGATGAAATCGGCAAGCAATTTATTAATAATAACCGATAATGTACGTCGGTGAATTCATCCTTTTACCTCTCCTTCTTTCATATGTGGTGTGTGCTGGCTATGCTGGTGCTGTAATTATGATGTATCTCTCAGTTCTCCCGAATCCATTTCTTGTTTAACTTTTTTTGTTTATTTAACAGATTACTCAATATTTAAAATTGCTGAAATTACCTAATAGTGAATATTTTTCCAAACTGTCACATTTGTCATATTTTATAATTTTAACTAATAAAAGAAAAGAAGTAAGTAAGTAAGTAAGAAATACAAACAACGGGGAAAATGGAACAATCACAAACAAAAAAAGGTTGGCGAGTTAATAAAGACAAATTACATAAACTATCCAAGGAGGTAGATAATATTATTAGATAATAATATTCAGAACCAAAGATGAATTTATTAACGCAGAAGAACTTGGCAAAATCATAGAGTCAGCATGTAATATAGTATTTCCAAAAAAGACACACGAACACTGTAGGAAACCGGAATATTGGTGGTGTGAGGATGTGGCAGAGAAAAGAAAGAGAAAGTCTGAAGAATAAAAGAGCTATGGTAAGGGCAAATAAACGAGATGACGATAGAATATAAATCGTGCATCAAGAACAGTATAGGTGAAGCAGAGCCATTCTAAAGAAAATTATATTTGAGGCTAAGACTCTAATAGAAGAAGTAGGTAATGATGTATGGGGAAAGGGTTATCAGATCGTCACAAACAAACTAAGATCCGCAACACCCAAGAATTTAGCGGAAGAGGTTCAAATGGAAATAGCCAAGAAACTATTTCCTGTAAACCCGGAGATACTATGAATGAGGCTTCCTGTGAATGACGACGAAATCATCACGTTCAGCAAGGACGAACTCTTAGCAGCAGCCTTAAAAATTGAGGATAAGAAAGCCGCAGAACCAAACGGAATACCACCGGAAGTTGTAAAGACAATTTTAAGAGACCACTCAGGGAGATGTCTGAAAGTATTCAACTACTACTATCAGAGAAGGGAATTTCCAAGACAATTGAAAAGAGCAAGGTTAGTGCTGTTAGAAAAAGAGAAACCGGGACAACTAGAAAAAGCCTACCGACCAATTTGTGTACTGAACGTACTAAGAAAAGTGCTGGAGCAGCTGTTACTGACCAAACTAAACTCGGAAATAGAAAGAACGGAAGGACTTGCTACGGAACAGCATGGATTCAGAAAGGGTAAATCTACTATTAGTGCCATGAAAAAAGTACAAGAGCTAGCTGATGCAGCAAACAAAAGGCCACACAGTGAAAGAAAACTTTGTGTATTAATAACGGTAGATGTCCAGAATGCGTTTAATTCTGCTTCTTGGGAAGGAATACTAGCAGAGCTAAAAAGAAGAGGAGTTACTAGCCAAATTTACAACATGATAGCAAGTTACCTAGAAGATAGGACGTTAGTAGTAGAAACCAAGTAAATGAAAGTAGTGCGGGGTACCACACGGATCAGTGATACGGCCTACCATCTGGAATATATACTACTACGGAGTGCTTAGGATTCCAATGCCTAGCGGGGTAAAGTTAGTGGGATATGCCGATGATCTGGCAATTCTGGTTACAACGAAAAATATCATAGACATCGAATGGAAAGCTAACAGAGCTGTCAAAATCATAACCAGCTGGATGAAAAATAAAAGCCTTAAACTCGCACCACACAAAACAGAAATTGTGATGTTGTTAAGTGGTAGAAAAGAGAAATCCATATTAATGAAAGTAGAAGATGTTTAATTACAAAGCCAGGAAATGTGCAAATACCTTGGCGTGTATTTTGATAGAAATATGAGAATGGGACAACATATCTGTATGATTGCTGAAAAGGCCACGAAAGCGTTAGCAAATATCAGTCGCCTAAGCCAAATCTGGGAGGACCAAGGGAAAATAACAGAAGAATATTATGTTCGGTGATACAGTCAATAATTCTATACGCTGCAAGCATATGGAAAAGAGCAATTGAGAAGGAAATTTATAGAGACATCCTACTGAGAGTACAACGAAAAACGGCTATAAGAATAACTAGTGCGTACCGGATAACATCCACAAGTACGCTACTTCTAATTGCCGCCGATAAATCTACTTGTGGAAGAACGAATTATGGTTGAAGAAGGTATTGAACCCAAGACCAGCGCTCGAAATAAAATAATAGGAAAATGGCAAGCGACGTGGGCAATAGACGACGGAAAAGCAAACTGGACTAAGAGATTGGTGCCACCTATAAGACCATGGATGACTAGGAAACACGGAGAAGTAAACTACTTTCTTACGCAAATACTGACAGGACACGGAGCCTTTCAGGCCTATTTACATAGATTTGGACTAAGTGATACAGCTGACTGTATCTATTGTGGCATACGGGATACAGCCGAACATTCTTTCTTCGAATGCCAAAGATCGAAAGACGAAAGAAGGCAGCTAGAAATATTTCAAGGGAGGATAAGACCAGAAACCCTCGTAAGTAGAATGAAGGAATCGAAGGAAACATGGAAACTTGTAAATAAAACAGCCATTATTATGTCCACTAAAAGAAAAGACATGAACGACATTATGAGATAAGCCCAAAACATCAAATAACAAAACGTCTTATCGAAATAATGCCAGCTAGGTAGTTCCAAGAAGACCCACAAATGCTTTAAGGGTGGTTTTAGTGGGTATACCGGCCTTGCACCCTCCAGCCGAGAGTCTCACATTACCAGGTACGGGCAGAACCACATGCCTGGTGTCCGCAATGGATTCCCACCCTACCAGAAAAAAAAATAAGTAAACCATTTAAGCCTAATAATTTAAATTACTCGGGGCCATTAGATAACATTATTCCGATTGGTTGTTACTGTGTATCTACTAGAATACTACACCTGGTTATTTACTTTATGAATATAATCATCATACCATTGTTCGGACCGTAACCTAAAACGAAAAAGGAGTAAAAATGAAACATGATACATTAGGCTTTTAAAATAAATATGATCTTATGAGCCATTTTTGACCAGATCACTTCTGCTCTAATCCCCTTAGTCCGTCTCTATTTTCGGTTACCAAGAATATTAGATGAAATAAGCCCACATCCGAAACCTCCCATGCTCGTCATCGTCCATTCTACTACTGATTCTAGAATATGCTGGATCCTCCGAAGCATGTTCTAGCTAAGGTATCGGTTCTTAGTCGAAGGGCATCTGGGATATTCGAGAAACGCCACATATATGCTTATAAGTAGATTACGTTCAATAATTAAGATATCGTTCTGCTCAAATAAATATTGTCAATGTACATTAGTGTATCAGAAATATAAAAATATGTAAATATAGTATTTTAAAGTGAATTAGCGTCTTATTGAAATTAAACTGTCTAAATAAAAGTTACAAAATTTAAATACAAACAAAAGTTTAAATATATCAAAGGTAACCAGATATACAGTATTGGCCATCCCTTGACATAAGTGCGTGTGAAAATTATAGAGAGCCAGCACTAGTGCAAGCAGGAAAAGAACAATACCAACGATTCCAGCCTACATTGCCTGACCAACATTTCAACGCAGTCGGTTCGTTTAAATGGCACCGTTGTCATCATTTATTTTCCGCTCGCTTCAATGCCAACTCACTGTAGCTTTCACTCACTCTTGTTCTGTCGAGTATTGGAAGACGTTCAGTGGCCTAAACCATATATGTGTACCTACATATATTTACGTAGGTACATCAGAAATACTAAAAAATATATTTTAAGAAATAATAATAATAATAATATAAGACAAATATCCACCAAATAAAGGTTTACCTGCGAGTTAATTATAAAATTAGACAAGATGTATTTTATTAACAATTTTAATGTGACTACTAACATTCTTTATTTGCTTTCATTATTTTTTCTGGCTGATGGGTGTATAATAAGATATTAATAATAATACTCTCCCTAATTCACCCCCTCTGAAGCCGACTGAGCTTGTGTAAATGAATAAAAACTTTAAGTCCCTCTTCATGAAACAATTGAAAAACAAAAGTATGGAATGATCTAGAAAAAATTATTCTGAAGTAGCTCATTGAAAAAACCACGTGTGTAGAAGCCCACAACTCTTCTTTTTAATCTAGAGGTACCTATTCGTAGTTATCACGTCCTACTTTACAAACATTTTTTGTGGATCAGTCGTTATTTGTTCTTAAGAGTAGCTTGATTAAGAAAACCATAATCGATGGGTTAACCATAACTTAATAACATGCATGTTATATAAATGGTTGAGTGAAAGTTTTGCTAACAACAATTTAACTTACTTAAGAAAAGTACTACGCTGTTATTAAAATGGGTAGCTCTTTGGCAAACATATCTTTAATTTCGGAAAGCAGATTTACTAATTAGAATTTTAAAGATAATGGCTTAAATTTACAATTTTTTATAGTTAACGTATTAATTTAACTATAGTTTTGTACTGAACAACTACAATAGTCAAAAAATAAAAAAAAAATAGGTTAAACCTAACTACTTTTTATAGACCTCGTTGTTTTTACTTTTATTGGCCACCAAATTCAGCTATAATCCTTGGTTTTAAATTTATACATGCTCTTCTTCTCCTTTTTATCTCTAATTATTTTATTAATCATTGCTTTTAGTAATTGACAGTATCACCTGCCTGCTCTTTGCTCTCATTTACAAATTATTTATTACTTTAAATGTTTTAAAAAATACCCAAAGACCGAAAAAAAACTAATAATTACGACAAAACGACAAATTAATAAATAATGAAGTATCTTTCAGTTTATACATAATTTACCAAAAAAAAGGTCATTATTTTTATATTTTCCAATAATTGTTGCTTTTCAGCCCAATAACACGACATCAATTTTTGAGTTCGCGTTCACTGAAAACTTTAATTTAAAATTTAATAACTCAATTTTTTCCGCCATACCAAAATGGTGTGTAAATCCTTAATGGCCATGGACAGTTTGTAAGTGCTGTCAAAAATTTGAGTCTTGATTTTTAATCGAGTATGAAATCGTTTGGCAGACGGTATTATTATCAATGGCCGACGGTACAACGTGGAATATCTGGTAGGTCGAATGAGACCCACAACTTGGGAGGTCTCTTTTGATCTGCACTTCTTATAATCGCCATACTTTTTTACCATCTCGTATATACATCATATATTCGCTGGAATGTATGTCGATCGACTAGATTAATAATCCTACACATGGTTTTTTAAACACACTAACCATTATATTGAACGAATAGTTAACATTTTTTTTAAGTACCTCAAAAAATTTAAAAATAAAACCTATTTTATTATTTATTTATAATAGATTACCTACATCTTTTTGCAACCTTGTTTAATTATTGACTTGTTTATGATTAATCGTTTTGTGGAAAAAGTATTTAAATAAATTGTTACTATTTGTTTTTATGGATTTTACTAATGAAAGAAAATCTGGCAACATGTCTTAGTACAAGGATAATTTAAAAAAGTAGATAAAATTTCAATTTCATTTTCCTAAATAATGAATCAAATTTTAAATCTATTTTTGGTTAATGGTTTTTTTCGAAAAAGTCTTTTAAATGGGGTTTCAATAACATAGTAACGGTCTCTTAGAGTGCAAGCAAGTGATGGTGATTACGAGTACATAGTAAAACATTTTGAAACAACACATTACACATTATTTGTTTATTACACCTTGGCTTAGGTTACCATCACATTCATTATGACCTAAGGACTAAGGAACCAGGCTCAACTTGCGTTATAAACACCTATGAATTTACTTTCATTTTGTGGTGTCTGAGGAAAATATATTCAAACGCCAGAAAAAAATTTAGACCATGAGCAAACGATAGAGCGCTCAGTAGTTATCCATGGTAGTAATGGTAGAATATTGTACAGTGTATCTAATTAAGAGAAACACCTTTCTATCTAAGCCTCAACTGGCATATGTCATTCCCCTTTCTTCCGTCAATTTTATAGTGAATTCACTAATAATACTTCATTTTCACGCCCTCTAGCGATATACAAAAGTATTATTTGAATAAAGATAATTTCCTGACCATAGTAGAATTTTATATAAATAAAAAGTTCACTGTATTATTCGGTCAATAATTTATATTTTTTTATAAAATTTAAATACAGATACTACATATGTTTCGGAAACACTGTTCCATTCCATCCTCTGGTGCTAGTCAATATTTAATAAAATATGGGGACGATTTCAAACATTTTTTGTTTTAATAACAGTAACTCCATCATTCTGTTTTACTTAATGACATATTGACATATTGACTGGCACCAGAAGATGCAACAGTATTTCTGAAACATATGTAGTGCCTGTGCTTAAATTTTATAAAAATAAATAAAAACTATTGACCGAATAAACAAGTGAACTTTTTATTTATTTATACAAAAGTGTTATGTATACACTTATTGCGATTTAAGTTTATGTCACATTTTACAATTCGTAACAGATTTTTATCCGTCCCGTTAGAGGACGCTAGAGTCAAAAGTAACACAATGATTAGTTATATTGCTGAATTCCTCCAAAAAATTAACATTTTGAAGATGTCCGCCTTGGAATAAAAATCTACATGTTTTTGCGTTCTGAAATACAGCCGCTAAAACAGCCCTCAATCAGATGTTATCTTTAAATCGCAAAATGAGAATACTCTAGTAATAAAGTATTAATTTGGGAGGTAAAAATTAGTCAAAAATTTACTTCTTCACATGAAAATGTCAATTTCTTAACAGTTCTATATTTGTTACATATTAAACAAGACGTTAATATACGTCGCTAACGCGTTAATATACGTCGCTAATGCGTCAATATAAGTCACTATGGCGTTAATATATGTCGCTAGGGTCTTAATATACATTGCTAGGGTCATAATATACATTGCTAGGGCATTAATATACGTCGCTAAGGCATAAATATACGTTATTAAAACGTACTATGCGTTGATAAAACATTAATAAATATCGCCAAGGCGTTATTAAATATTGCTAAGGGGCTAATATACGTTGCTAAGGGGCTAAGAGACATTGCGAAGACGTTATGGGAATTTGCAATGTAAAACAATTATATAGGGTTTCGCATTATTTCGACATAGGCAGAAGATGGTTATTAGCAGCCTCTGCCCGAATGAACCGACAGCTCTGAAAGTTAAACATTTGACGGATCTATGAACATTTTTACTGACTCCGTGCCCCGGGCGGCAAATTCAGAGGGCGGCAAATAGTAACATAATTTTTTTTTTCATAAATAGGGTTTCGAAATCAATTCATAGATAATCAAAATTTATTTGAATTCTATCTGTGCAAAACAGGTCAAATGTTTATTGGGTCTTATTACCTGCTTAATCCATAATCGGATTTTCAATTGCCCAAAACCTTGAGTGATTTTAAAACGGTATTAGTTTTAAAAATTCCCACCTGTTAAGCATATTAGACATCTTTTGTACTACCTGTCATAATCCATAATTCTTTTAGTAAGAAATCCTTCTAATGACTTTAGAATGATTCTCGCTTTGGGGAAAACAAGTATCTGATTTGTGGAAAGCAGTTAACTACCTGCAATTAGGATAATATATAAAGGAATAAAGCTACAATCTAAATTTATTGTGCTTTTCATTTTTGAAAAAGTTTGTTCTTGAAGTTATTGGTACTTTGTGTTTACTGAAAGTGTTTTTATTGTCTATATATTTTTGTGGATGTTATCTGTGTTCACTGTTACTGTCTTTATTATTATATCTCATATAAAAATAGTGAGAAATAAAAAAAGGTGAGAAAAAAGAAAAAATTAATTAGACTCATCTGGGTGTATGTGTAGTAATAAAAAAAATTATAGTAAGTAGTATGATCTCCTAACAATCAGATTATTTCGATTTTTTGGTATTTTAAAAAACTATAAAATGACTGACATTTAACACTGCTAAAATGTTACTTTTCAAGGCACACTAAATATCAAATTAAAGAGAAAAAAAATCATTTTCATGTAAAGATCAAAATAATTAAATTAAAAATATGAATTTTGTCATGAAAATTGGTATATGAGGTTGGGTTAGGAAAAACAAGTATTGTACACCGAATGCAATTTTGCGGAACGAAACGCGTATCGTTGAGTTTTGCAAAGAATGAGGTTTACAAAGTCATTTTTCACACTGTGTTCAACATATCAAGTTATGTTTTATAGGTTGAAATTATGAGCGTGCCAAGAAAAAAACTATTGGGAGCAGAATATAGAAAAAAAGGCCAAAGATAAAGTCCTTCAGAGAAAACAATATGCGGAAAAGATGAAAAAGTGGCTCAGTGGAGGCGGTGGCCCGTCAGTACCTGCCACAGCTTGCGAAGATGTTCAACTAAAGGATATTTCTTGCACTTTGCACGATCCTGATCAAAATTTATCACCTGCATCGTCTAGCCAAACTGCGAGAGTACAAGAACAATTTGAAAGAATTGAGACAAAGATTCTGAATCGGATCACTTGGATTCGAATGAATGAAAAACCGAAATTGATTTGACAGACCCGGACAATTGGCCAGACATTGAAAAAATGACCGACCAGCAACGATCTTTCTTTACTATTCAAGCTGTGTTATTAGCAGAAAGTTATCCAGAAAACATTGAATTTAAATCAACTGAACGCGATGGTAGACATTTAACATCTGCTATGTGGTACAAAACATTGACCAATGACGAAAAGCTTAAAAGATCTTGGCTTGTATATTCTAAAACAAAAAATGCAATTTTTTGTGCATTCTGTAAGATTTTTCAGAAATCTTCCTCTTCCGGTACATCTGCATTGTGTACTACAGGATTTATTAATTGGAAAAAATGTTACTCCTCTCTGCTTAAATCTTTTTCCTTCCTTCTAAATAAAATAAAATAAAATTGAAAATTCCAAATCTAATAAATATAATTCTCATGACAATCCTTTAAAATAAATGTTATAATCTTCGTTCGACAGAATGCGATTCCTGTGTACTGTCTCTCTCTCTATTAGATAAGTTACGTGCCGAGTACGCACATAATCCCTATCATGCAATGGGATTCTCATCCTTCAATACGGCAAGTCTTGAGACGCCTATCTTCGTTCCACAGAATGCGATTCTTATGTAATGTCTCTCTCTATTCGATTCGTTACGTGTTGAGTTCGCACATAAAAATCCCTGTTCTGGTCACCATTGACGTCAAATACCATAAGGTCGTTCCAAATAGCTAACTGACGTCAGCGATACAGAAGGAAAAGATGGCACTAACAGTCCAATGACGGAATCATGACAATATATCTCCCTTTCTATGTTGTAGCTAATCCGTAATGGATATGTTATAATTGTAAAATTGTAAAAACCATTTTTTCACCTTTAATTGTTTTACTGTTTTTTTTTTTGGTCAATTTTCATTTTCTTTCATTAAACATTTTCATTTTACAATACATTGATTCCATAATTATCAATTTAGATGTGCCTGAAGATGAAGTAACTACTTCGAAACCGATCGCTATATAAATAACTTGTGAGATAAAAAGTATCTTTTCTTTTCTGCCTTCTTACTCTATCATTTCTTCCTACGTACTTTTCAGACCAGGATGGTAAAAGGTTAGGATATATAAAAAATTAAAAAACCAAACGAAATTCCAAGAAAAATCGTGTCCGCGGCACTTTTTTACCTTTACATCGCTGTTTATCGAATCGCCGAGTAATTGCAAAAATATTTGTTATTACAGAACTCGCTTTCAGAATAGGTGTGTTTTATTGTAAACTGTCAATCGGTTGGGTAAGCGCATTGTCACGTGGTTGCATTTAACTCCGCCCATCATTGTCTATAATTATAGGTTAGTACCAAGTACCACTCAGTGCTCTAACTAATCGTTAACATTACGCTACCGTATAATGTAATTAATCTTTCGACGGCTTTTGTTCATTTTTTTCAAGTTGCATTATTAATGTCGCATTCTTCGGCGTTGGGTTTTTCTTAGACATCAGGATTGTTATTTCAATAAAGATTCTTGGGAAAATTGCTTAAGGTAAAAAATAATGAGGCGGTAATAATAAATAGCACTAAATATACTGTTATGTGTTTAAAAACTATAATATATTTCACCAACAATATTCGCACTCTTGTTACTATGAAGTGTTAATTTTATTGTTATTTTTGGATGATATTAACTAAAAAAGAAAATATACATTACACTGGTGAACATTTCTGTTGAGTTCGATTTTTGAGCTGTGTTAGAATTAAATAAGCGTACTGATTTCAAAACATTAAGGTAATTGTACCAATACCTGACACAGTTGCAGTGGCTGACATGCTTTCACATTTTTTGGATTAATAGGGTTTCTATGACGTCGTTTTAATAATTGACGGGTTTAACATTCAATGTTTTACCAGATATTGGTAACACTATTCTGTTCTGGATTCTAACCTATAAAATATCTGTCAATTTATGCGCGATTTGTGAGTGCTTAGGTTTCACGATTTTCTTAATATCAGTGATAAAGAAGTTTTTAGCTGGAAAAAAAAAGGTTTAAAAGTGTATATTTTATTTTGACAGTATTGTGAATAGTTTGTAATGTTTATACAAAAAAATACAACATTTAACAAGTTGTTTCATTTCTTTTGAATATGTCAGTTACTAGGATAGTAAATTTTACGATTACCTAGTACCTGACAGAGGTTTCAGCTACTGGTACACGTGCAAAATTGAACTTATCCCAATAGCTGACTAGGGTTGGTTTGATATATAATTTGCTAGCAAATGGTTGGCAAGTTTGTTTTCAATTAAAAATTTGATTTTGTTTAATAGGAACAGATGGCGTTACTATTTTCTCTATGCTTTCTTTTCTTAACCACCACTACGATATATCATTTAAAATATTTGTGTAGGTACTTGTTTCAAGAATTTTTAAAATATTTGGTATTCATTGTGTCAAAAAACTTTAAATCGCTCTCCAAAAAAATATCGGTTCTTCAGGATTCTATCACTCTTATTGAGAAGTAACGATTTATAAAAAAGGAACCAAACGAAAAAGAAAAAAGAAAAAAAAAAACAAAACATGATAAAACTATTTACTATAGTAAAAACCTTTGATTTGCCATGTTGTAGAATTATCATAGTAATGAATCGATATTTATTTTCTGTCTGTATACCCACCAAACAGCAGGTTTTTGACGTGTTGACAACCCGCAAGACCTTGATGAGTTGGGAAGATGGCTGTCTCTAGACATCTCTCAGCGGCAACCAGCAGGTTTTGACAATTGAAAGACAGTTTATATTTTCCCATGGAGGATGCACAATGCCTAAGTGCTATGGAGCAACCCACCATCCCCAACCTTACAGATACAGATCTATTTTATGTTATTCTCTCAAGATCCATTGAGCATTCTTATTATCACAGTTAACGTCGAAAAGGTAGATTCACATGAAGCAGTGCTGCAGCTGAATGTTGTTACTGATGCAAAGATTTATACGTGTCTGTGATGGCGTCCCTTTTTTGTCGGTATTTGAAAATTTGAGTTGTATCATCAGCAATTCGAACACTGAACGAAGGTCCTGCTAGCTCTGTCGCCTCCAACTTCCTTATTAAGTCGCGGATTTTTTGATACTATCTTAATTTACATACTAGTTGTCAGTTATACAATTAATAAGTAAAATATTACAAAGCCAGAAAAGACAAGATAGCATGCGCAGGAGACGGATCTGAATGTGGCTGATGGAAATTAGTGATGAGGGACGCAAGTGCATGAGAGCAATAATGCGATATAACTAGTTTAAACAAGGTAAGTTGCCAGTGTTAAATGGTTTGGGTTGGAACTTTAGCCACTTTTACAGAATGACATTTAGTACCTCGAAATATTACTTAACCAAAAAAAGAAAGAAAGAATTCATTTATTCTCAAAATTATAAATAAAATGTTCATATAACTACAGAAATTGTTCAATTTGTCGATTTACGTCTAAACACAAACCAATTCTTCTCCGCAATCCATTCGGTATGCAACATTTGCAGTGAGTCGTTGATATCTTCTCACATTTCTGTTAGGCGATTTTTCAGTTCTTCCAGATCATGAATATGTCTTGCAACAACCGAATTTTTGATGAATGTATGGCCATATGAAAAATCACATAAATATTTTCAAATCGTAAGATCTATTTGGATAGAGGATTTTAGTATGCCTGCTTATTATCCTGTCATCAAACAAAGATATTGAAGTGTTTCTCTGGTCGTATCATTTATTGCACTATTTTGCTAGAAATACCCATTTTGTTAGAAATACCCATTTTGTAATTTCTCACCATCCAGATGATATGGTGCAGCAGAAAATGTGTCTTCACACAAATCTTCTTCAAAATAATCCAACCCAAACACCAACTTTTTGAGGATTCAATATGCTTCAGTAAATAAATAATAATCTTTAGTTGGCGACTATCTCATATCCATAAAGATAAAACCAAGCCTCATCTGAGAAAAAACCGTGTAAAAAATATCTTCATTGTTTAGATTATTTTAGAACCGTTGACAAAGCCCCACTAATCCTGGGTAATCTGATGAAGAAATAAATCTTTTTTCTATTTATTTTTTAAATTTTAACTAGCCTGGTAACCTTTTATTATATGTAAAATTCAGATTTCGACAGTTTCAAAACCTTCCTTACAAACAAAAAATACTGCTGCCTTTAAAGAAATGATTACTAGCATTCTAGATTGCAGAATTTATAATATTATATTGATTATTTAAGAAACAACGTAAAGATATTCGTTGCACCAATCGAAAAAACAACAGTTTTTATCTGCGAAAATAGCAATAATCTTTCCGGCCTAAGGATCAACAACTTATTCGCTACATCCCTTTTTTATTTTAAGCACACGAATATGAAATTACGATAAACAATCTAAATCATACACATTCAAAACAGTCATCTATGATTTCAACACCGATTGATCGGTATAAGTGGCGAAATTCGATAGCAATTTTGTAATTTTCTCGTTCTTTCTGATAAATATCTCTGTACTAATACTGTAATTTCACATGCATTCGTTTGCTTCGTCAAATTCGGTTTAGTTTGAAATTTATTCTGGCTCTAGGGCTAAGCATGATGTAAAATACTAGTTCACAATTACATGGATGCACTACAACCTGTAATTACAAACGTGATTGCCGTAATTTATTACCAATGTTCTCATTATGCATTCATACAATCCTTAATTGTTTTACAACCAACTAAATGATTCGATTGTGGGTATTCATCATTTATATACACACTAAATGTCAATTTTTGGATATATTATAATCTAAATATTGCATTTTATATAATATTATAGCTCCTACTACTATCCTAGTTTCAATTTTATAATTTAAATTCGCTCTATGATTGTTTAATGAGCATAGAACATTTTTTGATAGTAGATTCAATCCAAAAGTACCTTCTGTATGGTACCTATATAAACTAGGTCGATTCTTTGTTGTTATAAAAATATTAATTTGAAAGTCATTTTTTTTAAATATCTTCATCGACTTATTGAGTTTTTTACCATAACGACTTGTTTTCGTTCACTTTATCTAAATAGAGTCATTTAAAAATGGCATTAATTGAGACATCAACTAGGTACATAAAATTTTTTATTTATCAGATTTCACATGCTATCCAACCTTCTTTATGTGAGAAAATAACAAATGTCAGGGGAAAAACATTACTTGATAAATAGGTTATCAGGTATTGATCCGTTTTTACTTAATAGGCGTTGATTACCACCTAGTATTTTTTTAGTAAAAACAAAAATAAATTTGCTTTAACAGGGCATTTTCAAAGAACTACGGACAATGTTATATAAAAAATTAATTTTCAAATAAATGCGAGAAATTAAGAAGCGGTTTTGACATACAGGGTGTTATAGCCGAAAGGCGATTCTTGGACCTGTTTCGCACTTCAAATGATTAAGAAACATTTTGTGAGGTAATAATTAAATATTTCCTTAATTTTTTACGATTTGTTCCATTTAAAGATTCCTACTTACAGTAAAGTCAATAAGTTAGCTTAGAAACTTTAAAACTTTTGTACCTTTGTTTTGTTAGATCTAGATTGGAATATGCCAGTGTAGTTTGGAACTCTAGGTATAATATTTATATTACCAACATTGAAAAAATTCAGAGACGGTTCATGAAGTGATGTACGACATTTTGGATGGTCAATATCCTCTTAGAGGTTTTCCACATAGCGATTTGCTATAAATATTTAATTTTACTGTAATTGGTTTTTCTAATCTGTATTTAATAAATAACAATAGTACCTATAATAATAAAATTTTTACAAACCTACGGATGATTTTTTCTAAATGTATTATATTAATAAAATAACAACTTTAACAAACATTATACATTCACTGACTTACTAAGTTGTTCTTCAAATAAGTACAAACCACATATTCAATCATCACGACATACGTGTGCATAATATACACATTTGCACTTCATTAATAAAATTACAGGACTGGCTTTTGAAATAAAATACTGCACCCTCGTCGCGTGGTATATTACTTCAAATGTTCCGGTCAACGTGCTGATAACGAAACTGAGACGTTTGCTGATTTAATGGTGGGTAACAGAACCACGCTCAGACGACATAGAACACAGAAGCGTAGGATTTATATCCTCCTTAATCAATAAATTAATGTCTTACATTTGATAAATGTTTTTTTAATTTTAACGCAAAATGTTGTAGTGATATACCCTGGAGTTAGCCACCGCATAAAACTAGATACTATTTTGTGTAGAGTTTTTTTTTATTCAAATAAATTATTGATCCCTAAGATGAGAAATAAAAAAACAGATGATATTTACGTAGCACATGTCCTATAGTACCAGCTTTAATGTCTCGTTCCATCATCTAGCTAGAGAATATTTTAGGTATTTTTATTGTTTTTCCCATGGTAAACATTATTAGTTAAAATTTTAATAAAAATATAATAAATAATCTGATGTATATAGTGGGGTGAGCAGAAGTCGAAATCGTATCAATTCTTGCTCACAGCGGTCTCTCTCTGTTATGTGCATGTTCCTATTAATTTTTGTTCAACTCATTGTAATGTATACTATCTGTGCTCAAAAGTCCTTACATGTATACACGAGTTGCAACGATGATTAAACTGTTACTTGTATCGTATACATTGACTGTTTTGTTTTGTTCTTATTATACTCTTCACACAGTAGTCTGTGAAGAGTATTACAAAAAATATTATTAAAAATGGGGGTTAAGGGGGATTGAATTTAATAAAAAATCAAAAACGAAAAGCGATATCAACATGAAATTTTTAGTAAGATTCAAGCTCTATAAGGGAAAGGAAGAAGCCGTTTAATTAAAAAAAAAACTGATTAAAAATGGGGGTTTGGAGGAATGAAATTAAAAAAAATTATAAATCAAAAACAAAAGACAATATTATCATGAAAATTTTTGTAATAATCAAGCTTTATAAGGAAATGAAACCTATTGATTCTTATAAAAAATGAATAAAAATGGGGAGTTAAGTGGGGTGAAATATTTTAAAAAACGAACCATTATACCAACTTCAATTTTTGGCAAAAATCAAGATCTATAAGGGGACAAAGCCTATTGATTTTAAAATATCTTAATAAGGCGGGGTCAAGGGGACTTGAAATAAAACAAAAATAGAAATCTAAAAGCAAAAACGATATAAACATGAAATGTTTAGAAAAAATTAAGTTCTATAAGGAAATTATTGAATAAATAAAAATGGGGAGATAAATAGGGGTTGAAATATTGAAAAAAGTCAGAAACAAAAAACGATATCAAATTGAAATGTATTGATTCTGAACAAATTTGATTGGAAATGAGGTTTATTTTTTTTAGAAAAATTCATAATCGATTAACCGTATTTTTAAAAGAATCGATTATTTTTGTTTAATAATTTAAAATTCGGAAACAAATTTCAAAAATCCCTCTCCGAATTATTAAGACCATCCCCGAACCCCAAAGGTGAACACAAAATACTTGGAGATTTGAAAAAGGCCTGTCGCCCGTGGGATTCGAACCCAGATATCTTTGTTCTGTATACAAATGCACTTATAGCTAGACCATGACGACATTGATTGTCAAGATTCCTAGACGGCAATTTGTTTAGCTAATTCAGGCCAAGCGCCGTTTCAGACTCGTTCTCAAATCTTCAAATACCTCTATAGTGCATCAGTATATATGAGAAATGCATTGGTGTATACTGAGCCCATATCTTCGTCTGCGTGAGTCAAGTTTTCAATGTACGTTAAGAAATTAATCGATTATTTTAAATATTATTTTTTGAAAAGTTATAGCATCTTGAATATGAAATATTTTTTTGGATAAATATTTAGAGGAAATGTTCGAAATGTTTACTGTTTTCAACTTCCTCGTATTGTAAGATCCTAAAAAAAATGTTTGGGCTGGTATTTTAAGAGACAAAACATACTATAACTTTTGAAAAAATTAAAATGATTCATCACAAAAATTTTGTTTTGTACGCACTGTCCAAAAACTTTTAAATTGAGGTATCACATGATAGAGGTTGCAATTTAAAACTTTGGAGATGGGGTAGCTATGAAGGAAATCAGTTTTTCGCACTAGAGTAAGAAAGTACATCTTTCTAAATTGAAAAAAGTGGAATTTTCCGCACTCCTCTAACGGAAATAGTTATAAAGAATCCTCTTGTCAAATGAGATAGATTTACTTTGGTTATACGTGTACAACCTGTCAAACTGAGCAGAAACAGACCATCCAGGTGTTTTTCTGATAAAGATATAGTAATAGAAATATCTTCAATAGTTCAACAACACTTTAGCAACGACGCAGTAGTTGTAAAACTCTCTTTACTACCCATTAGAAGCCATTAAGAAAATCCCCAGTGAAAAATCATAGTCTATGGTTTTGTATTCGAAAAATTTTCTTTAATTAAGAACGCCGAATCATCCGCTAATTGTGAAAAGTTTGCATACTAATGATATCGAAGGCATAAGGAGATGGTGTCTCGTACAACAACTGTCAAGAATTTTAATTCTTTGTCCGAAACAGGAATTTTATTTGCGCGGAAAGTCTGTTCGGCTGTCGGTGTGTCGTTTTAGCGGCACGAAGCCGAGACATGTCTGACGCTTGCTTGGTTTTACTTGTAATTGGAGTCTCATTTCCGACGCATTCAGAATGGCGATAAAGGCCGGTTTATTCTTTATAACGAACGCCGCACTTAGAAAATTTTAATTGGCCACGTATCTCCATCTTTTTTTGGACAGCCTGTCGACCGGGCTGAAAGCAGGGCCGTAACGCGACGTTTGCGCCGCGCAAAAAACGTCCTATCGCGGAAACGTGAGAAAGGTGGGCTATTACGTAGATTGTTATCAACTTGTCACGAGTCCTTTAGTAGTTAGTCCACCGAGGAAAATAATTCTGTTTTTATTTGCAAATGTTTTATTGATTTCCTGATCGTAAATACTGTTCGGTGATCACCCCATTTATGTAAAATGTTTCGTAAAGTAAAAGACCTTTATATCCAACTAACAAATTATGTTTTATGTTTTTGGAACAACGATAATCTTATAATAATCTGTTTTCTGCTTACTAAGGTTTTTAAAACATTTATACGACATCTATATAACGTGAAAAAATCCTGTATACGCACAATTTATTAAATTTTTATGTAAAAGTCTTATAAAACGATATAAAACGTATTTTATATATAGTTTTGTAGACGTTTCTGTCAACGGTCATTTAAACATATTAGCTTCGTTCACGAACGTATTCTGAACGCTAAAGTAGAGTATACACGCCTACATAAACATTTAAACAACACAAATCCAGTTATAATGTAAAGTGTACTTTTTACCTTAAAATTCAAAATCAGTTCAGGATTGTTACCGCGAACGAATATGTTAACTTTCGTATAATGCCGCCAGAAGAACAATAGAGAATAAGCGATGATATTGATTAGACAGAGGTAGAATAGTGAGTGCCAGTCCACTAGCGGTAGAGCTGTATCCATCTGGCTAATCACGGTAGTCAGACAACCGATTTACAAGAGCCTCTCTTTATTTAAGTTAGGTGCAAATATAATTAAGCAACTAGAAACCCTATGTACACCGCTGAGGAATCCACAGAAGAAGAAATAATAGAAATTATTTCAAATATGAAGAATAATAAAAGCTCCGGGTCAAACAAAATTACCGCAGAGAACCTAAAATATGGAGGACAACAACTATTAACAGAAATAATGCAATTAATGAAAGAAATATGGAAAGCGGAAGAAATGCCATTAAACTGGAGGAAAGCAGTAATACTGCCAAAAAGGGAGGTATAGCTTTGCTAGACGTTACATATAAGGTAATAGCCACGTTAATAAAAAGAAGAATATAAGTAGAAGGAGAAAAAATTATCGGAGAATACCAATGCGGCTTTAGAAAAGGCAGGTCAACGACTGACCAATTCTTTATTTTAAAACAGGTACTCACATGTTGCTACGAATACGAAATACCGACCCATATTATGTTTATTGATTTTAAAAGTGCATATGATGCTTTGAAGGAATTAAAAATACCTCCTAAACTTGTAAAACTGACGAACATGACCCTGGAAAGTACGTTGTGCCATAAGAGTAGGAGGTGAGAAAACCGAAGAATTTGAAGTTCACAACGGTCTTAGGCAGGGAGGCCCATTATCCACCCTTCTTTTTAACTTAACCCTTGAAATAGTCATCAGAAACCTCGGAATAAACAGATATGGAACCCTGATCAGCAGATCCCACCAAGCATTAGCATACGCAGATGATGTCGTACTGTTAGCGAGAAGCCAAAAAGAACTTAAAAACATAACAGAACAGTTATTAGACACGGCAGGAAAAATGGGGCTAAGAATAAATGAAAAGAAGAGTCATTACATGGAACTCAAAATCAAACATTTAAGCACAAATCTTGGAAAGCTAGAATTTGGAAAAATAACAATAGACAAAACAGACAGTTACATGTACTTCGGTGTTTTGATTACAAATAGATGCGAAGAACAAGCTAAAATAGATCTCCGTCTAGTAAAGAGCAATAGATGCGCAGGAGCTTTACATAATTTATTAAAATCTAAAGAATTGTCATAGGAAATAGAGAAATGTGTGTACAAAACAATAATCAGACCTATAAAGCTGTACGGCAGTGATATATGGACATTAAATAACAAAGAACAGACCAAGATTGAAATGTGGGAACGAAAGGTACTAAGAAGAATATATGGGGGCAAAAAGATAGAAGAAGGAAGGGAAAGACGGACAAACAAAGAATACGAAATATTTAACGAATCCAACAGGTTAGAATGGTTGTCAGAAAGGATGAAGGACTCAAGAACAGTAAAAAGAGTAGCTTGGAGAACACCGAAAGGGAAAAACAGAGGAAACAAGGAAATGGAGAGAATCGATCATAGAAGATATTAAGGAAAAAAAGATCATTAACTGAAAAGAAAAAGCCAAGTACACTGACGAATGGAAAGAACTAACCAGGCCATAGACCTACGCGGTATGTTTCGAGCCATATAAATAAAAAAATAATTAAGCGTCCCATCTTTATTTCGAAGGATCCATGGGTTAACATACTGCATACAATCGCTATAAAACTATTTTATAATTGTTCTGTAAGTAAATATTTTCACCAATAGCTTTGTATCACAAATTGAATCCAAAATACTTTTTATTAAAGAGTCTAAAAAATATTTACAATATTGTTTCAAAAAACCCCCCCTTAACTTCCATTTTAAATAAAAAAAAATTAAAATGTAAGGGATGATTCCCTTTATAGAGCTTGATTTTTAGTAAAAAAAGTTGATATTTTAACATCCCATTAACTAAAAATTTTAAGATGACATAATTTTTCATTTTCAGTTAGGATTTTTTTCAAAATCAAATGTAGAGCTTAATTTTTTCTGAAATTTTCAAATTGATTTGGTGCGGAGAAAAACATGACATTCGACGGACAAAGTAAACCTATGATACTCTTCATAGACTATACTGTGTGAAAGGTATAATAATAACCATCCCTCCCATTCTGCTTTTTGGAGTTCACTCGTATGCAGGTAAATTTTAGGGTGAATATTATTAGTATTTATAATATTATATTATTAATTAATTAATACCAATAAATCTCAAATAAAATTAAAAAATACAATACAAAACAAATATAACAAATAAATAAAATCCCGTTAAAATTTAATTTTTTCATTTTAGTGGTGGTCTTAACACTAAAATTTCTGTTGAAAATAAAACCATTAAATTAATAAATACGTATTTTGTTTACCTTTGGGTGGTTTATTTTCTACCCAAAATATAGCGATTGCAAGAAAAATAATTAAAAATTAAATTTATTCACTCTTAGATAACATATTGAATAATTTTCAGGTGAATGTACCTAGATTACACATTTTTTGCTATTCTACAAGTATATAAGTAGTATGATGCTCTTAAAACCCATCCTTGAACTACGTCGTATGATGGTAGTTGTTAGAAGTAATTGCTCTATATAGATAGATTGAAAAAGCTTGCGCCATTGCGTCTATCCCTGATCTAATTATACTTATATGAAAGCTAAATTGGATATCATAACATATAGGTAAGATTACGAAAAATCGAACTAATTGGTATAAACACGTAAAGCAATAATAAGAATTAAAAATAGCGGTAATAGAAGGCGAAAGTCTAAGGAAAAAATATTAAAATGAATAGAACAGTTATACAGAGTGTTCACCAAAAATAATATGTTCATTTAGAGTATGGGAAATTTAATATTATAAATGTTACAAATAAATTAGGCAATTACTTGTTTTACAAAGATTGTTACGTGTGTGTGGTAACTAAAAAACAAGTGGAAAAGTGCAAAGTGCTCGTATAGTAAAAAAAGAAGACGTTTACTGAAACAATTCTACATCCCTATTAGGCATTCCAACAACCTGTCAAAATGCTACCAGTGGGAACTGACAGTTTAGATATTGCAACCCTGTGAGTCTGTTGTCATTGACATTCTCAATATACTGTTATATAGGTTGCGAGTGGCTTTATTGCCTGGCAAGTGCTCATTATTTTGAATCGGTTTAGCAAAAATATGTTTTAAAACCAATTTCCAGCCTTTGAATATACTACTTTTACTACTTTTACTTCAATGCATTAGTTTATGTTCATTTTTAAAAATATGGATGATTTATCTAAATAACTATCTACACTATTGACCCTGTCAAATAAACAGGCCCACAGCGTTGCCATATCATTACCTATCAATGGCCTGTCATTACCTACGGGCAACCATTTTGTTTGGAATGCCTAATACAATTACCATTACAAGCTATACTTTCGCCAAAAAAATATACACTACTTAATAAAATCTTTACCATTATTGATTTCAGTTGTTCTAAAGCTCTTCTGAATTCAAATAGTTTATATAAAAAATATTGTGCATTGCTACTAATATAAATATCCGTACGTATTATTTACAGAACATCCTGTATATAAGAAAACTAAAACATCTAACAGATACTGTTAAAAGTAATTATTCAGTAATAAGTAAAAGTTTATTTCAAGGATTAAAAATGTAAATAATGGAGAAGAAACTAGATGATGTAATTTAATTTAATTTAATTTATTTACTCAATATATCTTTTATATATTTTTCTTGTCTGCTTTAGAAATTGCATATTTGATTAACAATAAATTACGATCAAGTAAGAAAAAAACGTTATTTATAGTAAATAAAAAAATACGTAACTTCATTATAATTCTTCGTCTTATTTTAACATGTACTTAGTTATACAAAGTAATATAATTACAATTTTTTTGTTAAACAAAACATACATTGAATGTAATAAACATAACGTAAGGTGTCACTACACAATATATTTACCATAATATCGGATATTTGATATTTACTTTAAAATTTTCCATGAATAAATTTAAATGTCATAACATAATATGTCATTACTCATACTCCAGTAGCTGTCATTCTATAATTATAATCGAACTTAATAATACGATACTTTATAATTATATAGACACTGTAAGTTGTTATTTACATATAAATGTCTTAATTAATCTAAAGTTCACTTCGGTTATGGTAATGGCACGAACATTATCAAGTTTAACATACCAAAAATGATGGAATGATGGAATGAAAATAACAAAAGAGTATATACAAGGTGTCAATTTCAAAACTCATCTTTGGCAATATCTCATAATAAAAAAGAATTTCAAAAATTGCTTGGAACAGGTAGATTTTTATTCCAAGCGTGGACATTTTTTATTTTGCTTTTGGATATATGGATTTATTTATTATGGTAAAATTATAATTAATTTTTTTGAAGCCATTTTTTAAAAAATAATGGATGACAAAATAAACGGACAAAAATAACATGTAAATTCGGTCGTGTAATTTTGGTCTTATCTGACAGCATAGTGTAAATTCGGTCTCGGTGACCCCTTGGATAAACAAATAGTGATTGAAGGATATTATTAATTTTTAAATAAATATTGAAAGGATATGCATTTAATGAACTGCAAAATAAACTACTAAAATATTAAAATCAAATAAAAAAATTACAATTCACAATAATTTGGTTTCAATTGATAATTTGAAAAAAATACTTATAGCACCTAAAGCCATAGCAAGTTGCTTTTGAAAGAAATTATACGAGTACATAAAATGAAAAAATAATAAAAAACTAACTAATTTACTTAACCTGTGCGACCTAGAACCGTCACGTGTTGATTTGCAATAAAATATACAAAAATTCCTAATGATTTCTTACTTTATTTCTGACACAATAATTGTTAAAGGCCTGTACTGCAATCCTTATTCAAATCGTCCTTTTTAAAATACTTAATCCGCAAGATTAAAAAAATTAAATAGAGAAAATTAAACATTAAAAAAATATGGAAAATTTTATTCGAGGCGTATACCGCAGGCCAAAATTTTTACACCTAATTTCTTCCCATTTCCCGAAATTTCTCTAAAATTCTCTTAATACCTCTGCAGTTTCTTGTTCTACTGCAGTTTCCCTTCAGTTTCTTTGCCATTTCCACAATTTTTCTGCAATTCCCATAAAATCTGTAAATTCCTAGAGATTCCCTCAGTTGATATGCTTCCCGTTTTTATTAAAGATCCAACCCGGCACAGTTACATTCAACGCTACCCGAATGCAGACGATCTTTGGTTTCTGAAATTCATTCTTCACAGAAAAAATGAAATTCTTGCAGAAAAAATATGTATTTTCTTAAAGATATTTTCTTTAAATAAATAATTTCTTAATTACAGATATTATTCTTACTTGAAAATTTGACAGTGATTTTAGTGTAGACATAATTATTCTCAAGACATATTTTTGAATAAAGCAAATTACTCTTAATTCAAAACACGACAATATTTAAATAAAGAAAAATCACATATAATTAACGGTTTCATATTCTAATAAGTACTTTTTTTTAATCGAATGCATATTCTTTAATAAAGAAAGTTATTCCTTCGTTTCAAAAAAATATATATAAGCATATCAATTTTTTTTTCGGGAAGAAAATATTTCCTTTGTTATATACAAATCACAACTGGTCTTAAATCAAATCAAATTGATTTAAATGAAGCAATTTTTTTTTGTGTGTTGCAAGTCTGGCTTTGTCCGCTACAAATATCTATATTAACAAAATAGTCGTTTAATTTCCTAATAATTAACATTAGATATAATAATCACAAAAAATAATTAGCGACCCGTTATCCAACATTGTGTTAACTATTATAGTCTTAGATGGGTAATGTCAATATTATCGGATCAATCTTTGTTAAAAAGTCAGAAAAACCGTCGAGACCGTTAGGACGGTTATTGTTAATTTGTTACAAAAGATCATTTTGAGTTCCTTAGATAATAACTTGTTCATGTTTTAATTGTTTATTTTCGTTATGTGAAGTAAACCACAACCATAAGAAAATATTTCTATTTTTTGTTTGAAATTCTAAAAATCAAATTGTAATAGTAAGTGAAAATCAGCAATACAGTCTTAGGGCGAAAATAAAGATATTTTAAAAACAAATTAAAAACAATCAAAAGGCAATGTCTAAGAAAGAAAAAGGATATTTAGGAAGAAAAATTTGAGGATGAGATTGATGAATAAAATGGACCGATCTTTTGTAGGAGGATTAATAAAAAAAATATTTAGTCCTTTCTCTTAAACACAACCCCCTGCAATATCAATTGATTCTTTGTTTGCCCATACATGAAACTAGGTATTTTTTTACAGTAACCATTTTGTATACTTATATTATGGTGTATGACGAACAATTATTGTTTCTTTAAAACCTCATGAAAATTGGTTTAAAATAGAAGCTACCTTGATTTTAATTCATTTTAAGACCTATCAGAGAAACTATCCTACAAACATTAAGCGCGTCGTTGCCAAATTGAGCTGAGAGATACTACGTCGCGTATTATTTGGGGACATTAGTGGAGAGTTGGAGTTGGAGAGATGTAACTATGCGGCAATTTGTTGTATCAGCAAAGAAAATTTGTGTTTCATGTAAAATTTTATTCAAATATAGTGCTTTCAGCATTAAACAATCTTCAGTGCTTACTGTCAAGCAAAATACCTCCATTACTATAGGTTATCATCGTTTTTCCAATAAGGAAATATTGGAGAATACCACCTTGCTAAATTATAATTTTTAAAATGTTTTTGTTAATTTGTTTAAAATTTAAAGTTTTCAACATTTTTATTTGGCCATTACCATCATTTTGATGATTTAGCAAGGTGGTAGTTATTGTCCTAACCGATATTAGTGGATGTTTTTTGATTGACAATAAACACTGAAAATGGCTTAATGCCGAAAGCATTTTAATTCCTATTTTAATAAACAAATTGAACGAAATACGAGTTTTCTTTGCTGATATAAACTGCATGCTTTTAAGAGCTAAATAATACGCGACGTAGTACCTCTCAGCTCAATTTGGCAACGACGCGCGCTCGATGTTTGTAGGATAGTTTCTCTGAGAGATATGCAAGACGGGTGCACGTTTTAGTTTCTAGTTTTTTAGTGGGAGGTATGGTATGGTTAATATCAGTGCGACGTTGCTAGGTAATTCATATCTCGGATAAATTGAAATACATTTTAAGATTTCTAGTAATTCCAAGTTTACAAAAAAAATTAGCTTTCTAAAAAAAATAGTTAAAACCGAGTTTGGCCCATTTACGTGCTCCATAACTTTTGAATCACACATTAACAAATTTAAAAATCCAGATTCAGCTTAACAAAAATTATTAAAATTTGACCCACCCTATCCATCAAACTTTTTAAAAATTGAATTTTAAATTTGGAAAAAGCATAAGAACTTTTTATTTTTCAATTTTTTCATGTAAAAATATAAATAATGTAAATAATTAATGATTAATTGTTAAATGAATGTGAATCATTTAACTTTTCTTAATTACGGATCTGTAATTGTAATTTTTATTGGTTTTTATGAATGTTACTTCCAATTTAATAAGTTTAATTCAGGAATTTCAATGAAAAAGTGAAGTAAAGTTAATTTTAATGAAGAAAAAATAATTAAACCCCCTTCAACTACATTGGGATTCCCAGCTTCGCCACGAATTGTTTAGTTTTTGCTGTTTAAGTGTATAAATCAAAATGTAGACAAAAAGAAAACCAACCTTGACTGGGCATGGGAACCAGCCATATCTGAAGATTCTGAAGTTATTGTCACTAATAAGAATGACATTATTGATATTAATAATTCATCAGATTTATCAGATGAGGATATATCAATGTTAAAATGTTAAAATGTTAACAAAATAATGTTAAAATCTGTATTTTTTTATTTTTTGACTTTTTAATTAGTTATAAATATTATAATAAAAGGTTTTGTGTTTAGAATTTAGAATATAGGTTTTTAATTATGTGTTTGTGTTAAAATATTTATGTTAATAAAATAATGTTAAAATCTGTCTATTTTATTAATTATTTTAGTGTTTACTTTTTAATTTGAGTTGGAATAAACGGTTTTGTTCCTTAGAATATAGGTTTTTGTGTTAAAATTTAAAATATAGTTATTTTAAAAATGATATATATCGAATATATATCCGATACATATCAGATATATATCGTGTGATATGATATTTCTATAAATATCATGATATTTTCGAACCCTGTTTTGCATAGACTAAAATTCTCATAATGTACATATTAACGTTAAAATTTTTTGCTCTTTCCAAATTTGAAATTAAATTTTTAAAAATTTGGTGTATAGGGTGTTGTTTTTGTTAAGTCGGACCTGGATTTTGAAATTTTTTAATGTATCGATAAATTATTCCATAAGTGCCAAATATAAAAAATATACTGAGTGATTCAAAAGTTATGGAGTACGAAACAAATGTGCCAAATTCAAAAAACACTCTGTAACTCGGTTATAAAGATCGCAAAATCCATAACTATATAGATTTTTTGTGATCCCCTGGGTGACCTCTATATAGTGTTAAAATATTTCCCTTTTCCAATAAAAAAACCCTGTATATCAAAATTTAGACTCTGTAATATAATTATGTACGATTCCATAAATATGCATGCCAAATTTCATAACAAAATATTAAAAAATAAGCCTGGAAACTTGGAATAACTTTTAAGTCAATTTGAGTACGTGGATGACTCTCTTAAATGTTTATTTATATTATGATGATCCCGGGATGACAAGCTAAAAAAGTTTGTCCCTGGAAATTAATATAAATATACGTGTACAATACTTTATTGTAATACTGTACTTTAAAATTTCGTGTATCATCTCTCACCGCATTTATTGGACTACGAACATTCTGCCCTTCTTCTCCAATAATTCGTGGAGAGGAGTTCATTTCAAAATGGCTTCCTTCGTGGTTGTCGAACGGAATTTCAGATAGAATTGTTATAATAAAATAATAAATTTGTGTATGTACCAAATTAGGTATTTCTATCTAAAAACTTAAGAAATCAAATCGTGTTTTCCTTTAAACAAAATGAATGAATTATACTAAGTGAAGACTATTGGGATTACAGTCTTTAAATGCACGCATGAAAACTGGGAGTGTGAATTGTGAATATTCAGGTAAACAATTCGTAAACCTTTAATTAATTGAAAGATATACAGTCTACCATGTATTTATTCCATACCTATATAATTGTGCATATGAAGTTATTTGCAATATAGGGTATTATCCAAAGTATCGATTAATGTTAATGAAAACGTAAATCAGGAGAACTTATAGACACGTAGTAAATCATGATCCATAAATTTCGCTTGGTCAAAGTTTAATTTAAGCTACGATGCTACCGCTATAAGGGTAGGATGTTATAGATGTGTGCAGTCTTTTTTTAATGCCAAATTTCTAACTTTTTCTAAAAATGTTTTCTTCTAGTTCCTATTATTCTTATCCTATCTTCCCAGGTTTTTCGGATCTTCTTTCCGTCATTATTTGATTGTTCCTGCTTCTACATAATTTGGTGTTATTCTTTCTTCTCTAATCTCCTATTATAACCTTGCCAGTTCTGTCTGTACTTTATTTTCGTTATTGAAATTGAATACATTTAATTAATATTAGATTCTTGAAAAAAATAATTGATGGATTTTTCCTGAATTTTAATTAAAACGTTCTTCCATGATCGATATAAATAGGAGTAGGCTAAAGTCCTTATTTAATAACTTTTTATAGAGGAATATTCTCCATGATTTATACTTTGATTGATATACAGTGTGTTCCATAAAGTGGGATCCATATTACATACATCGTAGGGCATTCACTTCTGCTTTTTTATAAACTTAAAATAACCCATAATGAAGTTGGCATTAGTTATTTGTCAAAGTCAGTATTTTATGAAAAACGGTTTAAAATGTTTTTAAAAATTTGACAACTTTGATATGGGCTATTTTAAGTTTTTTAAAAACAGTAGAGGTGGTTGCCCTAACACGTTTTTTTTCCAATGGTAATATTTAATTTCCTATATGGATCCAACTTTATGGCAGACACTGTATATTATTCGTAATACTGATTTTGTTACGTTAATCAATGTTTCTAGGATCATTATTCTCAAATCGGCATCTACGATGATTCAGTCGAAATATACTTTCGGGTAAAGAAACACATTTAAACTTTTATCTCTTTCCCAAACAGGTTTTATACCAAATTTCGAATTAAATATACATCAGTATTTCGTCCAGTTCAATAATGCCATAAAGTCCAATACCGCCATAACTGCAAATTTTTAATTTTTGGTATTATGGCAGTATTTCACTGCTAACATGTTGAACTTTAAAATGGAATACAGCCACAAGTGATTAAATTTTAAAAATATACTACATTTGCATATTATCAGTGGCATTAATTTTAACACCTCGTAATCCATAAAGAGTAAATTTTACAGCATGTCTCTCCTGAGACATGTATCGTGCGGGTTAGACTTAGAAATCGCGGGAATCAACTAGAAATAATTTTATTTGCTACAAGAGGTTTTAGTGACCGATAGTGTCCATCTTTTTCTACTGAGTAAACGTAACAATTGTGGGTTACGACTTGTTGAAATTAAGTCATGAATATATTCTTTGAAATTTAATCTAACATTAATTGCTATACAGCCACAACTACATATGCGCCGGTATTGCACTAAATTCGCTTCATTTTGTTTTGTTCCGCCATAAGTGTTAGTTGTGGTACTACTGCACCGAACTTTTTGTATTTAATTAATACTCTAATTCTAACCTCAAAAAGTACTTGTGTTTTCGTGGTCAACCAGTTTACGCGGTGTTAATCAGATTTTGTTTAATAATATGGAAGTTATATTTAATAATTCAGCGAGTGTTACAACTGAAAAACGACAAAAATCCAACATTTTCTCTAACTAATAGCTTAACTAGAGAGGTAAGTTTATATTAATAATAATGATCTTTTTTAAATTATTTTTGAAATTATAGTATTATTTTAATGGGCACTGGTACAGGAAGTAAACAATAAGACTAATGTATGCTTTTTTGTGGCATAATCATCGTTTCATTGTCAGATATTGGTTACAGGCAAAGACTCTACAGATACTAGAAAATGTTGGCAAAGATACATCCAGTGATGTTCACAATAGCTTTGTTCGCGGTAACAATCCTAAACCGAATTATTACTAACGGTAACGATTTCGCAGGCGCAGTAGTTAAAAAGCATTCACGGAGCAAAAAGAACTGAACTATTGGTTCTATTCTGCGTTCGCGGTCAAATAATTATTGGGTTTGGACCGCTTGTCTATACCTGAAATACCGAGATATAATAGGGAATTGATAATGATTCGAGCATGCGCTCACAGTATGAATTAGTAATTCTGAATCAGTTCAGGATTGTTACCGCGAACGAAGCTAATTAAAATTTAACGGATACCCAGGGTCCGCAATATACTGAAAATTTTGAAATTATAAAGGATACCTACAAGCAGCACCAACAGCAGTTCCATAGCTCTGACAACAAAACTCAAAATAAAGATTATTTTGAGAAGAAAATTAATAAAATATGTATTCAGATAAACGAAACAGAGGGCAAGCACAAAGAAAAGTAAGCTGATGAGCAAGAAGAGTCAAAGAAGATATCAGAACAAGAGAAAGCAGAAATAGAAAGACGAAAAGGTAATGTAATGCCGGAACTTAAAACCAAGAGCTGCAAACTGTTACGAAAGCCTGAAACATGGGAAAAAATTTAAAGAAACCAAAAGTTAATAGTGGCAAAAGCTACATATTCGAAGGAAAAATACAAGTTCAGGAGAAAAAATGAAAGCTTCTTGCAAAGAAAATTGTTGATTTAAATGTTTTACAATTGAGAAAGCCATGCGTGAAGCTATATTTAATAATGTTTGAGGATTAGGTGATAACAGTCTTCAGATGCAGTTTACTGATTTTTATATGGCATTGGTAAAGCCTAAATACAGACGCGCAACTGAAAACAGTTCAAGGGGGGAAAATATTGGTTATTTTCTTACTATAAAAGGAGAGAGAAGGAGGGTGTGTCAATTATTTTTCATGATCAAGTTAATTGTAGAAGATATCCTTGTAATAACAACTTGGGTCACAGTAAAGGAATGTAATATAGTTAAAAAGGATAAAAGAGGCAACCACAATAAACACAAGAGGGTAGAAGACAACATTAAAGATTCAGTAAGAGAAATTAATTATAAGAAAATTTAGAAACGCGCTGGTCAGTGTTGCAATATGAGTACGTAGTTTGGGTCAAAATAGGTAAATTATGTGTGTTTCATTCTCCCAGTTCGGAGCGGGCCACTACAGGCACTTCAGACACACGGGAGGGATCAGTAATCGGGTCTGAACGGATGGGATTGAAGGAATGGTGGTAGATATCTAAGAGGATGTTCCTGGCCCAGCATTTACCTAATGCTATAAGAATACCTCTAAAAAACTCATTGTAGGCCAGTCGGCGAGGCAGATGCGTTACCGCAGAGCCACTTAGCTCGGAAATACGACGTAGGATGACGGCAGCTGTCCTTATATAAGCTGAAGCAGTGGCGTAACGTGGGCCAAAGTGCGGAGGTGGCGAAGCTTTTTTGGGACGCCCAAATTAATTATCAAGACCGTTTTAAGAGTGACAAATTCAATAAGGTTGTTCACCTATTAGCACCTCCTAACGTCCCTCCTCCTAGATGAGATATGGTGCACAGAGTATGATGATTCACCGCTGCACCCATGACGAAGTACCTAGTTATATGATGAAGATGTTTTATGGCCTCCTATGACAAGTAGAAATGTTTCCCATTGCACCGACCCAAAGACGACTCACCCACTGGTCCATTCCAGATAAAAACTTTCAGTGTTTGTGTGGAAAGACGTTCGCAAGAAACATAACGACGTTGCTGCGATGAAACCTTTTAAGTGACATTTTATCACATTTTGAGTATATTGTGCCATTTCATAGAAAATAACATTTTCTACAGTTTAGCGAAACTTCCCATGTAATTTTTTTTTAAATATTGTTATTTTGGATCAAAAATAAAACCTCCCTTGTGCGTAATACGTATAAGGCATCAGAACAAAATTGTTACGTTTTTTATGTCTACTGGAAATTTTGATAAAATGTAGATAGGAGGTTTCACCTCGACAAGGATGATAATATTTGTATGTATATATAATTTTAGAAACAAGAAGTTGATATGTCCTTTTTAGAGTCACTATTGATATCTAAAATTCTCTATATTAAGCTTCACCAACTCTAATTCCAAGCTCCTAGTTAAATTATTTTGTTATTCTGGTTATGTAAGATAAAATGTCATAACTTTTGAAGCGTCGGACATGTCACGTTTTAATATTTTCAAATTAATTAATATTAAAATAACACCATGTACGTAAATTTTTCTTTTGACTTTGGTCGCGAAGGTTAAGAGCATTTTTGTATTTTGAATCGCGGTTTTAACGTTTATCCAAGGATTGTGACAGATGCTACATATATTGGAATTGACATAAATATAATAAATAAAAAGTTAAAAAAGTTAAATGCACTAATCAAGTTATAACGAGTTATATATTAAAGGATTTTTTTACAATAGAAGTTTTGAAAAAAATTGTTTCCTTTAGCCTTTAGATGTTTTAATTTCAGAGTTAACCCCTTATACAGTTAAGGGTTAAGAAGCTGAGTTTAACACACCATATTGTTTAATCTCTTGACCTAACTAAGTCTCCGTTATATTAATAAACCTCAACTTGTTACATCTTTGTATAAATAACACTTAACTCGTGACACATATTTAAAGAACACGTAACAGTATGAGTTTTCTTGTTTATCTTTATTATCTTTTTTTATCGTTAAATTTATATGTGTATTAATCCTTCCACGCTTCCAATATATCTACAGTTTCTGTTCGTATTTGTTGGTTTTTGACGTATATAAATATCAATAATAAAAAAATTATTTTTGGCAAGTCCGGATCTGTACAGAACTAACGCTATTCGCGGATCGTATTTATTACCAGCGGACGATTTATCATCGAGAAATGGTTCGTTGTCGTGGAATTATTTAATATTATTAAAATATTTGCAACCGTAAAAACTCTACGGCAGACCGGAACACCAGTTGCAAGGCAGGTGCAACTTCTTGCCAACTTCTTTTGCCTCTTGCGTCGTCCTCCATAGCCGGTGCCTTCAAGACTGCATCATCAGTATTTGTGCAACGGCTGCATTATTTAATTAGCTGCAATTTTTTAATGCCCGCATTAACAACCTTGTCAATCCAGATTAAATTATACGGAGATGCCTTTTACAGGCGCAGAGATAGGAAAAATGTAGTATTTTGTTAACGAGTTTCTCTAATTTTCCCACGGAATTATTTGAACGACCGTTCTAGATAGCTTTCGCGACCTGGATTCGACGCTTATCTTAGGAAAAAAATGTATTTAATTTGTTTTAATTAATTGTCTAGAACTAATTCAGAGCAGTACTACATGCAGTTTTCTTATAGTTTTTATGCAATGCTATCTATTTTGTTATTAAAGAAATTACCAGGGGCGGCTCGTGACCAAAATTTTTGAGGTTGACAGTAGCAGAATATAGATCCCGGTACAGATATAGGTAAAAAACTGTCAGTGTTTTAGAAAGGTATATTATAAACTTTCTAAAACACTGTAAGTTTTTTCATACATCTGTATTGACACCTATATTCTGTCACTGTGAACACCCCCACGAGCCGCCACTGGAAATCACTCATTCTATTTTTCATGATTAAGGGGCCTATATTTAATACAATAAATTAGAAGTATTTTTCCTAATTGATATTTTGTCTCAATAACATTATTTAGGTAAATTTCAACAGAATTATAGTCAACTTCTTCATTTCCTTCACAGTTAAGCACTTTGTTCCAAAAATTCATTTTATTCCATCTTTGCTTATATGCTTTTAATATTTCCTGGAACATTTAGATTATTTTAAAATCAAACAAACCATTCATTACTTAGTTTTCTATTTATAGTCAGTACGCACGTGAACATTTTCAAATAAAACAACTTGTAGCTCTGATGACGAACACAAAGTTATGGATGAAGTGTTTTTTATAAACATTAATAATATTAATATATCAACGTTATTATCAATGAAAAAAAAAAAACATATCACGTTATGTGGTGTCAGTAGGGTTGCCACTTTTTTGGGATTAATAAAGTATTTTTTTGTTTCGGTAAAACAAAAATAAAGTACACAGAGCAAAAGAAGAGTACTTATTTATTTTTTAATGGTATATCCTTAAAAAACATACATTTTATTACTTTTTGCAACAGAAGTATTGTTTCTGAATATAAATTGTCCATAACTATTCTACGTTTTTCAAGATTTAATGCTTCAATTGTACTTTCGAATTGAAGTTACTTAGTGAAAATAAATAATTGTCATTTGAAAAATTGAACCACTTTTCCAAATAGCATAAAGCTTTGTCAAGAAATAATTTGAAATTATTACAAATCTTGTCTTTTAAGTGAAGTGAAGATTCTCCAACATGTCTTAACAATGTCATAGTTTCGTATCCAAAGAACAAATCTTTGAGAGTACTCATTATGTTATAAACATCCAATATTATTATACAGTTACCTTCTAGGTATTTATTTAAATTTAAAATATGGCTGCAAAAATGCATATAAATCTCAATCAAATCAAAACTCGCATCATTGTTCTTCAATAAAATTAACTTCTTCAAAATAATATGGCAATCTTCTCCTAAACTAAAAAAATAGTTTTTGATTGGTTTCCAGTTTAATACTAGGGTTTATGTAAGGTAAGAGGCTCAAACATCTGGTTCCAACAACTCGTTTGGGCTCGTGGAAAGCACCATCAACACTTTTAACAATTGTTTTTTCTTATAGTAGTAAAAAATCAGTAACAGGATTAAGAGAATCATAAACGACTGGATTCGGGAACAACATATCAACTATTGGGGAAGCACCCCAAAACAGGCACATGGAAAAGCCTTCATAGGCAGACCATGTCCCAAAAGAATTGGAGAACTACTCTTAATGAATAGTAACCAGTTGAAAGTGATAACAGGGTTCATGACTGGGCACGCCCCAGTAAAGGGACATTTGAATAAAATTGGCATGTACAATGGGGAACTCGTGTACCGACCATGTCACAAGAAACCAGAAACGGCTAAACACATACTGTGCGAATGCGAAGCTCTAGATCGCAAAAGACAGGCTCTTTTTGGACAATCCCAGGTTGATCCAACAACGTATAGAACCCACTCACCTAAGGACCTGTACAAACAAAGGTACAAAGGTGACGGAGTGGGTGCTATGAACTAACATGGGGTAAAACACAATAAGCCAATAGGCTTTAGTGTTATTCGGAGACACATAGTCAGACGAGCCCAAGAGAAAGGAAAAAAAAAAAGAGAATAGAGTATTTTATTGGTGTCGTAGATTATACGTTACTTGAAAAAGAGGACGATACTCTATTTTACAGTATGGATGGCAACCCCAGATGTCAGCGATCAAAAATAATTATTGTGATCTCTTCTGTCGCTAAGGGGACTACAAGGAAATATTCTGGACGTCTACATCGATCATTCCAATCCAATCTCCTTATGGAAGTTTAGGATGTGGAGTGGGAAGAGAATAGGCAGATCGACCTTTTCTATTCTGGTATAATCCTTAGTATTGTGTCCTTGGATTCTGTAGTGCCATACAATTCGTCATAATGTGAAAAGAGGTTTATGTTATTTTTCTTACAGAATCTACTCATCATATTCTATCAGTCTAAGTTTAATAAGGTGTCCTTTAAGTCGGCAATGCCCACCAAGAATACTTGTTATTATGCATATCTTTTCACCTATTACATAAATAATAAGTCTTAGGAAAATAGTTTAGCACTACCTGTAGGATACTTAACCTACTGAGTCGTCATCTATGCCACAATCTATTGCTGGGGATTAACTCATTAACGACAAAGCATTGTTAATGATAATTATTAACCCCTAAGGTCAAACCCTATATTTAGTGACACGGCTCTTTTCGGCATACTAAGGAAATTCAAATTAGTTTTATTTTGAATCTTGTTTTGTAAGATCTAGAATACCAAACGGTTTATTTTATATGACAAAATATACAGAATAAGCGGTCGCTTGCAGTTGGTTAAGACTATTTTGTTAACCCTTAACTACTGAGGTGGAGTCTACCAGACTCCGCCTAACTGTGCTTCTCTCAGCTCTAATGCGGCATTCAGTACTGTTTTATATTATTTTTTTACCGGTTCAATTTTAAATCTAAATAAATATTTATTATTTTTGCTTATTTTATATTTTTTATGTTATTGTATTTGTTAAAGCCATCAAATTGCTGTAGTCTGGTAGACTCCATCTCAGCAAAAACAAGCTAAGAATTGTAACAGGGATCCTTACTGGGCATTGTCGACTCAAAGGATATCTTAGTCCACTGAGAGTAGTAGAAGATAGTACTTGCAGATTCTGTCCAGTCACATTCTGACTTAATGTGTAGTCCTCCAGAATCCAAGGGCACTATACCTAGAAGCATATCAGATAGAAGGGAGATTTACTTGACTTCAAATCCTACACTTCCTTGATAAAATAGGATTAGTAGGTACGTTATAAGCATTGAGACATTTCCTTACTGTTTTAGCGACAAAAGGGGCCACAATAGATCTTTTAAGTAGCAGTGTATTAACACCTCATTCCCAACATAACATAAATACGGTCAAAAAGTTCACATCATTGGATACAGGTCGCCATAGTTCGATACTATGTTACCACAACAGTCTATAGTCAAATCATTGCCTAAACTTGGTAATTGAAACTAATGATGATGTAGCAAGTTATTAATGAACACAAAAAAAGTAAATAAAGACAAATTGAGTTTCCTAAAAGTTAGAAACAATTATTGCCAAGCATTTTATTCTTACTGAAATTTAATCTAACTTCTATGTTTTTGTTTTACTAATCAGTATTTTAACGACTATATGTTTTGGTATGTTTAGAAACACATGGTGTCCAGGAATATCCAGGCATAGCCAATTTGTCAAATGATTTAACCGTTTAAACCAGACAAATGCTTTATATCAGTTGTGGAACAAGAAGCCCTAATAACAATATAATTATTCTAGCCTAAGGAACACTTATCGTATAGCTTTATAAAATTTTTAAATTAAATGTAGTCTTCATATTAATTATTAATATTGTATATATCTATAATAATTTTAGACTATGCCGTAATTTTTTTATTCTGCATGAAAAAACGAAATATTTAAGTTAATTCCGGTAATCTCTTTGACTTTCAAGTTCAAATTCTTCTAAATCGGTTTATACAAACGACACAAACTTTGTTAGAATAACCCTGGCGATTGTCAATCTCATTTGAATCGTCAGTCTCGCAAGTGCAGACCTTCTTTTTGAAACCCGTAAGTTAGGAACAACGTTTAAGTCAGAGACTTAGAAGTTTTAAGCCGGTAAGGATTTCGAAATGAGAGAAGTCTGAATCCTTCCGGGATTTTAGTCTGTACCGTTGCCAGCACAGACGCCATTTCAAACCACGTACTAAAGAAGCAGATAACGTCCGGATCTGCATCTCAAAGCATACTGCATACATTTCGATAAGATCGTGCTACAATAGTTTCTGTGTAACGTCTCTAAAATATTACGGATTTCGAGCCAAAATGTCTTGCTTAACGCTAGAGAGTGGTTATAAACAACATTTCGAAGAATTTCTACGAACGGTGTTGGTATTCTTTAAAAAATCAACCAATTACTTTATAATTTATTATGATATTAGGTATAAATTTGTCCCATACTTTTTTTGTTTGCTGGAGAATTTAGGTTTAAGGGTTAAGTAAACAAGTGAGTATTAAAAATTATTTAAAACCGAAAAGTTTATTATTGGACAACAGAGTTTTTGTCTCACGATATTATTATACAAATAAATCTTAATTATAGTTAATATAATATGCATGTTAGAATTCGGAACTATACAGGACATTTTAATTTATTTATTATACAGTATCCAACAGGGTGATTCCAATTTACAGGATAATAAGGTGAAAAACTATATAATTTTGAAAAATAACATTTGAATATTAGAAAACATATACAGAAGTGTCATACATTACTATATTTAGACATAAATTGAATACACACAAAAAACTTAAGACAAGAGAAGAAAAGTGTGCAGTCAATTGAGTCTATTACATTAAACATTAAATACCTGAACAGGTAAAAAATATTACAAAAACAAAAAAAAAACAACAAAAATTCACATTATCGTATTAAGGAAATAAGTTCTTATGACGGTTATACTACAATTAAAAAAGTCAATGTAAGATTCAACCTCAGAATAGTTTTGAATCATTAAGTAAAGCCTTATATAGGGTGTCCCGAAATTAGACGGTCATATTTTAACAGTATAATTTACATCCTAAAATAGGAGTAAAAGTTAATATAAACATAGGTCCGAAAACGTTTCTTTTCCAAAATACAGGGTGTTAAAAGTGAAGTCCTGATGACACTCTTTTGTAAATATTTTCTAAACGTTAAAAGATAATTTAGTGAAATTTTGTACAATTGCTTACCTTTTTACGCTCTATTTAATGGACTAAACCACAGTTTTTGATTATCTTCATAGGTGGGTAAATAGTGGGGGCTTAGGGTAAAATTACCCCAAGTTTTTTTTGTTGTCAGTTTTTAATATTTTTGACTATAAAATTTGGAAAACTAATATTTTCTTTGTAATAAAGCTACTTTTGTGGCATCTCGCTAGGACATTCCATTTTCAAGAAAAACGCATTTGAAACTTTCATGACAAGTTGATGTTGTCTTATTCGAAAGTGTAAACAGTAATTAGCAGGCATGTGAAATCAGAAATTTTATTTTTTTTTACTTTGGAAAACCGGTGACTAAAGAAATTTTAGAAAATATTTACAAAAATGTGCCATCAAGACTTTACTTGTAACACCCTGTATCTCGAAAACGAAACGTTTTCGGACCTATATTTATATGAACTTTTATTCCTATTTTAGGATGTAGATTATGCTGTTAAAATATGACCGTCTAATTTCTAATTTCTGTATATTGATCCTAGTAGTATTTTGATAGAATACCTGATTAAGGCACGAATTACTTCTTGGAATGCGAAAGTTTAATAGATTAATATTGAAAATGCAGTCTATTTCATTATTGATAAGTTTTGTGTGAAAACAGAACAGATTGCATTATTCGTCTTCTCAGTAAGCTATAAGTATTGAAGCGGTTATAAAAATACTCTTGAAGAATGCTTCTTGGTGGATAGTTACCATCAATAGATTGACAGACAGCTTTGTAAAAACGTCCTTCTATGCGTTTAGTTGTAGATATCTGAATATTATAAATGGGATTCCAGATAATGTTACCATAGGTATACCAGCTTAGACCGTACAAATGCAGAATAAAGTAGAAAAATCTTTAAACATTCTCATGTTTCGGATTAGAAAACCTAATAAACGATAAGCACTAACAGTCATTTTTAGGGTCAAAGTAAACACCAAGATGTCGTATACGTTCTGGACGTGTTAGAACAACATTGCGTAATTTGTAATTATATATTATTACCTGATCTTTTCTACAAAATGACATAACACTACACTTACTGGCATTGAATGGTAATTCATTCTCTAAGCACCATTCATCTAATAAATCGATGTTTTTCTGAAGTTTAGCACAATCATCAGTAGTTTTAATCTCATAAATCAATTTTAGATCATCAGCATATAAAGTACTTGTAACGCTGGTGTTTTTAACTACATTATTAATAAAAAGGAATGGTCCTAAAACAGATCCTTGCGGTACCCCAGAAGTTTGGTCAAAATTATGTGATCTGTATCCCAGGCACTGAACATATTGAAGACGTTTCGATAAATAAGATTTTTAAAGTACTAGCAATGATACATGAATTTCCATGCTTTCTAATTTAATAAGCAGTTGCTTATGATCAATTATGTCAAAAGCTTTGGAGAAATCAATATAGATTACATTTATTTGACTTCTCCTATCAAGTGCCTCAGATATTAGTTGTGTTTTGCAGAATAAATTGGTTATAGTGGACCTTCCTAAAATCATGCTGATTTGAAATAATTGATTATTGATAACTTTTTCAAATACCTTTGAGAAATTATTTAAGATTGTTATTGACCGATAGTTGGAAATGTTGTTCTTGTATTTTTTTTTTAAATTGGACAAATATAAGAGGTCTTCCAACAATTTGGAAAATAACTACTTTTTAACCCTAGAACGGCATCGTTTAATTTCTACAGCTTGTTGGTATCGTCACGTGAAATTTACGCATTCACCTATTTTTACATGTACACTTTGTAAAATTACGTGTTTCATTAGGTAGTTTTTTTTATCGAAATATAAAGTTTGTGTTTTTAACACATGTTAATAACAAAACAATATTAAAATTAAAAAAATACAGTAACTGAATTTAAAAATAAAGAGAACATTTGTCATTTGTCTACTTCTTTGAAACTAGTGCATATTTTAATTTCATATTCTCCATATACTGTTTTCGTATATTTTTCTTAAGATGTGGTTGTCTTTCTTTCCTGTAATGTAGGACAAAGGTGGCAATATTTCCCTGGTCACTTTTTGGTCCCCCACCTTCTATTTTTTTGTACTGGGTAAGGGCTCCTTTAATAGCTACTGTACTTTATATACTCAGGTTTCCTATTTGTTGACGTTGTGATTGCCATGGCTTAATAAGACTTTTGTGAATTACTCAAAACGTGTTAGAAGTTAAGCACCTAGCACTTAATGCCTCAACATTGTTTTAGTAAATTATGTATGAATTCATGCAAGCCATATTTATCATAAAGACACATGTGCGCCGACAGTCGTTAAGAAATAAGCGAAACCTAAAATTTTAAGCTTGGCGATACGTCAGATAAACGTAAAACATATAACTACTTAGTGGTATCAATGCGTAACTTTTACGTTCAGAATTTGCAAAATCAAGCGACATCTTCTTTTGTTAAATAATTGCAACTGTGACACCTACAAATCCTCACAAGTAGATGTTTCCTGAGGCACTGCTGGAAGCACACGGTCGTGACTCAAAAGAATTAGTGGAGAGGACTACAAACCACACGTAGATTTTACGTACGATACAGTTCTAGGGTTAAAATATGGTTGAAAATCACAGTTAAAATTTGTGCACAATCTCTAAATTAGAGGGATACTACCAAAATATTATATTGAACGCCGGCCACGAACTGCCAGATTAAGTTTGGATCGCCTAGTGCTTTGGCAAGTTTTGATGCATTTTAAATGTCATAAGTGTCTTTCAAAAGACGCCCTTCCTTGTAGTCTAAGCCACGAGCCACCATAATAATAACTGTTTCGTTTTCATCTGACCACCCTGTATTAGAAGATTCAATTTTACTGTGCTTAATTTTTTTAATAGCTTTAATCCTCCAATCATATTATTGTTATTATTACTGTAAAACTAAATTGAATTTACTTGCTAAATTAATGTAAAATAGACTATTATTAATTTTACAAAACATTTATTCAATTCTTCAAAAGAAATATTTAAACCAATATATTCCCATATAATTGAATAGAAATTTAATTAAAATAAGAATAGTCCAGCCCCGTTTTCAATTTCACGCACAAACTAATTCGAATTGCCATTTTCAACCAAGAAACAAAATGTCAAACATCTCAAATCCCATTGTTCCCATTATCAATTTTTGTATAATACTAAAAGGTATTTTCGAGCGATAAATCAGCCATCTGTCGCAGATAAAGACCGAGCTACTACTACCAACACCGTTCGTTCATGGTTTGCTTATCCCAAAGGCCAAAGGCAGCCTTAAGTACAATAATACTTCAAAACGTCAAATATGATTTAAGAGTCCCATGCCGTTAGACTGACAATAACACGCCTTATTGCCAATTTAAAATTACTGAATTATAAAAATGGCATCTGCCCCGTAAACCGATCACTCGATACGAACCAATCAAGCAAAGCCCGGTTCGCCATCAATAAGTAATAAATGTCTGTACGCGTCTCGTGGTGCAATATGTCTAGGTTACGTTACCCTTACGCATGAGTCACTTCATAAGCCCACGTTAATGCCGTGATGTATGGTTTAACATGAACTTCGATGCGACTCTATTATGGAAATTGAGGGAAGATCCTGGATTCCAAAACGTATTTCTCTGCATGTACAGGATGCATTTTTTGACGCTCCGCGTCATAAATATCGTCCAGTTTTAGAGATGTCAAAACTGGTTTAAATTGCTGCATTTATTATGCCATAAAACCGATCATATTAAGCAAAGCGAGAATTACAGAACAATGTGGCTATATGATTTATCACCTAAAATACATATTACTCTGCGAAATAATTTTAATAAAATGATCATTACATTTCATTAAATGCATTAAAGAATGAAGAGGTTATGGAGTGATAAATTTAGTACCGAATTTTGAATTGTTTAAAATAAAAAATTACCAACACGGAAACACAAAAATAAGTGTTAGTAAACATAAAAGTTAATTCAACCAAAAATCATTTGTATGGACTTGGAAAGATATTTGTTTAGATACTTATGAGGTATCTATACTCGAACAATTTTTAATTGATGGTGACTCATCTTGCAGATTGCACTGTGGTCAACGTAAGAGGGAAAGCCCACTCATTCGACACGTCGCGCGCGACTGATCGCGAGGCATCGCGCGCGGCAATACTTAAGATGTTTTTAAATGACTCAAAGCCCATTAACGCGGTTCTGTCGCGTGGTCGCACGCGGCTGAAATTTATAAATGACAATCTCGCGATTTTCTTGCCGCACGCGCCAAGCTTTATCATAGATTCATATGGAGCATCAGTCATACAAACATCAAGTCACGTGCGAAACGCCAGTTGAGAGTTGGAGTTTCCTGTTAACTTTTCGACAGTTCTAGTGAAAAAATGTCCGACAGTTGTATTGATATAGATGAATTTATATCCGATATTCAAGACTAACCTCAAATATCGAACAGTTAATTGAAATAAAATAGCGAAAAAAATATTTGTTCGGGAATCTGCGCTAGCAGTTCGTCAAATGACACTACTTTCATTCTGAAATATTTGAAGAACTTATCTTCGTGTTGACGTAAATCCTTATGTAATAAATTAAATGCGCCTTATAAGGGTCTACAAATAATGGATGAATCCAGTACCTACGTCGTTTCATTTTTTTCCGCCGACGAACAAAATAAAACAACACCGTTATGTTATGTTGAGAATGGGGTGTTAATACACTGCGACCTAAAAGATCTATTGTGCCCCCTTCTGTCGCCACTGCACTAAAGAAATGTCTAAATGCCTATAGCGACCCTTCCAATCCTATTTTCTCAAGGAAGTGTAGGATTTGAAGTGGCTTCAAGTTAGGTAAGTCTCCCTCTTCTATTTGATATCCTCCTAGATATAGTGCCCTTGGATTCTGGAGTGCTACACATTCAGTTAGGATGTGAATGGAGGTTTCGTCCTCCTCACAGAATCTGCACTCACTATCCTCTACTACTCTCAGTTTACTTAGGTGTCCTTTTAGTCGGCAATGCCCGGTAAGGATCCCTGTTACAATACGTAGCCTGTTCTTGCTCAGGCAGATGCAGGCTTCCGTTCTTTTTTGGTTATATTCACCCAGAAGTATCTTGGCCTGTCTCAGCCCCAAGAGATTGTTCCAATTATCGGTTCTTCTACTACCCAATTCTTTTTTAATCTCTCCTAATATTATGTTACTGCTGATACCGCAGAACGGCTCAGGTCCTACAAAGGGTGTTTGAGCCCTTTTCTTTGCAAGACTATCTGCAATCTCGTTACCCTGTACCCCGTTATGACCCGGGACCCAAGTGAGAGTAACTCTTTTTTTCATTTAAAAGTCGCACCTAAAAAATCGCATGCGGCAGGTCGCGGGCGACACGTCGCGTGCGACCTGTCGCATGCGCTTTTTTAAGTGCGACTTTTAACAGACGGCAAGCAGCGACACAGATGTTCCATATCAAAATGGAGATGGAAGCAGTAACAGCGGTGTTTTTGAATATGTTCGTTATCGAAAAAAAGTGAAACGTAGGTAATGGAGTCATTATTTACTTACACTATCCAGTTAAATTGCGCATTTAATTTACTTTATAATATTCCGTTTCGTATTTGAGGGTGGTCTTGAATATCAGATATATAGGGTGTTGTATGACGCACTGTACCCATTTAAATAGCATATTCATGAGTTCACCGGAGGACATTTTGAAACTGTGGAACCGTAGGGCAACCAACAGAAACACTCCAACTCTATCGAGGTGTTGCACGCTACTGAACGTCTGTAAACTGTAATAGTACCACTAGCCGCGTGTGGCAAGATAATCAGGGGCTTGTCGTTCCTATTTTATAGCCGCATGCGACCACGCGACAGAACCGCGCTAATGGTGTTTGGTTCATTTAAATACATCTGCAATTTTGCCGCGCGTGACGCCTAGCCACAAGTCGCGCACGACGCGTCGTGCTAGTGGACTTTCTCTCTAATTCTATTATGATTTTCAGAGCTCAACTTACCGGGATCATTTTCTTGTTTATGCTTCGTCAACGCGGAAATTTAAAAAGGGAGATTATTCTATAACATATACTCCTCGTACAAATATTGTATCTAGCCAAGTTAGGTAAATAATTTGAATCAGCGATAAACTCGTCAATACTAAATAGGTCTACTGGGAAGGCTAATAAACTAGTTAGATATTAATTCAATTAAATAAATTAGTGTCGAAGCGTGAGACAGGTATATGGTTAATTGTAGTAGTTTATTTTTTATCATATCATTCTGACAAATTCGAGGTAAAACGGCTTAAAATGAAACAACACTTTTACGTTTTAATTGCTACTAAATTTTCTTAAGTTCTTTATACGCTCATTATACAGTGACTTTTTTGTTAATAGCTTAATGATATTGGTATATAAGCTGTATTTTATTCGTCTAACGTCTAACGAGTTTATATCATCAGGATTTCACCAGTTTATGGAAAAATAAAAGTACTTTGTCCATTATGATCTAATTTTGTTTTCCTTTTTATTTTGTCTTAGCAGGATCAGAGACTTACAAACTTACAAAGTCAAGTAAGTTTTATTTTAAGTTATTTAAAAAAATATATGAAAAATTCAAAACATCTACTTTAGATATTAATAAAAAAATATATTTAAACAAACTTTAATACCTTATTGTACATCAAAAAGGAAACAAAATTGAACTATATATTATCGGACAAACTCAAACTACCTTCATTTTTCAGGCTAGTAAAATCCTGACGATATAAAACTGGACCACCCTGTATATTCTGCTGGAAATTTAAAAAATGTTTTACTGGTACTCAGGGGTCGGGGATCATTTCAAGGTATCAACTTAGATTAGATTATATTTTATATTAAAACATTATTACCTACCAGAAAATCCTACTAAAAATTTTTCATGTTTTTTGATACTATTAGCTGCTGTTTTTTCTATTGTTTCAGACAATTTTTCTATTACTTTTTCCTTATTTTATACTACTATCACAGACATCTTAGTACCTATCTACACAGAACACTTCCTATGTACCTAAACATTATAAAAATATGGGAACAATTTGAAAATTGAAGTGTAAAAGAGTGAAAAATCCAATCACAGCTGATTTGAAAATGACCACGCGACACGATATCAAGGATTGGACAAATCATGCGTTGTCATCGTAAAACAAATTATTCTCTTCGTTTATAGAGGGCGCAACATATTCTAAATTTGTAAAACATTCAGCCATAATTATTTACTAAAATTATTTGATAATTTGAGTACACTAATGAAAGCAGGTATATTATTGATGGTTTTTATCTTAACAGCATTAATATGGATGCAGTAGCGGGTCCAAATAATTCACAACGAAAGCGGAAAATTCTTTCAAACAATGAAAAACAGATGGTCTGTAGCGTATATGAAAATTTAATAAATACACTTCGGACAATGCAAGCCACTGTTCATTTTTAACGAGAGTATCCGTGGCGACAATTGAACGTATTGTACGTGAAAAGAAGGTGACTAGACTGGGACTGTGCAAGCTCCAAAAGTAATTTGTCGTGGTCGAAAAAAAATTAAATTGGACGAGCACTTTCTAACAATATAAATATGACACACCACTGGTAAATACTAATGTCAACTAGGCATCTTGGTTAACCATCCTTCCTCACTACTTTATATTCTAAGATACAAACAAACCAAATTGTTAAATAAATGAGAGGCTTTGTAAAAAAGTTTAAGCCTTACACCAGATCACCTTAAAATGCTCCATTTTTCATTTGTTGAGCTAAGGTATACTAGGGTGGGAAGGAATATCAGTAGTATCACTAATAAAATTAGCTTTCAAATGAAGTAACACGCTTTACAATACGTAACAATTTTTTCTCCCGCTGGAGGGCGCTAAAATCGAAAGTAACTCAATAAGCTAAATTTGTATAAAATTACCTTTAAAATGAGGTGTTACTTGACAAAATAGGGGTATGAATAAAAGTTATCGTGTCTTTTGTTTTTCTTAAATTTATGTAAAAACCAACGTTATTTTAATTGGCTGGATTTAAAATGAAAACCTTGTACTCGTATATTATAATTCATTCATGGATACAACACACTATAGGTGAATAGTTTTTAATGAATTCCTGTTGACTGGATTAATTTTCTATATATGCAAATTCAGTCATTTGCATATTACATATACGCCTAATTTTAAAATGGATTCAACAATATTCCAATTTATATTGAGTAAAAAAACACGATGGAAAATAATAATACAAAAATTGTAAAATTCTTTATAAAAACAATTCATGTTTATTTATCTATGTAAATGTCAAAATATATATCATACGACTCCCGTAATCTTTAAGGTAGTATCTGAAATAGCCCATTACAAACAGTTTATGCTCAATAGGGGTGCATTTTTATTCATGGCAATTTAAGAAATGTTTCAGGCATATCTATATGCACATTACCCTGCCCGTAGTCTGTTTGAAACTCCCAAACACTAGAATGCTTTTAGAAGTTAAGAGATATTTTAAGATAATTCAAATAGGACATTCATCATTGTCTATTGTAGTATTTCAGTAAGAGAAAATTGAATTCTTTGAGACGCTTACGAGGAGCTATTTTATTGTTTTTAAAAATACTGCTATGTATAATAAAATAGTCTTACTAAGTTGGATTTAAAAACATTTTATACTATTACTTTAATTAATTATTTTTAATTTGTAAGTTTAAAAAAGAATAAGAATAAAAATAGCCAGTTAGCCGCAAAATATGACAAAATATAGTGTTAGCAATTTTACCTAGAGTCGCCTCTGGTCAGGGAGATAAGCACGTGTTGATGACGATGCGTAAATACCCCGACCTTTTTCGTCGGCATCATGTTGGTGTTTCACAGGAGAGCATTCTGAAAAGGACAATCAATGTGGTCGATCCCTCTGCTCAGATTACTGGCTACTCGTTGTCATTGGTTGTGTATTTGTATTAAATATTGATACGATTATAGTGGTGTTTACTCATATTTGGATTTTTAATTGTAATTAACATTTATACCCCCTTCGTTTTCTAACATCAGAAGTGCGATAGGACTCATGACTCACGCTGTTGTTGATGCATTGTTATTAATTAATTACCGTTAATGACTTTTTGGTGAACAGTTATTTAAAATAATTATTGTGCTATTTCTTAGGTGTAGAACAATAGAAAAAAAAAATGGATTTTAAAAAATAGTAAAAGTGGTACTCAGATATTGTTATCAGAGTTAGTTACTGCGTTACAGGCATCAACTGAGCAGGTAAATTTGTGATATTTTCGACCTGAGTTAAGTGAATCCAACAAATGGGTGAGTGGTATTAAAATTATAAAGTATAAGATGATATGACGTGAAAATATTAGGCAGAGTTGGTTGATTTTTACTGAACGAATATTTGATATGATCAGTGAAACCAAATATTAAAAATTGATTACTTTTAAGACGGAGTTTACTGAGCCATTTCCACCGAAACGTAACGTTCATGAAAAATCTGCGATGATAAGTTTACGAGCTAATTGGAATAAAAGTGACGTAGTATAATTAATTATTCACAGTATTTCTAAATTAGATAATAATGGCAATGAAATTGTCGGACAATTAAAGAATTTTTACTATTTTTGTTATCTTTTGCTAAATGGAATTTAAAAAGCAGATGTTAAGTCACCTAATCTGAGAAAACACTTGTATGTTGATAAATATTCTGCCATTAATAGCCGTTTGTCAAAGAAATGTGAAGAGTCCAAGACCCAACGCCGCTGCTTCATACAGTAAACAAAATCTGAAAACGAGAATGATGATGGTTGCTCTATTTGCGCTAAATGTGGACATACGATTTTAAATTGTTTTACAAAAGCTGCTATTGACAAAATACGATTTTAAATTGTTTTACAAAAGTTGCTATTGACAAACGCCGAAACATTAATTTTTGTCTAGCTGATAAACTTGCAAATACAACAGAAATTTGAAATTGAAGGGCATCTAATTTAGGCTCTTGTAGAGATATTTATCGTTAATGTTGAAAAAATGTTTAGATTGATTTAAAAATGAAGTATTTATTTGTAAAATTCTGCTAAAGAGTATTACAAAAAAATGTCATGATAAGTGCAAAAATAAATGTACAGGGTGTACAAAAATTTATGACGTTGATATTTCTGTCATTTACATATTTGTTTGTGAGAGTATTCTGGATTATGATGTAATTATTGGTCGTGATTTATTTGTAGACCAAGCTCTAATGACAATAACAGATCTTCAAGGTTCTCGTATTGAACGACCTAAATTACATGGAATTAAGCGAATTTTTGAAAGTTTTCACATATAATTAGGTGAAGTTAAAGTTCCGTCCCAGAGTCCTACGAGGTATTTGAGAAAGTTTTTTAAGATTTCGGAAGCATATAACAAGTGATAATAAAATAAGAGCGGTTAATAATCTTAGTTAAAGAAAATAAAGTTGGAAAAAGGCATTGTTCTGAATCATGCTCCACCGAGTTACTCCAAGTGAAACAGAAGCTGTACTAAGAGGGACATTACAAAAAATTTGGTGACTAACCTGAGTATTCGTCTAAGTAGCCCTGTGGTTTTCGTAAAAAAAAAGTTGTGCATGCTGGTACAGTGTTCACTTTAGAGAACTATCAAAAACTGTTAAGAATGGAAAAGTAAATAAAATCAGAATGGCCGAACGGTCCATGGAAGATTCAGCTTGTTTTAAAAAAATTAAACATACGTTACAGTTACTTTTGGGAATTGAAAGTTCATATCCCCGATATGTTTTAATGTTTATAATACTAATTTATCGGTCTCAGTCCCGTCAGTGGTTGAGCCAGATGTGGTGGCTGCGGTCTCACATGTTTTTTTTAATTTTTATTGCTTATATTTATCGGTCTCAGTCCCGTCAGTGGTTGAGCCGGATGTGGTGACTGCGGTCTCACATGTTTTTTATTTTTATTGCTTATATTTATCGGTCTCAGTCCCGTCAGTGGTTGAGCCGGATGTGGTGACTGCGGTCTCACATGTTTTTTTTTATTTTTATTACTTATATTTATCGGTCTCAGTCCCGTCAGTGGTTGAGCCGGATGTGGTGACTGCGGTCTCACATGTTTTTTATTTTTATTGCTTATATTTATCGGTCTCAGTCCCGTCAGTGGTTGAGCCGGATGTGGTGACTGCGGTCTCACATGTTTTTTTTTATTTTTATTACTTATATTTATCGGTCTCAGTCCCGTCAGTGGTTGAGCCGGATGTGGTGACTGCGGTCTCACATGTTTTTTATTTTTATTGCTTATATTTATCGGTCTCAGTCCCGTCAGTGGTTGAGCCGGATGTGGTGACTGCGGTCTCACATGTTTTTTTTTATTTTTATTACTTATATTTATCGGTCTCAGTCCCGTCAGTGGTTGAGCCGGATGTGGTGACTGCGGTCTCACATGTTTTTTATTTTTATTGCTTATATTTATCGGTCTCAGTCCCGTCAGTGGTTGAGCCGGATGTGGTGACTTCGGTCTCACATATTTTTTTAATTTTTATTGCTTATATTTATCGGTCTCCGTCCCGTCAGTGGTTGAGCCGGATGTGGTGACTGCGGTCTCACATGTTTTTTTATTTTTATTTCTTATATTTATCGGTCTCAGTCCCGTCAGTGGTTGAGCCGGATGTGGTGATTGCGATCTCACATGTTTTTTTTAATTATTATTGCTTATATTTATCGGTCTCAGTCCCGTCAGTGGTTGAGCCGGGTGGTGGCTGCGGTCTCACATGTTTTTCTCTATTTTTATCGCTTATATTTATCGGTCTCAGTCCCGTCAGTGGTTGAGCCGGGTGGTGGCTGTGGTCTCCACATATAAATTTATTTTTCAGAAGATGTCCAATTGACACAGTAGTGCCGAGAACGTCACTAGCGTCAGAATTGGCCGTGTTAGCAATTTTACCTAGAGTCGCCTCTGGTCAGGGAGATAAGCACGTGTTGATGACGATGCGTAAATACCCCGACCTTTTTCGTCGGCATCATGTTGGTGTTTCACAGGAGAGCATTCTGAAAAGGACAATCAATGTGGTCGATCCCTCTGCTCAGATTACTGGCTACTCGTTGTCATTGGTTGTGTATTTGTATTAAATATTGATACGATTATAGTGGTGTTTACTCATATTTGGATTTTTAATTGTAATTAACATTTATACCCCCTTCGTTTTCTAACAATAGCTACTAGAAATAGCGCAAATGTTTCTTTCGGCTCAGGATCACAAATGATACTGTATAGATCATAGAACGAAGAAGATGAAATGTCAAAAAGAGAAAAATTATCTGTATAAGAAAATGTCACTCAAACTTATGTTTCTGCTTGCTAGAGCTTACTGTAAAATTAAAATTACCAGAGATTATTATGAAATGGGGAGACAAAAAATGTTTTTCCACAACAAATTTAAAAACAAAAAATTAAATTACAAATTATCCAGTATCAGCAAATTCAAAATGGTAGTGCTAACTTTATGAATGTTATTGTGTTGATAAAAATTAATATATTTCTTGATAAAAGACTTTTGATTGGCATCCAATTCAAAGTTTAAAGTTTTTTTGAAAAAGTAAAACCAAATTTGGTAGATTTTCACACTTTTATTTTAAAAATAAAAATTAAAAAAAAAAAACACTAACATGACATATGATTCGAAGTACAACTTCTTTTTCAAATGTGACTATTTACAATTCGGTATCCAATATATATACGAAATAATTTAACAAATAAAGTACTTAAGAAAACATCAATAACATTACAAAATAAACTAACTATTTAAAGTAAATAAGGGTACTTAGGTAATTATAATATCCATCAAATAACAATAAGATAGCCCATTACCGGGATTATCTCACAGAAAACTGGGAAAGAGATTTAATAAGGGTGAATTATTAATATCTAATTGATCATTTAGTAAATTATCTGAATTTTTAAATCTATTTATTTCAAGTGTTTCTAAATGGTTTAATTTAAGGCTCTTATTTTCTACATGTAAAATTTCAAAGTTGTCTGTAAAAGAATGATTTTCAGCTAAAATATGATTTGAGTAAGTAGAATTATTTTTGTTTTTTGTATAGCTATTATAATGTTCGGAATAGCGTTTTTTGAAAGTACGGCCTGTTTGACCAATATACAATTTTGGACAACTACCACAATTTAATTTATATACCCCCGATTTATTATTAGGATTAATTTTACCCTTATTGTTTTTAATATACTTCCCAAGCGTATTATTGGTTTTAAAAGCTACGTTAATATTTTGGTTTTTTAAATATGATGATACCTTTTCACTAGGAGCTCCTATATATTATGTAAGACTCTTATATCTGCAATTTGGATCTTTAATTATGGGATAAACTTGTTGAATAGCCTGTTTAAAAAGTTTTTTCTCTAAAATGTTGTCTACTAACTTTGAATTAAAATTATTATTTACTGCGATTTGTTTAATGATATTTAATTCTTTTGTGAAGTTCTCTTTGGTAAGGGGAATATTAACTAATCTATGGATCATACTGTTGTATGCTGCCAGCTTTTGTTTGTATGGATGAGATGAACTATTATTTATTGTAATATCCGTATGTGATGGCTTATGAAATATCCCAAAACTATGGCCTTTATTATTTTTAATAATATTTAAGTCTAAAAAATTAATTGAATTATCCTTCTCTGTTTCCATAGTAAATTTAATATTAGGGTGTATAGTATTGATAAAAACTAATAAAGAATTTAACTGTCTACTAGTACCAGTAAAAGCAGTCAATATATCATCAACATATCTATGCCAATACAGACAATGTTTACTTAAATTATTGCTATGAATTTTATTTTCTATATTATCCATAAATATTTCTGCAAGCAACGGGCTTAATGGGTTCCCCATAATAAGACCTTCATTTGCTGAGTAGATGTTATTTTGAAATTGAAAATAATTTTGTTTTAGGCAAATGTTTAACAAATTTAGGATTTCTTCTTTGATTATAATATTGACTTGATTACGATCTAGTTTAAAGCATTAGATTAATGGGAGTATATTTTGAGCAGGATAATATTATTCACACTGCCTGATTCTGCAGCTTTTGCAGTCGATTTAACTCATTTTGATTTAGAAAAAAGAATATTGTAGAACAAAAATTAAAGTGAGGTAGAATGATAGTGTTATATAAATACATTTAGTCCACTCTGATAAGCCAAATATATAAGAAATTTAACTTAAATGCAATACTTTCGATGACAGAGTTGGCATGATCTGTGAATTTTATCTGTTTGTCATCAATCATTATCCCTAAGTATTTGAATTTTTAATTATTACTTATCAGCATACATTTTGTTTTATTTGTGTTGATTTTTAACAAATTATTGCAACACCATTTATAAACATTTTTCAGAGTTTCATTAACAATTTTTATTTATTATTTATTAAGAGCATTTGGCATGAAAAAAATATTTTTTATTATCACATTATTTATTTGATATTTGACTTATTATTTTTTGAGAGCAGATATTCAAGAGATTTCCACATTTCCTTGTAATTTCCCTTACTTTCATAAATATTTTTCTCGGCGTGTTTACTTTTTTCTGTTCCAATTACATTAACGGCCCTATTCTATGTATTTTATATTCATTCCAATTATTTTCTGTTTTTTCTTGTGAATATTTTGTATATGCAAGATCTCTGTACCTTGTAGCAGCTTTTAACTTCTTATTCCACCACTAATTGTATCTTGGAAATATTTTTATTTGTCTTTTTGGCGCTACAGAATCTAATACATTTGTTACAAAATTATCATATTTTATATTAATGTCATAAATACGATAGATCCATGCTAATGTTGAAAATTTGTTATTTATTAAATCTGCTTTCAATTTCTGAAGCAAATAGGTCATCACATTTATTAAAAGCATAAAATTATCTGAAATTCTTGGTGTTTTGATAACTTCAACTGAGACTGAATCGTTATTCATTATAACTAAATCTATTAGTGTACCTCCACCATTTCTATTTGGTCTTGTATATTTCGCTTCAATATTTTTTACTCTAGTATCATCTAATATATCCTTCAATTTCGTGCTGTATGTTTTTTAGTTAACAAGTCAATATTAAAATCTCCAGAAACAATAATAATTTGAAAATTACCACATACATTTTTTTCAGCCCAAGGGTAATCTTTAGGTAATCTTGAGGTAATCTTAGGGTAATCTTAAGGTAATCTTAAAAGACCACTAGTGTTAAAAAGAGTTAAATTTGATTGTTGATGACAATTTACATCACAGGTAATTTTTGTAACAAGAATAATAGTTTGTACCTACCACGATTATGTGTCATAATTAAAAGTCAATCATAAAAAGGAATATTACACTATTTAATCAAATTATGACTCTTAATTAAGGATTATTTAATAACCTTTTCTTACTGCAATTATGTCTCATTAGTATTTAAATAGGATAAAGTAGATTTTAAGCTAAAGGTAGGCATGATTTTTGCAGTGCTTGAGTATGAAAGTGTTTTACATTTTTTGTTGTTTTTTTCTTAAGTTTTGAGCTTCAATTGTAAACGATATAAACCATGGTTTAGCTGAAACAATTAAGCAACATCAGGAGGTCCACAAATTGTTGGATAATTAATGAAGAAGCTCCAAAGATAATCTTCAGGAATGTAATATAAGGAACCAGCAAATATAAAAAACATTTTTAGATGCATTGGGTTATATTGTTGTACAGAAACATAAGTACGGTTAATAGATTGAAATTTGTTAACTAAAATATGTATTTTTGTGTAGTAGGATTTTTAAATTAAAACCAGAAAGATGAGCGATTTTTGACCATTTCTATGAAATAGATAATTAATTTTCTTTATGCTAATGTTATGCTAAGTATCTCCGGCTAATGATGTTGAAAATAACACAAAATATTTATTCATAATGGTCAATTTCATTAAAATAATAACCCTTAACGGTCTGGTCTGTTTTTGCTGCTAGCGTCGCGACGATAGACGATGCTTTGTTGATAAAATATACGCACGAATTCCCTGTGTGTGTATAAAGACTGAAAAAGAGCTATGCATCAAGTCTGATGCCGCCATAGCTCGCCAAATGACTTTTACAATTGCGATATAACTTATCTTTAGAGTTATATCTACCCTATAATGTGCAATGAAATGAAGATAAGTTGCCATATTTGGAATGAAATTTCCACAAATGCGAATACGTATTAAAAATGAAAAATATCATTAAAAGTAATGGGTAATTTCTTGAAGTGTTTTCTAATTTCGTTCTAACTGCGAAACTCTAAAAAGTGAAGAATTACGTGAAAGACTAATTTTAATTTTAAAAGTTTGACCTTTTTTCTTAATCTCAAAGAATGAATGTTGTCAAAAAACTTATTTACAAATTGTTTTCTGAAAATGATCAGATTTTTTGCGGAATATCTTCTTAGGGAATCGCTGGTTTAGTTTATATAAACATCATGACAAAATAATTTGTTTTAAATATATGACTGGTATGCAATTTTTTTTTCTATCTTTGACACCATGGTATGCCATCTTAGACGAATCGTTTCTTATTTTTTAGCATGTACGTTATCAAAGAAAATTTGACGGGCAAAAATGGATAGAAGAGAATATGAAAAATACACTTTAATGTGTTCAAGAACGACAAATAGGATGGCTATTAGCATCAGAGTCATCCTGGGAAAGTTAAAATTCATTACCAGGTAGCCCAGCTATTCAACACCGCGTACATTAAGGCAACTAGTTTGAAAACTGTAGAAAGTGGAATTTCTGCTACCGGAATTTTTCCATTTAATTCCAATGTTTTTTAAAGAATAGATGTTGGTGCCATCAACATTAACAGAACTATCAGCTCTTTCCATCGATGATGCTAATCAGCCTGTAATAGACACTAATGTGATAATGCAGCCAAATAATGTCCATTTTATTAATAATAAAGTGCAAGATGGAGACAATTACTAAAACCTTAAAATATCCAAAAAATGAAGATGTATTACATCTGCTAAAGACTAACAACGATGTTAATGATTGTGAGACTCCTAGCACTTCTAAAAGTCAAAAATATTACGATATATCAGGTGCAGAAATTCTCCCCTTACCATTAGCATCTCAAATGACTTTATGATGAAAAAGAAAAAAATGATATTTCGGATTTATTAACAGTACATCTGAATTAGATGCCACCAAGGCCGCTGCTGCTGAAAAAGAAACCAAAACTTTGGCGAAAGCTGCCAGATCTACCAAAAGAAACATCTTTGCCTTTAAAGATACGTCAACCTTCCAGATCATAAACAAAATTGGGATTGATAGCTCTGACGACGAAAAAGAAAATGTTGAGGACTTAGAAGAAGACGTAAATATTTCCTCTGATTACCAGATTAGAGGAAGCCACCTTCCCCCAAACGTCCAGACATCCTTAATGGAGCGTAAAGCTTAATCAATGTAACATGGAATGCCAATGGACTCCTTGACCATCGAGAAGAGCTACGTCAACCCAAATTGCGATTGAGTTGATAGCTCTGACGACGAAAAAGAAAATGTTAAGGACTTAGATGAAGACGTTTCTTGCATATATTGCAATGAACTTTATTACCAGTCACGACCAAAAGAGCTGTAGTTTAAGTGCCAATTATAAGGCAAGAGGGTCCCGTAGAATGTGCTGATCTTTATCCAAAAATCTAAGACATTGGTGTGTGACATTTGTTCTTAATGTGGTATTTTTATTACCTATATAAAGTTTGTCAATATAGTTTGCTAAAAGTGCTCTCTATTTTTATAAGTATGCCATCTAGTACCGATAGTTATGGATGAGATGGCATCGGAACTATGTTTTCGTCTTTAAATTTATTTCTTAATAAATGTTCTTTTTGCTACGTTTTATATAATTTTTATTAATTTGGCATTAGGTGGGCCAGAAATTCAAACCACTCTTTTTTATCATTATTTATTACAGATATTTCATCAACTAAAAAAAAGTATATCATCTCAGACATAGCTCCCCTATATATGACCCAGCTTCCAGCCCCTCATCCGTTCCCATATACCCCAAAATAATAAAATATATATAACAATAAAAATAAAAATATAAAACAATAATGATAAAAATATTTATTATTGTTGCTATAAGAGTTTCCTAATTGTGTACATTACATTTAAGTGTGCATTCCTGAGCTAATTTCATGAAAAATAGTCCATATAAACATGGTTCCGGAATCGCTTTGTTCTAATAGTATAGGGTGTTAAACTATTTTGGAAAGAATCCCCAGGGATGGCACTGGACCTAATAACCTAGTTAGGGCTAAAGAAGGTTTTTTTGTCATTAAAAATGAATCTGCCCAATATCAAAAAATTTAGGTTGAATAACATTTTAAAAAATCGTTTTTTAAAAAAGTTCGAAATACACCCTTAAATTGAATGTACGCAATTTGGAAACACCCTGTATATTCATTATTATCGCTATACAGTATCGGCTTTTAAACACCTTCAAATACGGTTTTCTAGAGTCGAAACGAAAACTACAGAGAGTAGCATTAGTTCGAGAAGGAAACGAATAATATCAACGTTGCCTTGTGCACTGTGTAATGTGAACAGGCACACGGCGGGATATATCCCCACTACATTCATATTATTCGTTTCCTACTCGCCCCAATACTAACTATCTGTAGTTTTCACTTGGACATACGCAAAACGTATTGGAAAACGTTCGTTAGCAGACACTGTATATTGTTGCTACATATTTATATTATTTAGTGGAGTTTGGGAGGGGTTGGAAACAGTAGTATGTAAAAATTTCGTTTTTAGTTTAAGGGCCAAAATCGCCCTGCTTATATCTTCTACCATTCTACAAATATTCATGTCTCTTCACCTCTCTAGTCCCTGAAATAAAATGCTAAAATAATTGCTTTCAACCCCCCAAATTATAAAAAAGTAATAACAGTAATTGAAGGGGGAGGAGGGGGGGGCACGAAAACGGTGGGTGATGTAGTAGATATTAGTTTGGTTTTATAATCGCAAAGAATACCTTTAAACTTGTTAAATTTGATCACTTTAATATGTAGTGTAATAGTACAGGAATATTTTTCTGATTATTTCAAACAACTTTGCCATTTGAACGAAATTTGTTTAACTTTGCCTATGTACATGCTTTATACTTTAACACGTATGTCTATCTGTGACTGGCTCTTACACTATAATGTATAAACTAATTATATAAAAAGTTTTATGATGAATGTTCTAAGTTGCAATGCCTCTTAGCGCTAAATTATCCCTCTGGTCTATACACAAATTTCTCAGAATTTCTGCGAATGGCAATAACACGAACCGATAGCCCGGTATGAATGCAATATCGTAAACGGATGATCTATTTTGCACTCCACCACAGGCAGAAAGAGACAAATCGAGAGCAACGAATGCACGAGAAGGAGACCTAAATAATTGGTTGATAAGATGAAACAAGTGATATATACTCACAGTTTGTATAGACGATGTTAATTATCAACCACTAGCAGTAGACGGTGCTGTCCACTGTTAGGTATATTAGAGGTAGGTAGTAAGTAACACTTCTCACCTGAAACAAAGGAACGGTATTTTAGTAATTAAAAATGTATAAACGGGTATAAATGTGGGAAAATTCAAAAAAATACTTTAATACGTTTGCGAACATCAGTTGTTTATGGCACGAGTTCAAGATTAGAACGTGAGGTGACTTATAAAACTAATAATAATGTAAATATAAATTGTTGAGACTTTGTATTTGTATAAATAAACAAAGGAATCACTGAACATGCATCGAATACAGCTTGTATGTGATATATTAATTTCTTAAGGTATAGGCAACACATTATACACTACTTACGACAAATTTTCAATTTTTATATATATTTTTACAAAAGTTTGATCGTAGAAAAAATCGCAAATTATCACTTTTCGCTTTTCATACACAAACAGCTATTGTGCAACAAGAGTGAATACGATGGCCGAGATATAGTAAGAAAAGTTGATAAACCTTTAGAGTGGGCCCTTTGGTTATAGTTGAAAAAGCAAATGGTGATCTTCGTCTGTGTATTGATCCAAAGGACTTGAATCAAGCTATTCAACGAGAATACTTTCTAATTCTTTCATAGTTTTCCAAGTTTTTTTACTGTGCTGGAAATGAAAGATAAATATTGACAAGTTGAGTTGGATAGCGAGAGCTTAGCATATTTTTTCTACGACCCATTAACGAAGATTCACAAATTTAATACATTATCTTACATTAATAAGATAAAATAACTAATTTAAAAATAATTTATGACTTTTACTAATTTATCAAATAAAATAAACTTAAAAGATTTAATTTAATTAGTCTTCAATAGTAGATTTAAATTCAGGAACTCTCAGATGCCACTCAGATGCACTAGTCTCAGCTTCATCGACACACCTAACATTTTAGTTTTAATACTCGTAATTAAATTGATTTCAAATAGTTATAGGTATAAAATTTATGATTTATTTGCAAATATAGACGAAATACAAACAGAATTGCTATTATTATTACAAGAATAAGGTATATTTAATGTTATTAATTTAAAAATATACTAAAAAGTTGACAGAATTGTCACTAATTTAAAATTTAATAGCCGAGTAACCAACAAATGAACTGTGATTAATGGATTTCATATTTGTGCAGTGTTATTACTAGGTAGAATGGATATGAAATATATTCGTTCAGTTGTGCGCAATGGCATACTTTTTCGTTTTGTAGCCTGTGCGTAGAATAGCTAATATTAATGTGGATGTAGAAAAACTTTTTTGTGTAATACAAAATCATCTGGTCATTTCTCATTTGCGGGTAAATATCAGTTTTTAAGTGAATGTCAGTATTAGGTAAGTAGTTCTTATCAATTTATGTTATATTATAAGTGCTACATTGAAATTAAAAGGTCTTTGGTTAACCAGTTCATTAAATATTTCTCTATCACAATTAGAAGATATACACTTTTTTGTTTAAATAACTTGTATTTATATTTTTTTACACCCACATGGATAATAAATAGTTATTTTGTGAACAGTCTACATTGCGTTCAACTGAACGAATATATTTTATATCCGTTCTACCCAGCAATAAGACTGCGTGGATATGAAATCCGCCATTTCACCAATCACAGTTTATCACAGTTTACATTTTCTAATTTTAAATAAGTAACAATTTTGTCAAACTAATTGTCAGTATATTTTTTAGTATTTTGAGATTAAAAATAATTGAAAATTAGTGATTCTTGTGAAGAATTGATAAATAGTAGCATTTGGCAAGGTTTTTGTATGTATTTACAAAAAAATCAAAAATTTTAATAAAACCGTATAAAATCAATTTAACTAAAAAGATAGGTGTCTCGATAGAGTTAAAGGTAGCGTACTGAGTTGCCATGCGAAAGTTGCGGGGTTCAAATCTAGGATTGAAAACTAATTAAATAAAATCAATTTCTTTTTAGTTTATTCTGTGTTAGACATTATTAAGTCGTAAATTATTTTGAAATTAGTTATCTTTCCTTAATAACCTAAATTAATTTTTAAAAGTTGTAGATTTTTGTTAGTGGGTCGTAGAAAAAATATACTAGACAATTCGAGTGAATTGTTCGTATTGCACTCTCACGATTGAGCAATCTGCCTAAAATGTCGTGTTTAACTTTATCTTCGTGCGATATGACCATCATACCCATTCTTGTTGCACAAACTAATATTTTATTTCTTCAGATAACAAATTTATATCTTTCGGTTTTAAAAAGTATACAGGGTCAATGCCCAATAGTTTTTAAACACCTTGGAGCTATAATAATTTTATCTTTGCATCGTGTTTTATTAGCGTTTCTGCCTTTTTGGTTCATGAAAATTTAACATTTGTAAATAATGATTTTTTTTATATAAGTTATTTCTAGAATAGATTTGATCTTTACCTAGTATAATTTTTTTAACAATATTAAGACAATTAATATAAGTATTAGGTACTAGCACTTCTCCATCAAATCATTCCATACAATAATTGGGAATGTATTAAATTAAAATATATAATTTTCATATAAGGGATTTCTGAATTTTATTTTAAACGTCTAAAATGCAACAAGAAACCATTTTAAGTGCTAAGTAGTCCTAAATATTTTATTGAAATTGCTTCCAAAATTTGGACATTTTGGTTAATTATTAATGAACCTAGATTGGGTAGTTTAAAAATGTAAGAGGTAAAGGCTAGTCACTTTGTTTTTTCACATTAAGTGTAAATTTAATATATTTAAACCCTATTAAGATGTTGTTAAAGTGAAACTTTCTTTTTAGTTTTAAGTTCTCCCAAGTTTCTTTGCTATATAATATCATCTTCGTATAGTGCTTTGTGAATTTTGTAGCAGTAAGTTATTGATATACATATTTAAATAATACTGGCCCTCGTACTATATCCTGTGGAATCCCGTAGCCAATTATTTTTCCACTATCTACTGACTATACCATCTATCTTAACTGTTTATTTTCTCACAAAAAGTAGCTTTTTAACAAGTTTTATGCATTTCCTCCAATCCCAATATTTTCCAATTTCTTCAGCAAATGTAACATATTTTTTAATTTCCATATTTAAGATCATTTTTGTATATGGATACTCTTACTTTTATTTTAACTTTTAAAAAGACCAAAGTTGTTTATTTTGAAAGCTTTAAATAAACATTTACTTTGGTAACCTTACATATTTTATTATTCAAAAAATGTATTATAAGAGATACGTTTTAAATCAAACAAAAATAAATAATAATAAAATCAAAAGATTAAATACATCTTAATTTCCATCTTTTTCTATATATGGGATCTTTCCAGCAGGCGTTGACAAATTCATTCCTTAATGTATATTTCAAAGTGCATTAAAAGATATGCCGTGTGTCTTTTTTTTAAACAAACCCATAAATACTTCATGGGATTTTCTGTAATCCCTTTTTTCTTAATGGAAGTACAGGATGTAGAAACAGCAAGGTGATAATATATTTGGCAATTAATTTCTTTGTAGCAAGTAGTATGAAAGATTTATACTTAAATTCAAAATACGACCGTTCTTAGTATTAATTCTCGATGATGTATGCGCAAATGTGGGACAGGCAGGCCAACCACGTTAAATAAGATATTTGTGGTAATTTTTCAGTTGGATATCGTAATAGGTATATCTGCGAGAATATTTATTTAATTTCTAATGTTATGCAATATTATAAAAAATAGTTCATATTTCAAATATAAAAAACAACCTAATAAATGTGTAAAGATTGAATCTCAAAATAATTGTCATGGTTCTGTTTTGTATTTTTTGTACAGCCTATTTGGAAAATAAATTAGTATTTTTACCCCATAAATTAGACTACCTACTTAGTAAAATATAACAAATACTTTTTTGACTTTTATTTCCGATTTTACACATATTTAAAAAACGGCTACTTTACGTCAAGTTGCAAAATTCTTTTTTGCATATAAGCCCTTTTCCCAAACCAAAAAATGCCTGTTTTATCATCCTAGATTCACAAAAACCACGTAGAAGCTATATCCCAAATTTCGTTAAAACTAGTAAATATCCGGTCCATACACCGGAGGTAGCAAAACCCGACGACAGAAAATGTCCGTTAAGTATTTTTTTATTCTCTCTGTAAAAATATATTTCATTTTGTGTAAAAAAATCCATCGATAAACCACTTTACTTTGAATTCCATAGGTCCCATGACCGTTGCCATCATAGGGACATTTTTGTTCAACCCCCTCCTCTGCACCCCTACGTGCTACTTTTTGTGGTCATCTGAGATATTTTGGAACAATATTCAATATATTCTGGAATCTACACTTAAATTTTGGGAAATACTGGAAAATAAATACATTTTTTTAAGTGTATATATGTTGTAGAAAATTACTGGCTCTTGCTTTAAGCAGGGAATTAAGTTGTCAAAGAAGTCATGGAAATAGGTTATTGATTTTGAGAAATTTTAAGGGACAATTTTTTTAAGAAAATTTAGAGGGTGGAATTATGTTAAACACTAGAGTTATTGCAGAGTTATTTAAAAATAATTACGAAATGTTTGAAAATGTGAAATAAATTGGAAAAGTTAAATCAAAAATATTATAGAAAGGTGAATTTATAAAAAAGAGTACGTGGGTGAAGCAGAGAGGGAGAAAAAATATATACCTGGGACAAAATTGTTTATTTTTTATTAAACAAATTGTAAAAAAAGATATTTTTTAGAAATTGAACAGCTCTAGAGCTCATATTTGAGATTTTGGATTTTGGATCAACACAAGGTGTTTTTATATCAATAATTGCAACGATTAGCCAATGAGAGGTAATAATTTTTGTTTACATTACTACCAGATACAGATAACGTTTGATATGATAAAATTAATGACGTAATTTGAGAAAGTCAAATTTGATTGATTAATCTATCAACAAAATAAAAATAAATTCATATAATTTTTTTTCTGAGCCTAGCTATTACATGATGTGTACATTCATTTTAAATTTCTTATAAATTAAATAGATAGTGGAAATTAAAGTTAAACATGGATGTACGAGGGGGAAAAAGAATCAGTGGAAAATATGAACAGGATAAAGAAATTAACAAAATAGGGCAAAGTGATGAAGAACAAGTGGAAATACAAGATCTACAAGACACAGTTATCGAAGGAAAGGATAGTGAAGAATCACTAAAAAAGAAGAGGAAAATATAAGGTGTAAAAAAAATAAATCAAAACAATAAAATAATGGAAAGAAAAATGGATGAAATGGACAAAAAATATATGAAAATAGGAGAAATGATAAAGAAGAAAGATACTACGAAAGGTTAGAAGATAGAGAAGAAATTATAAAGAAAATGAAGGGAATGGAGAAAAACATAAAACAGGATATAAGAAAAACGATTGAGAAGATAGAAAAGAAATTAGAAGTAGCAGCGAAAAAATAAAAAAGTCAATATTACTAACAGAAAATAGGATAGAAGAAATAAGAGAAGAAATAAGAATGGAAATGATTGGCAGAAGTCTAGGGGTTAAAAGTTTACAAGAAAATGTGTTAGAAGTTTTAAAAGAAAAACAAGAATTTACGAAAGATGAAATTAAGAAAAAATTTAAAAAAGATAGAAAAAGAAAATGAAGAAATATGTATTAATAAACAAAATAAGGGAAAAATAAAAATTAAGAAATTAACAAGAAATCGAGAAGAAAAAATAAAAATAAATGGAGAATAATTATTTTAAAAAAGTAATTAAGAAGATAAAAATGAATGAGAAATCTAAAAATGTAAAAAATAAATTTAGTGTCCAACAAAAGAGTGAAAATGTATGGCAGAGGAAAACGAAAATGAAAAATAGACAGCAATTGGTAAAGATAATGAAAAATACGGAGAAAAAATAAGGAGCAAAGTGAAATAAAAGTGAAACAAAGTATTTAAATGAAGAAGAAATATAATATTAAAGAAACAGAATATTAAAAAAATAGAAATGAATATGTGTTCAAAAAGAGATTATTTGGAAAAAGAAATTGCTAGAATATAAATAAAGTCAAAAGACTAGGAAAGGAAATTGAGTATAAATATAATATTATGTGTATTATGAAGTATATTAGGTATAAAGATCAGTTTTTATGATGATTTATAATAAATATAAAAGTAAATGATATTATTATAAAATAATGAAATAAATAGGAGTATAAAAAACAATAGTGTAAGGAATGTGTGAAAATGGATTAAAAGTAATCAATTATTAATGGAGTGGATTATAAATAAAAGAAAAGGACAGGAACAGAAGAATTTATTAAAAAAATGTGATAAAATTTGAATACAAATTTAAGGGGATGGGATACATTTGATATGAAATATGAATTTTCTTGTGATTTTACATTTTTCTGATAAAATTATTTTGTGGTCGTAGAAAAAATATTATACATCATTTGTGTAGAAGTGATTTTTCACACTCGTATATCATCGCACTCGAATTATGCCTCGTGCGACTATATTTCTGACTCGTGTCAAAAATGTCACTTTTAAATGACTAAATACTCTAGGTATTTCTCAATTTTTGTTTTTTTTTACAAAAAAATTCTATTTTCGTTATATAAAAATCACGTTGTATAGAAATGTATATACAACTACTTAATTCAAGTTCTCTAAAAATATTTATCCTGAAACGTGATTTATTTGCTAGCACTTTTTGAGAGTCTGTGGATAGATGTAGTAAGTGCAAATATATCAGTCTGGTCTGGTGGACAATTTAGAGCTTTCAGTAAAAACTTATAGAGAAAAGAAAGCACTGCCTCTAACCTCGAACGATAAGTAACAGAATGTAGTTCAACAAACTTGAAATTAAGTTATTTTATTTTGTTCATATTTTTATTTACCTTTTTTTAAGAAGCAAATAAGCGTAGTGGACTTATCTTAAATACACACAAACACTCACTATTATAATGAAAATAAACTAAACCACTGACACTTGCAAATATACCTTACAATTTCAACTCGGTCAAGATGCTAAATTCTTAAAAGGGTAGGTACGAACTAGGTTTCTAAAAAACTATTTCTAAAGGCAATAAATTTTTATTGCAATCCCTTAGGGACCATTCAGTACTAATACTTTCTCTCTAAAAAGTAGAATTTAGGTATAGCAATAAAAGTTTCTCTTTTTTTTTTAGACACTTGCACCCTTTGTCAATACCGTTACCTCCGAACTTTCTCTTCGCAAAAAGTTGACAAAGCTATTATAAAAAGGTTTTTTTTTAACTTTAAGTTTGTATTGATAAAGTGCATTTAGAAAATTTCTTTGTAATAATATTTTGTGAATCTGAAAACATTTTTTCGAAGAATATATTCTTTTTTAATTTTATTTAATTATACTCATGGACAAAGGCGTAACTAGCCATCTGAAATGGGTGAGTGTGTTAATTGGAATCTTTAAAAAAGTAAAACTAATGACTCTAAAGTGGAAAAACACCAAATTTTTTTATCAAATTTTTCTATTTTTAAAAATAATAAAGTAATTTTTAATACATTAAAAAACTTTAAATAATGTACAGAATGTAACAAGAAGATTTACAGTTAATTTAACAATAGTTTCTTGGGTCGAAATGAGTCGACTTGCTTAAAAAATAGATAGTAAAAAGTTACAGGTTAAAATAGACATTTCAGAAGTGATTTTGTGTAAAACGATTTAACATATTTTAATGAAAATGTACATGGGATATTAGTATATAAGAGACCAATAAAATAAAGTTATTTGCATTTAAAATTGCTTTAATACTGTATATTCTTAGAAGGGTTCCACAACCCTTTGACCCTCTATTTTTTAGACAATTAAATTCGGTTTAAAACAAAAAGTTACTGAAATCCTTTATCAGCTTTGACATTTTTTTCTCCTAGTATTTGTGTATATAGGTATACTACTGTTCATGGAAAAAATTAATGAATATTATTATTTCTTTGTCATATTACTTGTAAGTGAGATGTTTTACCACATTTCGATGGAAGGATAGGATACTGCATGTATATTGTGATACGCCTCTTATCATATTTCTATCTAATCAATACTATTGTGTTTCTATATCGTTCTGTAAGCACAAATAACGCAATGTATAGGTATTATCCATCTAGTAGGTGAATCATATTTGTGCCTAAAACATTTTTCTGATTCAATTTAACCCCTCTGCTTCCATCATATGTTTACTAAACTATGGAAAGATGGAAACAATTATTACAATTATTATATCATCGAACACATGATTATTTTTAATTCGATATTTATTATTTCCTCGTTAATTAATCATCCCCACAAGAGGCTCCAATGAAGTGTACACCTCACCTAACCGTATACACAATCTCTTAAATATATCATTTTAGCACAATGGTTATTTTAATTAATTCCTTAATATTAAATGTTATTCCTACCATAATCTCTTTTAATCTTTTAATTTCTATCTTTTATAATCTTTTTCATAATTTCTTAATTAATACCACACAGATTCCAATTTTTTGCATCTGTCACCACCATGGATCCATGTATCCAAGTATTTTACATTCATTATTATTGATAATTATGAGGAAAAAACTTTTGTAATCACAGGCCTAAAGATTGCTCGATAAAACAGTGACTAATTACACGTTACTTGTTATAAAATAAATAAATATACGAGATATTGATTTTGGGTTAACATTCTTTCGTTTAGAAAATTTGTACAATTTTGAAAATTTTTAAAATATATATATTTTTACAGTATATCTGAATATGCCCCTGTGCAGCCGCGCGCTTGAATAAAAATAGAACCTTTTAAAATAACTCTAACATCACTATTCTGATGCAGGCAAAGTGGCACATAGACATAGCTGTCCAGTGACGCTTATATTTCATGATAATATTAATAATAATACTCTCCCTAATTCATCTCCTTGTGAGTGAATTTTAAGCCTAACTGAGCTTGGGTAAAGAATTACATCTTTTGTCTATCATTATTTGCCGTGGAGTTACGGGGCGACTTAACCCACCATCTGCGAAACGGTAACGCACTGCGATTTGTAATCTGGATGCCATATCAACAGAAACTATTTTGCTGCTAATACTGCGCCCATCAAATCAAATAATGGGCGTGGTTTAGCACCAAACAAATTGATTTAAAAAGTTACATATTTATTTTGACTCTTCATTTATTCATTGAACGAGTCACATGCCATGCCTCTTCCCATGTTTTTCCGATCCATCATGGCATAGGATCTCAGACACCAATGCTATTTAAATGGAAAACGTTTATTTTACTCTGGACAGTAGAATGCTAACGTGGATATTGAAGTAAAATTAGGACAACTACTACTAATAATTTACTATTTTCTTCCATTGTCTATTGTTGATTTTACTCTATTACAAATAACTTTTCTTCATTTAAATTATTAGTAATAGTTAAATCATTACTTAAATACTCACGCTGGCACACTACTAACCACACGTTTTCCATTTAAAAACAATTGTAGTGTCCAATATTCTATGATGTAATGGCTTGGAAAAAAGTAGAGGGGGATTTCCAAAACGGTGAATTGCCTGCATATAATATTCAATGAACTGTGAAAAAAAAAACGCATTATTATTCCAGTTTTTATATGTTCAATGTTCAGTAGTCCAGGTCTCTAGTGTCACTCCTCACAGTCGCGGTAAAGCAATTTAGGAACTCAGTAAGGGAAAAATTGTACTGGTGATTGGTTAATCAGATCTTTAATATACCCCTAATAAAAACAAATCGCTATATATAAAATGAGGTGATCTGGAAAGCCAGCTGCATAATTATAAATCCTTTAGAGCACATAGCTCAATTGGTTGGAGGATGAATTTGTTGGAATCTTTGGTCAATTACGGAAATAACTATGTCTGCAACATATCCAATTCGTACGTATTCTCACGAACTTTGTAAAACTTAGTCAGTGTCCCGTGCGGTTCATTGAATATAATATCTGTAAAACTAAGTGAAATATGTGTTTAAAACCCGATAATTCAATTATATACTCACGCTCTAGATATCTTCGTTGTAAATCATTGCAAGAAATTCCTCAAAGTATATTTCTCTGCAGTGTTATTCTCTTAGTGTACGTAGGGGTAAAAGGGAAAATAGAGTGCACCTAACTGAGATATAAATGGTCACCTAATTTACTACCTGAAAACGTAAGGTGATAATAGAATTAATTTTTTGGTCAATTAACGATTATGAATGTGATCTCTACCATATTCATAAAAATCTTATTTCTCAATAATCCTTTATAAAATATGGTGTGTTGGATTGTGTGTTCCCTTTGTGTGGCTAGCAATCTTGTGGCTAGCTCTTCAATATTTTCTCTCTTTAGCAGGTTTAGCCATATTAATTATTCTTTCTATATCGTCTCCTAAATCTACTAGTTATATATTCTGTTTATTTTTCAGTTTCTAGTTGGCATCGCTTCTTGTATTAGTTACCATTGTATAAACAGTTTCTCTGCTTTTTATTCCAGTCTCAGTTTTTTATTTAATATTATAAAGAGGCGCATTTCGTAGCATTAGGTATTACCATACCAAAGACAAGTCAATTAAAATCATGGAGAAAATGTTTGTACATTCAGGTCATTTTAAGAATGGATTTAAAAAGAAACAGTTATGAATAAGATTTGTTGTTGACGATTCGGTGACACTGTTGTGCACTCAAAATCACTGTTCTACAGGATTTGGATAACCTATATGTTTACTTCATCGTCTGTCGTGGTCAGTTCTTCCAACTATTTTGAGTTCCCTTCTATAAATTCCACTTTAATTATGATAATTATTGTTTCTACTGGTTTGTGGTGATTAACGCCCTTTGTGAGAATTGTCGAAATTGTTTCTCGATATTGTTTTGTTCAATACACCAGAGTTGCATACCATTCAGTTATACTGACTTTACAATTGGTATGTACGTAGTGTATATTCTATTTTCTTGTATTCATGGGTTTTTCTGATTACTCCCCCCATTATTACTTTTATTATTAATAAGAAGAATAGTTGAAAGAGGGATAGGAACAGGATAAACAGTTTATCCACCCATTTCTTCAAATATTGCTCATTGGGGATCTTCTGTAGATCTAGCCATTTTTAAGCAACATTTAGCAGGGATTTCTTTAATTTTAGGTGCAATTAACTTCATTACTACTGTTATTAACATACGGCTAGAAGGAATAACATTAGATCGAATGCCACTATTTGTATGAGCTGTAGTAATTACAGTCATCCTATTACTATTATCCCTACCTGTATTAGCAGGGGCAATTACAATACTTTTAACTGACCGAAATTTAAATATTTCATTTTTTGATCCAATTGGAGGAGGTGATCCTATTTTATATCAACATTTATTTTGATCTCTCATATTGTAAGACAAGAAAGAAGAAAAAAAGAAGCATTTGGATCTTTAGGAATAATTTATACAATAATAGCAATTGGATTACTAGGATTTATTATTTGAACACACCATATATTTACAGTAGGAATAGATGTTGATACTCGAGCATATTTCTTCATGCTTTTAAGTGGAAAAAAAATATCAATGTTGATATCAATTGATAGATATTTTCATACGCCACCTTCGCATTTTTTTTGCGAGATGTTTGGTGTTTGTGCTAAAGTATGGATGACGAAAAATGCAGCGACTTTATAACCAGCTAGTTCTATTTTTTCACGATTGAATGAGAAAGCATTGTGTAAAGGTATCTAATCCATACATTCGAATAATAAACATAATAATCTAATTTCAGCAATTCTGACCATGCATGAGACCTATTTGTTTCTAGGTATCTCCATTTGGAGGGTTGGCATTCATCAATCGAATATTTGAGGTAGCTATGGTCATTTCCTTGCATCATTACTCGAAGCAACTGATACCTATTCCCTCTCATAATATGTTCTTTTCTTTGCAGTGATTATAATTTCCTTTTCCAATCTTTCCTTTTCGAAATTCTTCTTTCCCTTATAATGCAAATGCCACGAAACTGACAATGACGATGACTAACCCTATTTTATTTACGATAGTAGTAAAATTTGAGCCACGGTTTTCCGTTTTTCCGTTTTTCTTATTATTAGTTCATTTGGAAAAATACAGTAACAACTAAAGAAACTTCATGCAGTCAGCTGACGCTAACAGACTGTCATTTGGAAATGCACCGTTACCACTTATTAAATAATAAGAAAAATAAATAAAGTTATAGGATCATTAGCTATTAGAGATTTAACAAAAATGATGAAAGAAGTAAAATACCTATAAATTGTTTTAGACCCATTTTGTGTTCATGCCTGATAGTTTGAAACAATTTGCTGTTCGTTAACTTTAGATACTCTAAAAGGTAAATGTATTATTTCAATTTGTAGCAAACTCAAGTTAATGGTTAATATATAATGAAAATTGTAACAATATTTCTTTAGCCAATTCAGCGATGAGAACTGAAAAGGAACTTCAATTTCATATATCCGTTACTTTAATTAAATGTATAACATACACCTACATGTATTTCATTAATTGCTACATCGCTGAAATGTTAAATTTCATGTTGAATAAAACGTTCGCATGTTAACAACTTCGGCAGGGTGCCGAATGAAAAATAAAATATCCCAATGTTCGGCGGGACGGGTTTTTAATAAATCATTTCACACTTGCAGTTTCTTTGTGAAATGTTAACGCTCTATGTATATTAATTTTTTATTCGCGAAATACGTCAAAATTTTTATTCCTTTTTACATAATTAGTTTCCTTAACATAAATTTAAATAATTTTTTCGTTAGCTGCTTCCCGTTCTATAAATTAATAAATGTTTAAATCAATTTTATGATTATAATTTATTTTTGGGATTTTAGATTAAGCGTAAACAAAAATATGTAGAATATTTTTAAAAAAGATTAATAATTGATTTATGAGCATGCAAAGTTCAAAACGGAGGAAATCAATTTATTCATAAATATTGTATATAGATTTTGTTTACTAACCAAGATGGCTGCGAAAAAATAATAAATACAAAAGCATTAAGGTTTTTTAAAACCTATTACAATAAAGAAAAATTTTGTATACAGGGTCAGTCAAAAAGTCTTGACTAAACAAAGTTATTTCTCTTTATTGGAATACCCTTATATTTTTCCATATTTAAATGTATCTAAATATTCTAAACATACATAAATTTAACCATTTTCCAAAAAACTTTGAAAATCACTTTGTTTCGTCAATTAGTTTTAATAAATAGATTTTAAAAAACCTAAAACTTATGTTTTAACATATTTCGCTAGGTATCTTGTTTTAGAATCATATCAGCACCCTGTACATATAATTTTATCGGGTAATTAATAATATGACAAAATCGAATAAAAAAGAGTATAATTTTATTATAAAATCAACCGATTTTTTTAACAACTTCTAAACTTTGGAGTCTCGCAAAATAAAAACTAGTGGGTATGGTAAATTAAATAAAAAATACCATAAGCCAAAAATTACACGCTAGCAAAATATAAAATAGTAGTTTTTGCAATGAGAGTGGATATATACAATGTACTTCAGTTGTACAGTATATTTTTTCTACGACCCACTAACGAAAATCTACAAATTTAAAAAATTATTTTGGGCTATTAAGACAAAATAATTTATGAATTTTATTAATTTATAAAATAAAGTAAACATGAAACAAAAAATTTGTCCCGAGCCCAGATATGAACCCAGGCTATTCGCGTGAAAGGCCACAGCTCCGTGGCCATTTTTATGATTTTAGTTTTAATACACGTAATTAAATTTGTTTCCCATAATTTGATTAAATGTTTTTTTTTTAATGGCAATCAAATAAAAATAAAATGCTCTTATTTATCAATTCTACACAAAAATAACTCATTTTAATAGTCGTCGGGTGACCAAAATATAAACGGTGATTGGTGGATTTAATTGTTTTGCAGTGTTCTCACTACATATAATGGATATAAAATATATTCGTTCAGTTAATGGCAATAGTATACTTTTTCGTTTTGTAGTCTGTGCATAAGCTTATATCCATGTGGGTTAAAAAAAGTCTATTCAGACGTCTAACTTGTCGTCCATAACGCGAGATAACACACGTCTCATCTAGATTTAAATTTTGTTCTTTTATAGAATTTGTGGACTTCTCTTTTCTTCTATGAAGTTTTTCTTTCATGTCCACTTTTAGACTCTCTGCTTCCTTTGCGGTTACTTCCAAAAGAAAAAGTCTTTATATAGGTCTGAATATTACCCCAGAAGAAGTTTTTAATTGGACTAAGCGTATATTTCTATCTTTACCAGGTAAAACTCCAACTATCAAACGCTAAAGGCCAGTCTATTATTTTGGTGGTATCATTTCTAACTAATATCACATCACCGATTTTAATAAGTGGTGACTTGGATCGCTTTGGTCTAATAATGAGTTGGCTAAGGTACTCTCTTCTAAATATTTTTCTAAACTCATTCTTAAGTTCTAGCTTGTATCTTAAATGTTTGTTTAAATTCTCTTTTTCTACTTCATCTATCTCTCACTCTACTTCTTTCATGTCCTGCAGAAACATTGCTAGTGTCAAAGGGAAGAGATCTTGACTGTCTTCAGTCACGTAAGTAAGAGGTCTGGAATTCATAAGGGTCTCACATTCACACAAAACAGTGTACATTTCTTGAAAAGACAGATAAATTTTTCCCAAAGTTTCTTCAGCAATCGGATAAGACGCTCCCACCATCCACTCCACCAACACGCTGTAGGTGGGTTGAATTTCCAACAGATTCTCTTCACATTGGAATATTTCAAATTTTCCCAATCAATATTGTTAAAAGCATTATCAGCGCCTACAAAATTTGTGCCATTATCACTGTAAAGGATCTCTGGTCGTCCTGTCCTGCTAAAAAAGTTTCTTAATCCATTCAGATAACTCTCCGTTGATAAAATGGAAACTATATCTAAGTGGACTGCACGGTATATAGCGCAGGTAAAGATGCAGACCCATACTTTGTCGTTTTTCCTTATATACAGTGGTCCGCACAAATCGACAACAGAAACTTGGAAAACAGAGACATCTTGTATCTACCTTTAGGAAGTGCCACTGTAGAAGTTTTTAATTTTTTTCCATCATTTCTTCGAAATTTGGAGATGACTACCATTATAGTTGTCCTCGTTTTGATAATCCAAAATCTCTCACGAATCATGCTTATCAAACCTTGAATTCCAAGATGACAGTTATCAACGTGTAAATCATTTTGTGAACTACAGGGTGACTAGATGGTAAAATTATAGAGTATCGAAAATTATGAAAATCGTCTCTTTCAGTGATTTTAGTTTTTTCTCTAAAAAGTCCAAATGCATCGTGCACTGGATGTAAGGAAGATATACTTTTTTCCTTCAAACCTGTGAAGTTCCCTTCTTGTATTAATTTCGCTATGGCTTTTAGAATCTTTGATTTTATCCAAAGATAACTGATTAGTTGTCATTTTATCTTTTTTTCATACAATTACAACGAAATCGTCTTATCCAACCAACTAATCTGACCATACTTCTATATTTGGAAAAATAATTGTAATACCAACTATCTCCCAGTATTTAGTGTAGAGACGACGGTTTTGTTCTTCTCTTCATTTGTTACAAAATTTTGAGGCGGCCATTTACTTCTATCTTCAAACAACCACGAGGGTCCTGGGATAAAAATGTTTGACAAAATCCAAAATCAAAATTTAACTTTATTAATCAAAGTCACTCTAAGACATGTAAACAAGATGACTCACCCAAATCCAATCTTATACTGTGTGACAATTTCAACAATGGCTATATCGGGGATAATCCACTCCAGTATACTATATTTTATCTGCGACCTACTAAATCAAATTACAAAATTTTTGAAAATGAATTTAGAGGTTATTAAGATAAAATGACTATTTTGAAAATAACACAAAGATTTGCATTTATAATTTTAAATAATTTATATTAAATTAAAAAAAAATGGCCTCACCCAGGATTTGACCTTTCGAATTGGAACTATTACGCTAACTTCTTAGAGATTAAATATTCATAATTTAATTTGGTTTTAGATGACTAATTTTATTACAATTTACTAAAATTTGATTGGTATTATTTGTCGATTCTTCACAATTAATATTTATATCAATAACTTAAAAAATAACCTACTGATAATTATTATAAAAAAGAATAATGGGCCAGATTATAAATGAGATGTAAATTGGTGGACTTCATATCCTTACGAGAATCGAAATGAAATTATATTCATTTAGACTGAATTGCCTACTTCTTTTTTGTGTAGTTTGTCCATAATATACATGTGGGTGCAAAAATACAAATACTCGATACTATTATAGACCTATTATGTAATGCTTAGAAGTAAAATCAATATACCTTTGGAAATAAATATAAAAAATTTCTTAAGAGGAAACTGGACCTCTCGCGAAAGCAAAAATGTCTTAAGGATTTTCTAATATAACATTGTATTTATAAGCTTGCCATTGAGTTTACTTCGTGATATTATGTGTCTGGAGAATACTGAAAGCTTGCAATTTGTGCAACGATAAGGCAGCACTCTACAGAGATGTTTAAGAAAAAAAGATGGGAAATCATCTTATTTAAAAACTACTAGGTATTTATTAAACCAAAAGGCAGCTAATTTTCATAATACAGAATGGCGCGGAAATGTTTTTTTCTAAATTTTCAAGATATATACTTTTCGATGGTTTACAAAAAATTCAAGGTTTCTCCATCCTAAGTTGTTGGTATTTCACAAAAATTGGAATAAAAATAAAGGCTCAGAATGAATCATACATTTTTAAGGTGTTCGATTTGCTCTCAAATGAAACTACCAGAAATGTTAAAACGAAAACGAAAAGGTTTTCGAACAGAAAATATTAACGAATTTTTTCCTAAAGCATCAGACGTCAAATACTTTGCAACAAAGCTTTTGCGGGTCCGTGTAAACAATAAACAATCAATCTGTTAATTGTCAACGAAAACAATATGTGCAGACAATTTCAAAAGTTTTTTATCTTTTCTTTTATTTAGGTACCTCCATCCAAAAGTTGAGGTCAGCCCTCGAACTTGTTACCATTAATATGCTACACTAACTTATCTTTTTGGTCACGTTCTAGACGTGGCATCCGTGTTCTTTTCTCTCATAATAGCCCTTCGGAAGACAATTTTGTGTGCTTCAACCACACCCCCAAGACCAGGAACGCCACTCTAATAACGTGTTTTAGAACGAGTGTGTATCACATGTGACCATATCAATAACTGTTATTGCGTTTCTGTAGGAAATCGATGTATTTAATTTTTACTCACGATTTTTTTTTTACTTTTTATTAAGTTTTTTATTTAAGTCGATTGAGTTATTATCGGAATATCGGAACGAAATATTTAAGCACTACCTAAACGAATACAAAAGAAATAAATATAAAATATATTAAACAATTATGATTCTGATACAAGTTGTACTAGATTAAAAACAGTTTTTGGTTGCTTTTAAAACAGATTCGGGTTCTTTTAAGAAAACAAAAATAGTGCGGAATATTTTCTATTAAGTGATGAGAGTAGATATATTTTTTATGGTTTCAAATAAATAAGCACAACTGGATTATAAGCAGGTGGGTAATTATATGAAATAATTATTATTTTATATAAATATAAATGATTTTAGGTAGTTTGAAAAGCAATCACAAATCGAAGATAATCTGAAGATTTAAAGGCTTGAAGAGCTTTTCTTTGGTGCCCATGTAAAACAATGAATTAAGTTTAGTAATTGCTGTAACAACCTACGGTAAGGTGTAGTTTATTTCTAGAAATAAATAGTCAATAAATGATATTAATAAAATTAGATTAATTGGTACAATAAATTTTATAAAATCAAAGCAAATAGTATATGAACGTCGTCACCAATCGGGTGAAAAGACAAATGCATAAAAAAATGATTAGGTATAAATAAGGTTAGTATTTAAATATTATTCTTAGCTATTTTTCCAGGTCTTCTGGCTGTTAACCATGAGTTGAGTCTGCAGTTGTTTTAAACTCAAAGAGATGGACTAGTTGGATTCCTCCACTAGCTTTATTTGATGTCTTTAAGTAATTCGGTGTTTAGGAACCTCCGGGTTCCAGACTAGATATAGTAAAATCAAAAAAATTAAACTTCAGATTGAAATTTGAATGGAAATGAGATTGTAAATCAGAAGTGAAAGTCTGTATAAGAGGCCTAAAAATATATTGCCAAAATTAGGACGATTAAAAGTTTAATAATATTCTTTTTTTTATAGGGGTTATTCCTTGGATGATGGGTGGCCACAAAGGGGCTTCAACTGAAGTAAGTTAATATAAAAAAAATGAAAAACTCTAAATATTCGGAACTTTTATCCACAATGTTGAGATTATTGTTTAGTATTAACACAAAATCTTTTAGTTCACTAAATATGAGGTTTTTCGAAGAAAATCCGCACGCTTCTTTCTTAGAAAAAATGCTTAATGTAAAAAAAGAGGCAAGAACTACTTTTTTTGCTAATATTTTCCGCGTAGTTTTGGGAATAAATAAATTGTTTTAGTTGGTATCCTGTTTTATTCTTTTAATTGATTTAAAAGAAATTATTGTTTTAAGAATTAATGACAAATTAGAAATTAAAAGAAGAGACAAAGTGTCAAATAATTATTTATTTTTAACAGTAGAAATATATATTTTTTTATAATTATACCATATCTAATTCTAAAAAAAAATTAACATAAGAAGGCATGTATTGTAAAAATTATAGATATCACTTATAAGTAATACTCACATTGTTTGTACAAACATTCATAAGTACTTTGATTACATTGACAATTATATCTTGCTAGCCAAACTCAGAAACGTCACTTTCTCTAATTTCCTTCCCCCTCTCGATTATAAATTCAGATTACAGATCTGTAAACTACAATGAATGACTAATAGAGTTGGGAGGTATTTAGGGAACTGTTATTTAATTTGTGATATTTATGTGTACATATTTGAAGTTACTTTGTGTTTTAGGCGGTTAGTCCAGTTAATACTGGAAGATGTGGTTTTAGGAAACATTAAATCTTAAATTTATAAAAATATAAAGCTTCGATATATTTATTTAAATAATGAAATTATAGAAATATGTGAAAAGTTCTGAATTTTGGAATATTATTAGAATATCGATTGGTTATCGATATAGAAATTGGATATTTATTTTAAACGTTAAAAATATATTTCACATTTATTCGCAGTAAGTTTAAATAGGCCCGTATTATTTGGGGTCCCTTCTGTATAAAAATTACGATATATGTAATTGAAGCAATTTACAAAGAAAGAGTCATCGAACCTACAAATACGACGGTTTTATCCTCATAGGGGCGTAGACAACTCATTTTTCCTTAACACCTTACCATGGATAGAAAGAGCCAGAACTCAAGTTAGTAAATATTCCTCCCAATTTGTTTAATTTTATTTTTTTTACATTAGGTATTTATATTAAGTACATCATCTAATAGGTTTATCCTATAAGTACTTCTAAATAAGAAAACATTTTGTTCGAAAGTTATTTAGTTCGAACACATTTTGTTCGAAAGTAAATTATCTCTAAAACATCTCGTTTGAAAGTAATTTTCTTTGATTGTTATTTCAATCGTAATCATTTTGTTCCAATATCTAATTGTTTCAAAAAATGCAATGCGGACTTTTGATTGAAAGATTTTTTATGAAAAACTTAAGATTTAAAACATTTCTTGATCTGAAATGGATCTAAATTTATAATATATTAATGAAAATAAAAATATGTTGCTAGTATTCTGATTAAAGTAATAAAAAACCTAACCAATCTACCTAACCTGCACGGCTTGGAGATATCGCGAGTAACTTCGCAAACATTTTTTACATAAAATAAGAAAAATGTTTGAAAAATTTTACTAATTTACCTAATCTGCACGGCCTGGAGCCATCGCGAGTAACTTCGTTTTTTACATAAAATGAAAAGAATTAAAAAAAACTAATTTACCTAACCTGTGCGGCCTGGAACTATTAAAACTTTTTTAAACCAATTTTGACAAAAATTTAAATTCAATAAAAAATAATATTCATCTTTTTTCATTTAGTTTTATTTCAATAAACATTTAACAAATCAACCGGAGCAATTTTTTAAGTACATTATATTTAAAGCCATATTTTCGTACAAATTTGACTTATAGAGTTGAAAAAAATAGACACGTACCTGTATAAATAATTAATAAAAATAAGCAAGCACTTTCAACTTTACAAAGCCATGTTCGAAATTCACTACATTTATTTAGGAAGGATATTTTTTCAAATTAGATATTCGAACAAAATGTGTTCGAACTAAATAACTTTCGAAAAAAATGTTTAAAAACTCAATATCTTTTGAACAAAATGTTTTCGAACTAAGTAAGTTTCGAACTAAATAACTTTCGAATAAAATTACTTGGAATAAAAATATTCGAACAAAAATTTTCGAACAAAATTCTGCGACCCATATAAAATGTATAATCTATTTAATATATGATTTGTGGCGATTTATAAAAGTTTAAACTTTATTATAGATAGTTATAAATTATTTATAATTTTGTTGGTGTTTGTTGTTTTTTCAGTGCTGCCTTTAGTTCCTTTTCTTTATATTTGTTGTATGAATCAATATTATTTCTTATTTTTTCCATTCTCACAAATTTGGTGGGCCTATGCTATATTACAAATATAGGAATCATAGTAAATCCATAATTATGTCACAGCTCTATTGGTATAAACGAATACAGTATTTAATGATGATCTGTCGTCTTTTGTTGGAGACAATTGAGTCGCAGATGTTAAGGTATGTGACTGGTTGGTATTTCGATGTTTATACTTCTTATTTAGATGTATTCTAACTTTAAATAAAATAGGACGCTAATTTAACTATAGAGTTAATTATTAATACCGTTATAGCAAATTAATATTAAATGTAAAATTAGGATATTATAAATATTACAAAAAAAAAGGAAAAACGGTATTAAACTCACACACATTTATGATATAAAGTTTATAAAATGTTTATGACCTAGGAGATAAACCCCAATATAACATCATAAATTAGTGACGAAGAATTTCTAAAATAAAATGTTTAGCATTATTTGTTCCAAAATAAAATATTTTAGAAGTTAGTGTACATGAAATAGCAAAAGAACATGGTGTTAAAGTAGATGAAATAATATAACCAATTATCATTTCTGTGGGAAGTGAGGAAACTGATGATAATGACACCTTATCAGGAGAAAACGACTTGTTTATTTAGGTATGTAACTCTATATTTATATTAAGTACCCGAAATACAAACACAAAAATTTATATGGAAACATCCCGTATTTCTAAAAATAAAATATGAGTGTTTCATGAGACAAGATTTTATTTGCAAACATTTTTTTAGTATATCACATAAATTTGGTTGTATATTTATTATTAAATTTTAAGGAAATGTCCTAACCTAATATCTAGTATACTATTTTTATAAAAATAAATGTGGGTGCTTAATATTGACAGTTTACTATTTTCTATATTAAAGTATTCGTATTCTCCGTCACTGAGGTATATAATTATTGGTTAATCCCCTCATTTACATTTTATGATGTATTGTATTCGAGGTTTTTCGAGGTGGTCATACTAAAATCTAGTGAATATTCAGATAATATCTTTGCCATAAAAACTGTGCTCTCATATATTTTTAAATAAACTATAAGAATGTAACACTTGAAAAAAATATTTAACTAAAAAAAATTTAAGCTACCTGAAAACTATACCTACCTTCTTAAACAAGAATGAATCATGATATCGTAAAAATTAAAACTATACGATATTACAAAACAAAAATAATGATTAGTACCACCACTACAGCCGCTTAATTAAAACATTGCAATAAAATTTTGTCCATTATAGACAGACTAGTATGGAGCTAACGACTTTATAAAATAGTCAACCAAACAAAAAATTCTACACATGTAAGGATGAAAAAGGAAAAGGACCGAAAAAGGCTGGCACAGATCGAAGTGCCGTTGTCAGTAAGAGAAACAACATATTTGATTTAGAGAATATAACAGTTGTCATTCCTTTAGTTCATTCGTATGATATCTTCATAGGCATCTGCCGTCGACTAAAGACATGGCTGTCGCGAATTCCTCCAACCAGTGGAGACGGAACAGGGACAACAGGTAGATAATTCCTACAACCCCTTTTTTTTAAGAATAAAAAAAATTACAAATACCTAAACATTTATCTAAGAAATTCCATTGAACAGATTCATATTACTACACTGTATATAACTTTAAATTAGTAAGTCAGTATTAATAAATATTTTGAAATATACTTAATATACCTACACTTTTAGTAGCTCATTCAATATCCCAGAGAAAAATTTGTTAATATGGAAGCAAAACATATTTGTCTATTAGAAGAAAGGAGCTCATCAAATTGTCTTATTTGTTTGACAAATATCATAGTAACTAATTTGATTTATAATTCCTACTTAATACGTATATCATAAAATTGGATTAGCTTGGTAATATTTATGAGGGATGTTGTAAAATTTTGTTGTAATTCGTTAAAATCTCAGAACTTATCGATATGATACTATCGTCTGGGTTAGAATATAGTTCAGAGTCTTCAACGTTATCCGTACCACACGTGACTAAATTAATGTAAAAGTATTTTTAGTAGTAACCCTAAAACAATGCCACTGATAACAGAATTGATGCTAATTTGCCATAAAAATCACTACGATCACGTGGGTTAGAGTTTTGTTAAAGACTCGTTACAAATACTTTATCATACATTTTAAGTTCTTTAATCAGGTATTTAACAATATTCAATTGAGCTTATATTTAATGACACAAATCTAAATGAACAGGAAATTGTTTCCAATACGTTGTAAGTAGCCTAAATACTATCGAGTTATGACAGACGGTGCTGCCTCCGGATGCACAACCAATACAATGTAAACTTTTTTCATTGTGTACAACAATTATTATTTATGTGATACAACTTAGTGAACCATAAAAAAAATCGTTTGAGTTGACTAACTCTGTTCATTTAAGAACATTGATTTTGTCACGATAATTTTATTACTTTTATCAAGAAATATGTTGCTAACGAATGTAAAACTCAATGTTTTGATAGATCAGTTAATTTACTTCCTTCTTTTCTTGTATAATGGTATAAAATTCTTAAAGTACCGGCACTGCTTACTGCAACATATGTTGTAAGAAACTGTCAGTTATCTTGAAAACGGTCGAGAAAGAGACGAGTCCCTAAGCACACCGTTTGTATCGCTTTAGGTGGTATATTTTTAAAAGGAAATCTATCTAGATCACGTATTATACACTTCTTTCATTTACCTACAGGACAATTAAACAAAAAAAGCCAATGCTAGATATATACTATAATGGAATAATACATTGTCTCACCGTAAATGGTAGGTATTTAAGAAACAGATTTAGTTGATACACAAACCATTGGTACATAAAAAGTTAACATGAAAGTAATTTTATTGACAACTATAAAGGAAACGAAGTAAAAAGAAGCTATAAAGCCTTTTCTTGAATTAATCCATTGCGTTTTAATCTCAATTCTACAATTATTTGATTTTCTCATAAATACGAGTGTTATTTCAAAATATTTACTTCCGTCATTTAGATTTTTGTCTTGAGAAGAAAAGTGAACGTAATTTTTCTTCGAAAAACGAAATTAGTGAAAGATTAGTGGAATGGCAACCAAGAGAAGATAAAAGAAGCATAAAAAGACAAACTGAACCTGCTACATAGTATAAGGAGAGAAAGAAGAAATTTAATCAGAACCGCACAAAACAGACAATAATAGAAAACATTGTAAGGCCTCTAAACTGAAGAAAACGTTGCTGCTTATGATCCGCAGTAAACTTGTTTTTTGGATAATTCGTCATGCAAAAATATTTGTCTGTTCTCTTTTTACACTTAGCAATTTCAAGTGTTTCGTGAAGCACTCAGAAATCAAATATTTATTGTACCTTAGATAGATTTGAAAGTAGTTAAACATTCGTCTTGTCCACCGCAACCTTTTTAGATCTTTGATATTGGCTCCTGCATGTAGTTAAATGCTTTTGGCTTTTCTTCACTTAGGGTTAGACTTCAATCTAGCCATGCCTTCGTACTGGCACAAGACGTGGATTGATCTTTCCAATTTATCTTCTTCACAGAGCCTGCAAAATATGGCTTTTTCTAAAGAATTACTAACTGCGCCTTCTTAGACGACAGTGTCCGGTAAAAAAACCTACTGTTATCGTGTTGTTTTTATTCAATAAATATTTAATAACATTGATCGACGGTTGTTCAATCTTTATTGAGACTTTTACATCCAATGTTTGATGGATGCCTTGCATAATGCACTAGCAACTCCACAGAAGGTTTTAAGGGCCTATCATGGCCTTATCTGAGCCTTCTCTGGCTAGTTTATCGGCATTTTCATTACCCTGATATGATAACCAAGCTAAGATCACTTTGTTGTGACTACATAGCTCTAAGAGATCTTCTAAGCAGTCTTTGCATTTGAAACTGCTTGGCGATCAGAGTAGAGGGCAATAATTTTGCCTGCACTGTACCCTACACCAAAACTCCTATCAAGCTGAACAACAGGAGGAAATAATCCTGTGAAATCTGTATAATTTCAATAATCATTGTCGAAGTGAAGAAGGCAAAGAATTTATTCTGCTCATATTACTTCCAGTTACTACTTAAAAAAGAAAAACCAAGAATACACGAGAGCTACTTCCTACATAATAAAGTCTACTAGAAAAACAAACTAGTGATCTTTAGTCTTTTATTATAAAAATTGAAACATATTAGTTGGAACTTTTAATATCTGATATTAAAAATTATTTCTGTTTCCGGAAAAGTCCAATCCTACTTAAACAAGAATCATCACTATACCAACTACTTATCTTATAAATGTACAGTGAGATGAAAATAAATAACAAGTCCTTTACACCATCTTCCCTTTTCAAAAAATCTGATGTGTCCAACACATGTCTTTCCTATCTAGTTATTATAGGCATTTTCCGGTTATTTTGTACAACCTATTGCAGCATCTCTATAAATGTTTAGAGGATAAACTAAATATATACATTTTACACATACATCTACCTCGAAACATTTTTCTATAGATATTCATTGAAAACGAAAATACAGAAAAATTTAAATTTAGCACTTTTCCATTACGGTCCATTTTAGAAAAATCATGTATAAACAAAAATTATAGAAATCGATATCGCAAACAACTTTTAGTTCAACAATTTTCATAAAAATCAGAATTTTGCACATTTTGTAAAATTTCTCGAATACGGACCATTTCAGGGAATTTTGACATAAAGCAAAAATTATAGATAAAAATATTAGAAGTAACTTTTATGTGAACAATTTTCTTCTCCAAACATAAATAACAGATATATTCCATAAAATATAAAAACGGCCTCCCATAAGTACCCCCCCAGATGTTCCGACTTTGTCCAAAATCTAATCATTTCACGTCAGGCCGAAATAAACCTTAAGTTCAAAATTTAATGTTTTTTCCTTTATCCGTTTTTGAGTTTTCTTCAAATTTCGAAATTTACACATTTTCTCAAATATCTCGAATACGGTCCATTTTAGAGAAATTATGTATAGGACAAAAATTATAGAGAATTATATTACAAACAACTTTTAATTGAACGATTTTTATAAAAAAATATTTTTTTTACATTTTGTCAAATTTATCGAATACGGACCATTTTAGGAAAATTTTGCATAAAAATTATAGATAATTATATTAGAAGTAACTTTTATTTGAAGAATTTTCTTCTCCAAACGTAAATAACAGATATATTCCATAAAATATAAAAATGACCACCTATAAAGTACCCCCCACCAGGTGTTCCGACTCTGCCCAAAATCTAACCAGCTCATTGGACGCTGAAACAAAGCTTAAGTTTAAAATTTGGTGTTTTTCTGTGTATCGGTTCATGAGTTATGCGTTATACAGACACACACACACACACACACACACACACACACACACACACACACACACACACACACACACACACACACACACACACACACACACATACACACACACACACACACACACACACACACACACACACACACACACACACACAGACACACACACACACACACACACACACACAGACACACACACACACACACACACACACACACACACACACACACACACACACACACACACACACACACACACACACACACACACACAGACATCATCGCGAAAATAGTCAAAACGGATTCAGGGGACCTCAAAACGTAAAAATCCGTCGAAAACTCGAGGTCGAAAAAAATCATGATTCCTATACTTTCCTTATATCTGTATACAGATAGGAAAGTAAAAATGAGTCACCAATAAAGTCTTTAAAATCTATAAGAAAATGTACTGAACGATTACTTCTGCTTCCTTCTAATTTTTGTTTTGCAGTATTTTCATTTCTTGTTAATTATGTTCCAATTACTTCTTGGTTTTTAGAATAAGCTGGTTTAAGTCTGTCTCGTGAAAGAGTTTACAAAGATGTCAATAATTTTGTCCTTTGAAGAAATAATAGGATGCGGTCCTAAATAAGGTAACCTAACCTGATCATTTCTAAAATAAAAATCTGAAGCATTAACTAAATCTGGGTGATTGAAAACTTTTTATTTTCCATGGCTAAAAACAAGTTGTGCAGAAGAACCGCCAACATCTTTCTTGTAGGCATTTCTCATGCCTAAAAGTACTATAAGAAGTTCATTAAACCAATTTGCCCTGGCATGATTTATTCGACACATCAAGAAAGATTTTTATATGCGAAGAGAACGTTCTACTATGCAATTTGCCTGTAAGCGGTCTCCAATCTCTAAAACTCCAAATAATTTCCAAAATTTCATTTCCAAGGTGTCACCATAACGCTGAATGACTGCTTTCTTTTAGCGCTCAACATATATTTCTTCTTCCCAAAATTTTATGCTAACATTATGGACATTTGTTTTGTCTTCTGCTACCGCTTATTGTTCTGCCATAATAGAATATTTTTCTGTCTTTTGAAACATATTAGTTGGAAATTTTATTTTCTAACACAATCATTTGTCTCCGGAAAAGTCCAATCCTACCAAAACAACAATTATGACTGTAACAACTACTTATCTTAAAAATATGCAGTGTGATGAAAATAAATAACTCTTCCTCCATTTCCATCTCCTGTTGCAGCCTTTGTTTTTGATTGTCAATAATGTCAGCATGCCTCGAGCCCCTAATTTTTGTAAATTCCGTGCTATCTGTTACATGTTCTTTTTGTCCTTGATAACAAAACGACATAGTTATCGGCCGACAAATTAGGCGACATAACAAAACGACATAGTTATCGGCCGACAAATTAGGCGAAGCATATGTGCCTAAAACTTCCACTAACTGAAGATGATTTTGACTAAAAATGATGTTATTTAACCTTGCTTTTTTTACAAAACTTATCAACGAGCCAAACGTTCAGCAAACAAGTATTAATTTGCAAAACTGTGATTGAAATTTAACTCACACTAACAATATCGGTTCTCCTTAGATTACAAACCACGGTAACCTTTCAAGAGAATGTTAATTTTTTTTGTTGATATCTCGGCACGATCGTGCATCTACTTGTCAATTCAGTTGCACAAGTAGATGCTAACAACGAAAGTAAGATAACAATAAGGAGCGTAGAAAGAATATGGGCAGTTAAACCATCAACTAGTTCACCTTTAACTTACAGTTTTAGGTCATTTAAGTGGGGATCATTAATGTTAATTATAAAAAATTGAATTATCAAGGTTATAAATTTAAATAGATAAATCTTAAATACAACGTGCTGTTGTTATTGAATAAAATTAGAGTGTTGAGAAATACTTTAAATGTAGCCTGGTCAGAATTGAATAGCTATTTGTAACACTATGCCACAAACTGTACCTATATTTCTCAGTACCTACCTACATGTTTTAATATAAAATGATAAAAGTACCCTTTTATAATATTTTTACACATTTAGGTCCATACTTTCAAGTAAAATTCAACGTGTTGAAAGGATTCATTAGAACCTTAATATGTTTTTTTCAGTCCTAGTTATTTAAATTTGCAGTATCTATAGAATGTCATAACTCTTTGTTATATTTTTTAAAGGAAATATCAGAATAAACTTCGTGATTTTTAGACTTTGTTATAAAGATGCAAAGAAAACGAAACGCAAAAAATTTAGGTATAATTGAAAGTGTTATAATTTTTTTCTTCTTAATCTTATTTCGATAAATTTTATAGCACTCTGTATACAATTTTATCAGTTTTAATTTGTACATTCAGTATTTTCATAAAAATTAATATTTGGCGTACTATACAAAGTTAATCGAAGGGCTGTTTTTTACCCTAATTTTGAAACACTCTGTGGGATAATGTCGCTTTGATTAACCCTGTATAATAGGTCAAATATTAATTTTTATGAAAATACTGAATATACATATTAAAACTGATAAAATAATATACAGGGTGTTATTGAAATACACGTACATATTAAAATGGGGAATAGTATGTAATGACTAAAAACGATTGGCACCAATTTTAACTTCAAATTCTAAAATTTAAATATTGGGGAAGAGTCCCCTTTTCCGACCTACTAGTTTCCATATTTAAAGAAGTAAAATAAATCGAAATTGAACTTACCCATAGAAATTGCACTGTTGCCGTAGCAAAACCAATTAATTCAAAATAAAGTTTATTACAGTAATTGTTCAAAATGCCGTCCATTATTATTTACACACACTTGCACAATTTTTTAGCACACTATACAGGGTGTTATTGAAATACACGTACATATTAAAACTGGGTATTGCGCAGATCCCCACTGAATGTAGAAAAATATTATTTTTTAAAAATACCCCTTATTAAGGGAGTTATTAATTTTTGAAAATTAATTCTAAAACAAACGTACTTCACTGATATGTTGAGGATGACCTATATAAATTAGGTTTATTTACCTATTTTAAACAACAGTAATTAATATGCAAGTTTTTGTCAGATGATAAGAAAACTAGTCTTGTAAGAAATAACCATGTTGCCAAGATTTTCGAATTAATTTCTATTTCCGAAGACTGGTTTTTACTACCCTCGTTATCAAAAAACTAGAATATTTGATAAATGATTGTTTTTAAACTATACATTTTTGAAACTATAGATTATTAAAATTTTAGTTGATTTACGAATCTGGCTAACACGAGCGCGTCATTTCCAAGTTGGTAAAAAGTGTTGTTACGATTACTTTTAAATATTTTTTTACGATGCCACTATTTACGAATATTGAACTAACGGATATAGTGCTGGTTTATGGGGCAGCTGGAGAAAATTCTCGGCAAGCACAAATCCTGTATCGCGAACGGTTTCCAAATCGGAGAATTCCGGACTGTCGTACGTTTATTTCAACTGTTCAGCATCTAAGAGACCATGGAAAATTTGAGAGTGTCAATGCAGATCGAGGGAGAACAAGAACACAAAGAACATTGGCGGCCGAAGAAGAAATATTGGAAGCTGTTGAAAACCGGCCTCAATTAAGTTGTAGAAAACTAGGTCTTGAAATTGGAGTGTCCTCATTTGTTGTGTGGCGGACACTTAAAGAACAAGGTTTACATCCTTATCACATCCAAAAAGTCCAGGCCTTATATCCAGGTGATGAAGAAAAGAGAGTGGAGTTTTGTGAATGGATGATTCAAAAATGTGTTGATATTCCTGATTTTCTAAAAATATTATTGTATACTGACGAGGCTTCATTCACTCGTGATGGCGTGTTCAATATGCACAATACGCATATTTGGAGTGATGAAAATCCTCACGCCATTAGGGAAACTGGGCATCAAAGAAAATTTTCAATAAATGTTTGGGCTGGCATAATAGATCAGTATTTAATCGGGCCTTATGTTCTCCCGAACAGATTAAATGGGCCAGGATATCTCCACTTTTTAGAAGAGATTTTGCCAGTACTCCTAGAAGAGATACCGTTACAATTAAGGCAACGGATGTGGTACCTACTAGATGGCGCTCCTCCTCACTTTGATTTAAACGTACGGCAGTTTTTGAACATTAGATTTCCTCAAAAGTGGATAGGCAGAAATGGACCTACTAAGTGGCCTCCGAGATCTCCGGACTTAAATCCATGCGATTTCTTTTTGTGGGGTCACATGAAACAGCTGGTTTATAATGAACCTATTAACAGTGTTGAACAATTAACCAATAAATTTAATGCGGTAGCCGAGGAACTACGACAAAATCCAAGACTAATTTCTAATGTTCAAAGTTCTTTGGAAAGACGATTGCAAGTGTGTGTAAATAATAATGGACGGCATTTTGAACAATTACTGTAATAAACTTTATTTTGAATTAATTGGCAACAGTGCAATTTCTATGGGTAAGTTCAATTTCGATTTATTTTACTTCTTTAAATATGGAAACTAGTAGGTCGGAAAAGGGGACTCTTCGCCAATATTTAAATTTTAGAATTTGAAGTTAAAATTGGTGCCAATCGTTTTTGGTCATTACATACTATTCCCCATTTTAATATGTACGTGTATTTCAATAACACCCTGTATATTATTTTATCAGTTTTAATATGTATATTCAGTATTTTCATAAAAATTAATATTTGACCTATTATACAGGGTTAATCAAAGCGACATTATCCCACAGAGTGTTTCAAAATTAGGGTAAAAAACAGCCCTTCGATTAACTTTGTATAGTACGCCAAATATTAATTTTTATGAAAATACTGAATATACAAATTAAAACTGATAAAATTGTATACAGAGTGCTATAAAATTTATCGAAATAAGATTAAAGAGAAAAAAATTATAACACTTTAAATTAGACCCAAATTTTTTCCATCATATTATGTTAATAAAATAAAATCCATTAAAGAGGAAACTATTCGAGTCGGTTTGAATTTTAGATATTTACGTCATAATGTTAAGCTATAAACGCTATAAAATACGTCAAAAGAATAAATACCGAGCTCAGTTCGGCCTTCTTTATATCTTCTAAAGTATGGGATTTTGAGAGATATTACCCTTATAGACAAAGCTTTATTGCTTCGGAGGCTATATCACTCCCTCAAATGGTGACAAACTACTTCTATACGTTTTCATATCGTACGTGAGACAAACTCAGACACGTGGAAAGGCTTCCATATTAAATTTTTATGAATTTCACTTTCAGGGGTATCGGCGTTGGAATCTTAGATATGTGAATTTCGATGCTTAAATGGTTTTTTATGACTTTATAAGTCAGAAAACTTTTAGTGGTAATAAAGTCGAATCGAATGCAAAAAATGGATAGACGTGTATCCCGTTACATTCGATGAAGAAGCTATCCGCATTCTCTCGCAGAGATAAATAAGTACTTGCAACTTTTCTAAACCACAGAATCGTTGCTAACATTTGTTAATAACACTGATTTATTTATATACGTAATTAAATAAGGGGCAAAGTTTGCTAAAATAGCATTATATATTTTTAATTTGTTTATATTTTAATCTACAATTTGTTCCATATTTTGATCTACATTTTGTTCTACATTTTGTTCTACATTTTGTTCTACATTTTGTTCTACATTTTGTTCTACATTTTGTTCTACATTTTGTTCTACATTTTGTTCTACATTTTGTTCTACATTTTGTTCTACATTTTGTTCTACATTTTGTTCTACATTTTGTTCTACATTTTGTTCTACATTTTGTTCTACATTTTGTTCTACATTTTGTTCTACATTTTGTTCTACATTTTGTTCTACATTTTGTTCTACATTTTGTTCTACATTTTGTTCTACATTTTGTTCTACATTTTGTTCTACATTTTGTTCTACATTTTGTTCTACATTTTGTTCTACATTTTTTTCTACATTTTGTTCTACATTTTGTTCTACATTTTGTTCCACATTTTGTTCTACATTTTGTTCTACATTTTGTTTCATATTTTGTTCTACATTTTGTTCTACATTTTGTTCTACATTTTATTCTACATTTTGTTTTAAATTTTAGTCTACATTTTCTACTACATCTTCTTCCACAATTTTTTGTACATTTGCTTCTACATTTTCTACTACATTTTTTCTACAGTTTCATATACATTTTCTTCTAATATTTCTTCTATATTTTTATCTACATTTTTCCTCTACATTTTCTTCTACATTTTCTTTTACATTTTCTTCTACATTTGCTTTTATACTTTCTTGTACATATTTTCTATATTTTCTTCTAGATTTTCTTCTAGATTTTCTTCTAGATTTTCTTCTAGATTTTCTTCTAGATTTTCTTCTAGATTTTCTTCTAGATTTTCTTCTAGATTTTCTTCTAGATTTTCTTCTAGATTTTCTTCTAGATTTTCTTCTAGATTTTCTTCTAGATTTTCTTCTAGATTTTCTTCTAGATTTTCTTCTAGATTTTCTTCTAGATTTTCTTCTAGATTTTCTTCTACAGTTTCTTCTACAATTTCTTCTACATTTTCTTCTACATTTTCTTCTACATCTCCTCTATATTTTCTTCTACTTTTTATTTTACATTTTCTTTTTTTGATATTTTGATATTGGAGTTCCAAAAGGGTCAATCTTGGGGCTCATATCGTTTATTTTATATGTCAACAGTATAGACTCTTTAATAGGTAATAATCATTATGTTGCATACACTGACGACTTTTCTGTGATAATTTTATCAAATAACAGTGATGTGTTAAAAGTTAAAAGCTCTTCTGTTTTACAAAAAATTTCTAACAATTTTCTTGTACGTTTTCTTCGATATTTGTATTCCTGGATATCTTGCTATAGGAATTGTTCTCCTGTTGGATAGGGCTAGGTGAGCTGTTATAAGAACCTGGCTGTCTATTTTTCCTAAAGTGGGAACTAAATTATCTGATAAATATATCTAGTAAGAAGATGAATTATGTTATATGAATATAACGCAGATTTGTGGCTGACTGGACTTAATACTTGATACCAAGGATTTGTTGCTCCCTTGGCCAATTTTATGTTATCTGACTTGAACGACCATTGTATAATCCTATCATGATTATGTGTGGTAGAGCTATTAATATATTGTGAATGCGGTTGATTTGGCCTATGTATACTAATACCAATGTTTTGTTGTGTATGCTTAGTTTGCTCACTTTAAGGAAACATTTTAAATTATATTATGGCTTTTGAACGACTTTTTGCTTGATATTCAAAAAATTGTAAATTTTAAACTGAATTTTAAAATTGTGGCATATTTCGTTGCTGGCATTTTCCAGATATGGATTAAAATCGGAAATAGCGTCCCCTAACCTACTAATAAAGACGTCAATACCTAATTCTACCTTGAATATTCAGAAAAAAATTGTAATACATTAGTAATATATTCATATAAATCGGCACCCTTATGAAGTGGTTTGTTCCAGAATGAATTAATTCCTATTTTATTATTTAAATATTCGCGCTTTGTCTCAAATCGCTTACTTAAAACTTTGGCCCACACATGCGCTTCGTCTGACTGTAAGACAAGTGAAACGCCGTTGGACGAAGAGTACTACAGAAATTGCCGCGACGAACGCTTTGTGGTGTGTATGTGCCGTTAAATCCGCTATTATAAATCCTGTATAATAAACGTTGTTATATAAATTGTGTAACCGGGCCCGGTCTTGGCTACTGGACTAATACTACCACCTACTTCATCCGACGAACCATATGATGCAGCACAGAAGGTAAGCGCGTTTGAGACACGTTTATCTTATTTTTTTTCGACTGTTACAATCAGCCCCTTTTTTACGTAATATTCCAATCATTCTATTACATTTTTTTGGTCCTTCGAGTACTTTAATAACAGTTAGAATTAAATTGTTGCATTATTATAACTGTGGGATTTTTTTTTTGCGAAAAATTCGATTTAAAATTTTCTTTATTTTTTAAATTATCAAAAGCGCTATTCAAAATTATAGCATATCTGCTAAAATTAATCAGTTCTTACTAAAAAAAAATCATTTAGTTTGCATACAATATTATTTCAATAAGTATTAAATTTATTGAGTTAATTGTAAAATTTATCAGGTAGACATATTGGTCATTTTTTAGTCGAGTCGTGCTCAAGTTGTTCGACATCGGTAGTGTACACAGGTTCCAATCAATCGGCCTTCAAGTGGCCTTCATTTATTATTATTATCGCCTTTTCGCTAATTGTCGCTCTGTTTATCAATCACCGCTTTGTCGTTTACTCCGCTACCGTATATTTCGTTATTTTTGAAATTTGTGAAAAATCGCCCGCCTTTTCGCCGTGTTTCGTATCGAGGTGAGCTTGATACCGCTGCCGCTACATTAATATTGCCTTTTGATCAGCTGATACAAATAAATTTGGTTTTAATTTTGTTTTGCTTGCGATTCGATTTATTTAATTTATTACAATGGTTGAAAAACTTGTTAAATATAAAACTTTAAGAACTTCTTGCTTAAATGAAATAAACGTAATTAGTATGCTCGCTGATAAAGCGAATAGTAATAAATCATTCAAAAATGTCTTTAAAGTAAGGTGCGCAGATATTGATAGTCTTAAAGAGGATTTTTTTAAACATCATAATAATGTTCTTGCCACATTGTTTGCTATCCCTGAAGATGCTGGGGGCGAAGATGCTACCAAAGAAATGTTTTTAGAAGAATTTTATAAGATTAAAGCATTATTTTCGGAATTATTTGAATCTGATACTCAACCAGTAAACGCTAATCAAAATACTGCTTTGCATAATTCTACACTTTTTCATATAGATCCAAATTCATCTCATATTCGTTTGCCGGTGATTGAATTAAAGAAATTTAGTGGCGATTATAGAAATTTTCGCTCATTTATAGACCATTTTAATAATTTAGTTCATGAAAAACCTCATTTATCTAATATTGAAAAATTCGATTATTTACTCTCTTGCTTGGATGGAAAACCATATTCTTTAGTTCGGCATTTGCCTTTAACTTCTAATAATTATCAATTAGCTTATGATACTTTACAAGAGAGGTATGCAAATCCACGAAAATGTGCACAAGCTCATTGGAATGAGATTGACAGCACGTCTAAAATTGAATCGAATAATCCGCACGCTTTAGAAAAATTACTTGATATTTTTAAAGAAAATATTGCCGCTCTAGAAATCTTAGGTTTTCCGGTTGAACATTGGGATTTCATTCTAGCCATGATGTTACTTAAACGACTTGATAATGAAACTAAACTACGTTTCGAACTTGAACATCGTTCTTGTCAGGTTCCTAGCTATAAAAGTCTTATTAAATTCTTAAACGAACAATATTTAGCTTATGATAATATTGATTCGGACTCGCCATCCAGTTCAAATATAAAAAATAAACCTAAGATTATCACACCACGTCCGCGTTCGTTTTTTACGAATACTGGCGCTAAATCGCCTAGTTCTAATTGTATTCTTTGCAAGGAAACTCATTCGCTTTATAAATGTCAGAATTTCGCTTCAAAGTCGCCCTCTGAAAGACATGCCTTCTGCAAATCTAACCATTTGTGCTATAATTGCTTGAGTAGTTCTCATGACCTGAGGTCTTGCAATAGTACTCAAGGTTGTAGATATTGTTTTTCAAAATCACATCATAGCTTGTTGCATTTTGATCGGCAAATATCTCAAAATCACCGCCCTTTGGACCGCTTGCCTCCTACTTCGTCTACGTCTCTGCCAAATTTCACCAGTACTAGTACTTTAGGAAATCAAATTCTTACCGCTCAAGGAGTAATAGAATCAAGTCGAATTTTATTAGCTACCGCCCTTATCGATGTTCTTGATAATCGAGGAATTTACCGCTCATATCGTTGCTTACTAGATTCAGGAAGTATGAGCTCGTTTATTTCCAAGCGAGCTGCTACTCGTCTAAATCTTGCCCAAACCGAATTTTCCGTAGATATTAGAGGTTTAGACTCGATGACATCTACCCTTGACACCGCTCGTGTAGGGGTAACGTGCAAACCCCTTAATCAGCCAGAACCTAAAATATATCTAGATGCTATTATCGTTAATCAAATATGTGATAACCTTCCTGATTCTACATTACCTATTCATAATTGGTCTCATCTTTTAGATCTTAAGCTTGCTGATCCCAAATATTTTACTCCAGGTCCTGTCGATCTGTTACTTGGGGCAGATGTCTTTCCAAAACTATTATTAAATGGACATGTTACCGGAACCATATCTGAACCTGATGCCATTCATACAATTTTTGGTTACGTGATTTTGGGAAAAACTTCTTCAATACCTCGTCCTGTTATGTCCACGTTTTTTTGCAAATCTTCTTGTATTCGAGAACTTAATAATACTTTAACCAATTTTTGGGAAGTTGAAAAAATACCCGAAACTACGACCTTTTCTAGTGATGATGACCTTTGTGAAAAATTGTTTTTAGATTCTTATACCTATACTAATGGTCGATATAGCGTGTCACTGCCCTTTAAGAGTGATCCTCCGCCTTTTGCTGGTATTCGTGACCTTGCTTTATCTCGCTTTCATTCTCTGGAACGCCGATTATTAAAGAATGAAAATTTGTATTTAGAATATTCTGCTTTTTTAAAGGAATTTCTTGACCTTGGCCATATGGAATTAATTTCTGGTCAATCGCTTTCCTCAACCAATGCTTATTATATTCCGCACCACTGTGTGGTAAAGCCGCATAGTATTTCAACCAAATTAAGGGTTGTGTTTAACGCTTCTGCTCATTTACCTAATCAGAAATCTCTTAATGATTGTCTATTTGTTGGACCCAAGTTACAACAGGACATATGTGCTATTTTGTTATATTTTCGCCTTAATGCTTTTGCTGTGTGTGCTGATATTAAACAAATGTACCGAATGATTTTAGTCAATTCGCAAGATTGCAATTATCAACGTATTCTTTGGAGATTTTCTCCAACCCAACCAGTTCGGGATTATCGATTAACTCGAGTTACATATGGAATTAGTAGTGCACCATTTTTAGCGTTAAGAATCCTCAAACAATTAGTGAAAGACCAAGGACACAGATTTCCTCTAGCCGCACATGCAATCGAAAATTACTGCTATATTGATGATTTTGTTTTCTCGTGCTCTAGTTTAAAACTAGCCAAACAGCTGGTTTCTGAGTTGGTTTCTCTTATGAAATTAGGAGGCTTTCAACTACATAAATGGTCAAGTAATAACCTTGATTTGTTAAAAATTCTTCCCGCTTCTGATTTAGCTAAACAACCGCTCGATTTTAATTCGCTTTCTGATGAAAGTTCTATAAAAGTTTTAGGTCTTCAGTGGGATCCTTGTGATGATGCATTCTTCTTTCTTGTTAATCCTGTCCAAAATAAACCTTGTACAAAACGCACACTTCTCTCTGAACTTGCTAGAATTTATGACCCGTTAGGCTTTATTTCACCTATCACATTTTATTGCAAGCATTTAATTCAGAAATTATGGCGTTCTGGGTTAGATTGGGATGTAGTTCCAGATGAGTCTATTACTCAACTTTGGGAACAATACCAGTCAGAATTACCTTTGCTTGCCGATTTAAAAATTCCTCGTCAATATTCTACGTTAATTTCATATTCTAATTATTGTCAATTCGAACTTCATGGGTTTTGTGATTCTAGCGAACGAGGCTATAGTTGTGTAATATATTTTCGTATTAAAGACGAAACAGATGCCGTTCAAGTATCATTTATTTGTTCCAAATCTAAAGTCGCACCTACCAAGAAACTTACTATCCCTCGCTTAGAGCTTTGTGGAGCCGTTCTGCTGACTAAATTAATTCTTTATGTTAAAACGAATTTTTGTAACCAAATTAGCTTTATAAAAATTCGCGCGTGGTGCGATTCTCAAATCGTACTGCATTGGATAAAGGGATGTCCCAATCGCTGGAAAACTTATGTCGCCCACAGGGTATCTTTCATTCAAGAAAATCTCTCTCCTGATAATTGGTCGTATGTGAATACTGCTATTAACCCCGCAGATATAGCCTCGCGAGGGGCTCTTCCTTCCCACTTCTTAACCTATAAATATTGGTTAACCGGTCCTGAATTTCTTTACGAAGATGAAAGTTCTTGGCCTACCTTCCCATCTTCTGCTAATGAGGTTACGCTTCCCAAAGAAGAACAACGTAAAATGATATTATTTTCAACATTACTCAATCATAACAATGAGAGTTTTGTAATTTCTATGCTTGAAAATTATTCTTCTTTGACTACTATTCAAAATATTTTAAGTTTCATCTTGCGCTTTATCTACAATTGTCAACACCCGCTTTCTAAACATTGTGGCATATTTTCCACCGACGAATTGTATTCGGCCCTTCTTGTTTTGGTAAAAACTACTCAATATACTCACTTTCAGGAAGAAATTGAGTCCAAACGTTTTTCTAAACCTCTACGTAAGTTGAATGTTTTTTTAGATGATAACAATATTCTTAGAGTGGGAGGTCGACTGCATAATGCATCTATATCTTATTCATCTAAGCACCCCATATTATTACCTAGACAAAGTCTATTAACTACACTCGTCATTCGCCACATTCATGAAAAGTATTTTCATGCTAGCTTTAGAAGTACTCACTTCTTACTAGCTCAACAGTTTTGGGTTCTATCCTCAAAACGAGCCATTAACTCAGTGATTTCGAAATGTTTACGCTGTTGGAAAACATCTCCTACCTCTTATCAACCCCCAATGGGAAATTTGCCGCTGTCTCGAGTGTCTGAGGTAAAACCTTTCGGTCGCTCCGCTGTTGATTTCGCAGGCCCATTTAATATAACTATTAGTCGTCACAGAGGAGTAAAAAGTTGCAAAGCTTACCTCTGCATTTTTGTCTGCTTGGCTACCAAAGCTGTACATTTGGAACTTGCCAGTGATTTATCTACACCAACATTTTTAGCCGCTCTACAAAGATTTATTGCAAGGCGTGGAAAAGTCTCACAGATATACAGTGATTGTGGCACAAATTTTATGGGTGCAAAACGCGAATTGCTTTCTCTTATGGAACAGGCCAGCGCAAGTGAAACTATTCAATGGTTTCCTAGCCCCGCCGGAGCTCCTCACTTTAATGGTCTAGCCGAAGCTGGCGTTAAAAGTGTTAAAACTCACCTTCGCCGCGTCGTAGGTGATCAAATTCTCACATTTGAGGAATTCTATACAGTTCTGACACTTATAGAATCCATATTAAATTCTAGACCACTAGTTGCCATATCTAATGATGTCGACGATATCAACGCCTTAACGCCCGGTCATTTCTTGACCATGGAACCTTTAACCGCATTTCCCGTTCCCAGTTTCGAACACGTCCCCCTAAATCGCCTTTCTAGGTGGCAATTGTTACAGCGCATCCATCAAGATATTTGGCGTCGCTGGCATAAAGAATATTTGCATACCCTACAGCAGCGAGCCAAATGGTTAGACCCTGCTAACACCCCCAAACTTGGTACTTTAGTTTTGGTTAAAACCGATAATTTACCTCCTAATAAATGGTTGTTAGGCCGTGTTACTCAACTGCATTTTGGTAATGATAACATAGCCAGAGTAGCTACGGTAAAAACACAAAATTTTATTTTAAAACGGCCATTGGTAAAACTGTGTCCACTACCTAATAATTAATTTTTTTTTTTTATATGCTACCTGTAGTATTTTATAATTGTTTTTTGGTTTAATTCTATTATTTGAACTTTCCTTTTTTTTTGCTTTAATATTTAGTTTTTATTTTGGGGAATTGTCTAATCAGTTTAAAAATGTATTATTTACATTTTTTCGGGGCAGGAAATGTTCCAGAATGAATTAATTCCTATTTTATTATTTAAATATTCGCGCTTTGTCTCAAATCGCTTACTTAAAACTTTGGCCCACACATGCGCTTCGTCTGACTGTAAGACAAGTGAAACGCCGTTGGACGAAGAGTACTACAGAAATTGCCGCGACGAACGCTTTGTGGTGTGTATGTGCCGTTAAATCCGCTATTATAAATCCTGTATAATAAACGTTGTTATATAAATTGTGTAACCGGGCCCGGTCTTGGCTACTGGACTAATACTACCACCTACTTCATCCGACGAACCATATGATGCAGCACAGAAGGTAAGCGCGTTTGAGACACGTTTATCTTATTTTTTTTCGACTGTTACAATCAGCCCCTTTTTTACGTAATATTCCAATCATTCTATTACATGGTTAATAAGGCATTCAATTATGACATAAAAATGATTGAACTAACTGACATAGTAACTCCTTTCATGCATTTCATTTTAAGAGTTTCGCCCTGTATACGGTCAATTAAAAACCATGTATTAAAAAACGCCTTAGGAAATTCAAGAGCGATATATCAGCTCTAATAAAAGCAGTCTATTATTAATCACTTGTTCCTAACGGACTTTTAAAACCCAAGAACTTAAGATTTTCATTTCGTTGGTACAAATTTATTCGTGTACGCATTTGATTTCATAGCAGTGCAACACTATCTGCGACAAGAACTGTATTTATTTAAGAATAATGTAGTATTAAGAGCAATTAGTATGACTTCTATCATTCATTACTAATATCGCTATCACCCGAAGCGTAATAAGTAAGGTATAACGACGAAAGCAAATATTATCTTTGGTTTATAACAGCGCGTCCGCAAATGCCAAGTAATGAGCCAATAATAAAAACATAGCTATAAAACTGTCGTAACTTCTATAGCAATTTCATTGATTTACCTATTTCGATAAGTTATTGATCATTCTTTAACCTGGCATTTTATAGTTAAGCGAGATACAATCAGCTAGTATTTATTATTAGTATCGGCGATACACTAATGTTTTCATGTTCCGATAAAAAAATCGTTCGACCTTGTACACAAAAACTATTTTTTTTTTGTAAAAGAAAAACCGATAAATTTTATATAATAAAATTTTTGATCAGTTTATTGTCAACATTTTTTATTTTTAATATCTAAACCTTCATGATGCAATGTTTTGAATTAGTTTCATAGAATCTACACTAATTTAATAAGATGGTTTCATGTCTAATCCTCATCAATCAATATCTTCTTTTAATTGTTAAAAAAATATCAGGACAGCTCCAATTTACTTCCAAGTAGAGCTTTATCCCAAATAACCAACAATATGGAAAATGTATCAATTGATTTATATCAATAATAGAATAAATTTTAGAACACTAGGTATTTTATTTGTTTACAACTCCAAATCCCAAAGAAGTAAAAAAAGAAACGTTGTCTCTAACAATTAAGGTTGATATTAATATCGGTCCATCGTTACTGAATAGTCCAAATGTAAAAGACTATTTTTTTGAATTTAAAAGAAGAAGTCAGAATACCCAACTTTTACACACACACACTGATGTTGGTGCCTATGAATTGATAACTATTTCTGATTTATACCTAATGAAATAAATTTAATTTAGGTATTACTAAAGAATTGTCTCTTGTATAATACTCAACCCTAAATATAAGTACATATGCAAGCTCAAAAACCAAAATAAAGAAAAAAATTGAAAAAATATACCACTTTAAAAGCAAAATTTAAAAAGAATAAATTTTACGTAATCAACTTACAAGTCATATGCTTTAATACCAGTTGGGCGCCATTTTGAAGCCGTAAGGAAATTCCCCTTACCTTCAGGGGTAGTAAAGATTGGGTTTGTCTTACTTGCTGGCACTCCAGGTTCCTAGAGGAACAGGCATGGAACCGTCATACACACAAATGTATTCTAGAAGTGGAGAGTATCTCAACTGGGTGTCGATTTTAATTCGATGGATATCTAATACCAAAAAATAACCTTCTTGTAGTGACCAACTGGGAAGATTAGGGGTGTCGTACAGTGAGAGGACAAACCCGTCCTGGGGACCACTGCCTGAAAACCTGTAAGTCACGTTAAGATAAGAGTGGTCAGTGTCTAATGCTAGTTCCAGAGCGGTAAGTACAAAACTATGCGAATAGCACATATACCAATAGTAAAAATAAAGAAGGTCTGAGGATGTTGGTTGACCCTAAGGAGCCAATCTTTTCTTTCAACGGTCAGCACCCTAGATCCACAATAAAGTGTTAATTGATCCCACGCTCAACTCTATATAAGTTACTAACAATGATCCTTGTTCTTTCAAGCTAAATAATCCGAAAAATTGACCGATCTCAATAGCACATGCTACAATCAGGTTAGCTTTTCAGAAGGACCGTAGAAAAAGGGTTCAAAAAACTAGAAAGGAAATCCCTAAGACAATTTGGTAAGTCACTGAGAGGTCTTTTACTAATTGGATGCAACTGAATAGGGTATAAATTTGTTCATTTGGTTAGCTAGATCCCCAAAGGGGTCAGAAAAGAAGAATTATATTGCCAATTAATTTATTGACAGATAACAAATCAATAAGAGTATAAAAATAACAAATATTTATTATAGATTATGGGCCAGCTAAACAGATATATCCAATAAATAATATTATCCTTTACTGGTACTAAACAGATTGACGAAGGTGAGCAATTAAAATATTTTCAACCCGTAATAGTGAATGGAAAATTCCCTTTTGTTTCATATCTAGATTAACATTTCCCGCCAACTTATTAATTGATTTCATTAACTCTACAAACCTACCCTTCCCATCTCTCTCCTTTCTCATAACCACCTAAATCTATTTTATCTCATATTGTAACTTACAGGTCCAAATTGATAGTAACTTCTCTCATCCACCATCTCAACCAATCCTCACCAGTAATAGAGTTATCAATAACAGAGTTATCAATAACAGAGTTATCAATAACAGAGTTATCAATAACAGAGTTATCAATAACAGAGTTATCAATAACAGAGTTATCAATAACAGAGTTATCAATAACAGAGTTATCAATAACAGAGTTATCAATAACAGAGTTATCAATAACAGAGTTATCAATAACAGAGTTATCAATAACAGAGTTATCAATAACAGAGTTACCAATAACAGAGTTATCAATAACAGAGTTATCATTAACAGAGTTATTAGTAACAGAGTTATGAGTAACAGAGTTATTAGTAACAGAGTTATTGGTAACATAGTTATAAGTAAAAGAGTTTTAAGTAACAGATTTATTAGTAAGAGTTGTTGGTAACAGAGTTACTAGTAATGAAGTTATTAGTAACAGAATTATTAATAACAAAAGTATTAGTAATAGTAACAGAGTTAATAGTAACATAGTTATTAGTAAGTGTGGGTGAGGTTTTCCGGGGTTTCTTCAGCTGTAAATCAAATGGCACCATCAATCATCTTTAAGTCACCCCGGAGCGCTACGGCAAATACTAATAATAACCGTCCCTTTTCCCAAACAAGCTAGCCTTTCGGGTTAAAATTCACTGGTAAGAGAGTGAATTAGGCAGAGTATTATTATTATTAGTAACAGGGTTATTATTTACACGACATATTGTGCAGAGCCAACTCGAAATGACAGAATCCACTGATAAGAAAATCAAGAAACATTCTAATATACTGAATGCAAAAATATCAATCACAGTTTGAAAAAACATTATTGGAAATATATGAGGTTATAGAGCTACTACTGCTAATCAGGAACCAGTTACCGAGTAATTATTGGATACAGTTATGATCGATTGGGTCGCACAAGGTACACAATATTCGGGTAATATAGCGTGATCCCGGAACATTCAGCTCTCACCATAAAGACCTATAACGATTGATGCAAGACACGAAGGTTTTGAAATGGGTGATGTAATAGATAGTCTGTGTTGGAATAATAGTACAACAAGCTAAAAGTTGCGCTGCTACCGAAGATAATGACGCACAGCTTCCAAAGCTTCACTAATTAAATTAAAACATTTTGTTAAGCTTTTATTCGGTTTTTGAGTTTTATGTTTTATAAAATTTTCACGTTGTACCTTCAGGACTACCATGGATACATGATAATCATATTAATATGAGAAATATGAAACGACATAAATTTACATTATGTTTATGCAGGCGGTAAATGTAATATGTCAATATAAATTGATGAACGATCCCTGGTTACTATGTGATATATATTTTAGTTCTACTATTAGGTTTCTCTAATTCACTACATTTATCAGGATTTGCTGCATATCTATTGTTATACTTGTCTGTGCTAATATTAATTGACATCCTGTTAATTACGAAAATTCCGTAATTCCGGAATACGGTAACATTTTATCGGATTATGATAAATGTAAATACTAGTTAAAAAACATTGAGGTTTAATTAATAAAAAAAAATGTAAATTATTGTATTCAAAATGGACAAAATTATCAAATAATAGAAAACTATCATAATTTTTTTTAACTAATGTAAAATCAGAAAGAAAAGTTTATTTTACTAATTTTAAGTAAACAATATTTGAATGAATAGAAAGATTGTTTGATTAAGTATATATATGATTTAAACTTTAATGGCATTAGGATGATAAATAGTATGATTTTTATTAAAATTCAAATAAAAGAGCATAGTTATTATTGAGTATGTCCTCATCGAACTCTAATTTCTGCTTGCTTGTATCCTTCTCAACATGATAAAAAGTAGAGATAAAGGCGAATTCTTGAGGAATTGCAATCCATTCTTCTTGTACTTCAATTGGAACCTCGTTTATTCTACCTAGAACGGGATTTTTTTACCGTATCAGACGTTTTATATAATCCCGCATGTGTTTTATTGAATATAAGTCTAGGTTATATGATGACCAATTTGGGCTTCATAAAGGAAATTAGTCACTATGCCAGATGCATGTGGTGGGGCATTATCATGCATTAATACAAATATTATAGCCAAGTAGCACAACATGCTCTTGTAGAAAGTTTTTAACATACAAGTCACTAGTCATCTGGTCAATGCATTCCACCCAACTTCCAACTAATACTTCCCCAAATGATTATAGTGTCATCTCCAAAACTAACACTCTCTTATAGGTGGAGGTGCAGTGATAGATAATTTCTGAAAATAAATTGACGACATGTAATCGCTTGTTCTTGAATAACACTTCTTACTCTGTATAAAAACAGCTAAATCTAGAACAGCTGTATTCAACCTTCTGTTTTTTCGGGCCACATAAATATGTTTGTTATGCTACACGGGCTAAAATATCACAATATTTTTCACAATATCACAATATTTTTGGGTGATAACCATAGTTGCCACCTTTTTGTAAGTAAACCACAATGGGTGATGATAGGGATCCGCTTTAAATATATCCATAAAAAAAATTTGCTTACATATTTTCTAAAAAAAAATCCTCTTATTTTTGACGTATTTAGCGCCATTACTTAAGACATCAAATTTTAACGTTTGTTTTCCGTAAAATAATCAGTGGATATATGAGATTTTCGAAACAAATAGGAAACATTTTTGGACTAGTTTTTTCATCTATTTTATAATGAATATCTGTTTTTTTTAACATATGTAGCATTATTTCTTAAAACTTGAAATTCAAAACGTTTGTTTTCCGTAAAATAAACAGTAATTGAGATTTTTCTAAATAGGAAACATTTTTGGACTAGTTTCGGTCTATCTAGCTTTTTCATCTGTTTTATGATGAATTTCTGTTATTTTTAACGTATTAAGCGTCATCACTTAAGACTTCAAATTTTAACGTTTGTTTTCCGTAAAATAACCAGTATTAGAGATTTTTCGAAATAGGAAACATTTTTGGACTAGCATTGTTCTATCTAGCTTTTTATCTATTTTATGATGAATTTCTCTTATTTTTAAGGGAGTTATTTCTTAAGAACTTGAAATTCAAAACGTTTGTTTTCCGTAAAATAACCAGTATTTGTGATTTTTCGAAATAGGAAACATTTTTGAACTAGTTTTGGTCTATCTAGCTTTTTCATCTATTTTATGATGAATTTCTGTTATTTTTAATGTATTTAGCGTCATTACTTAGGATTTCAAATTTTAAGGTCCTCATGATGTTTTAATAGGCTTTGGGACAATTTGTTTCGAAAAAAGGACTGTAGGTCATTCCTACTAATAGTGTTTGGTGCTGCACAAAAAAGTTTGGAGGGCCGCACAAAACAGCTAGGAGGGACCCAGGTTGAGTTTGGCTGCTCTAGAAGGTGGTTCATGGGAAATTTCTTGATATTTACTTTGAATTTTTGCATAAGTTGTTTATTAACACAAGAGGAACTCCAAAGTGCTGATATGCCTACTAATATATCTACTAATACACAATACTTTGTGGGTTAAAATTAAAAACCCCATGATACTTTTATGATCACCCTGTACATTTAACCGTTAAAAAAAATTAATTCAGTACAAAGTTATTTTTTAACTATTTAATACTACTATCAATCATTAGGTACCTGCCTCAGAAACCATGTCAAGAATGTCAAGAGCGTGTGGATAACTGCATTTTCCCAACTGATAAAACGGCATTTTTCTCTCGAAAACCCATCTATGGTGGGCACACGGTGGATAGCGGTTTATAGATAGAGAGCAAAAGAGAAAGCGAGTTACCCCAAGTTAATTATAAACCAATCACAATGCGTAACAAGTGACGTGAGCGTCGAGATCTAAGCGGAATATCGGATAACCACATTGTCACCCGCGGACGGGAGTTGAATGGACGGTAATAATTCATGAATAAATAAATAAAATCAAAGTCGCGTTGCGGGAAATGCGCTTGGGTTGTAGTCTTCGCAATTTATGGAAGTTCGTTAGCTCGTAAACTTCGCCGGCCATCCCATGTTACTACGGCTGAAACATTGCACCCCGTAACTAAGCAACTGGCCAGAAGGATTTGTTGCACAATAGCCGACTGTAGCGGTCTCAATTAGACGCCTTAGTTCGTAACTCATATAAGAGAGGTTTTTCGGTGTATTTCAAGGGTTCACCGTGCCATGATTTATAGATTCGCGGAAGTAGGAAACTTGTAGTGCCGCAACGTTGGAAAAAGAAAAAAATCTAGTCGAAAACGTTGCATTCTTTCAACCAAGGTTAATTAGCTGAGCTGCCGCTTTTGGCACAACAATAGAAAACGGAGAAAAAACTGCAAAATAAAACTAAAATAAATTTCGAGAAGTAAATGGAATTAAATTTATTCGAAAAATTCTAGGCAAAGTTTTTCATTTTTGTAACCCATAGAATTACTTAAATGCGTACTCTCAAACGAAAGACTGAGTTTTTAAAGGTTTTTATTTATTAATTTATTTAACGTCGAGATCTAAACACAACATTTAAACACCGATGCTGGTGAGCACGCTATCCAATTAAGAGAAGTTTAGCAGAATCTCCTGGTGTTCCAACCAGAGGTAGGGATCTTTAATAAGCCCAACATCCATTGACTCAGGACCGACGACTTTACATCTCCTCCGAAAACATGGCACACCCCACGACATACCTCGTACTTATTGATATAATGCCTGATCGTTGCAGTACAGCTTTGCCAACAATAGAAAAATAAAAGTACTGCAGTGATACTGAAAACGGTACTGACTGAAAATAAAAAGTACTGACAGTTGACAGACAGTTGCTCCATCTGAAAATCTACTTGCCTTGAACATAAAAAGGCACTGAAGCAAAAAAGTAGCACTGAGGTACTGATAATGGCCAAAAAAGACTGATTTCAGTACTTTGTCACTGACACTGGCAACGCTGTTGCAGTATGCTACTGAGCGAGGAGTTTGTTCGGACGTACGCCGACTTTCATTGAAACGGTCACCCATCCAACTACTAACTGCGCTGGGCCTGGTTTAACTGCAGGTGAACCTGCTGAGCCAAGCCGCTACCCAGGGTGTAATGTTTAGAAAACATTAATGGGTCCAAACTTACAAATATTGCTAATATAACATGATAAATATAACATGAAAAAGCAGACATTGTTGCAAATGGTATAGCAAAATTAAATGTGATTACGATGATATTCATAACTATATTCATAATTATTGTTGTTAAAAGATTTTAATTTTCTGATCCAGCATTAAATGATATTCCTGCTTAATAATAGGTAAAATGGGAATGGTGTATACAATAAACATAGAATAAAGAATAGGATGAGTACATCAAGAGTGTGCAATCATCACAGCTTTCCTAGAATATTAAAGAATTTTCAAAATAATTAAATAGAAAAATATACTTACGTCCAGTAAATGCCTTCAAAAGAGAACATTAATAAATTAGACATTGATACTAAAATTTCGTCATAGAAACAGGACTGTCATGTATGTAATGTAATGTAATTTTTAACTTTTTAAAATTTAATAAATTATTATTAAGAGTATTAATTGACAAATCTCGATTCATGGAATAGAAGCCAATCGACAATCATAGAAATGGCAGGTAAAAAAAGACAGGAAAAAACGATTGCTAATGGATCCGGTGTCTATAAAAAAGGATCATCTTAGTTAAGGTAATAAATTAACAAAAAAGTTAAGGGTTAGGTCTATGTTTTGGAATCTGAAGTTAGTGACAAATATCACAGAACATAGTTGGTTGGTAGACTAATGTAAGAAGACAGGAAAGGGTTCTGACACTGCTCCGTAACTAGGCCTTTCCAACATCACAAATGTCAGCTCTGTCTTATCATGTACCTTTGTACCTATATTACTTTCTCATAGGAATTTAATAAAATTAGTTAATATCCTGAAACAGCTATGTGTGAACAATTGCTTCACACCAAACATCGTTGATAATATGATCAATAGAGTTAACATTAGAAATAGAAGCAATTAAACATTTTCTAACTGAATTATTGCTAATGACACCCTGATCTATAGGTGACTTCCATACTTTAAGAATATTTCTACTAACATCAAAAATCACAGAATAACGTAACTAATCTTAAAATATAATTTAAAACCCAAAACAGTATTAAATTGAAGATTAAATTCTTACTTTCTAAAACTAAAGACAAAATTGACTCAAGGAGACTTTGGGGACCGGCAAACCGCGATCAACTATGAGAAGAGATTGAAAATGCTTGCTGGGAGGACTTCTAGATTCCTAGCATATATGCGACATTTAATTGGAAAGTGGTGTGGCAGCCAATGGCTCTGCAATATAAAATATTAATAATACTGTTATTGCTACAGCTTTTAGAGGAGAGCCTTATCTTTATTTTCATTGGAGACCTTTCCTACATTTTGTCTAAAAGGTCTTCGTAATCTCTTTTCTAATTGTCAGTGTTTCTTAACATAAAATATGCAACTTTTACTGTGAATTCAGCAACCCCTTCAGTTAAAGACCAATTTTCTTCCAATTTTGCTATAGCCCTTGACTTTAGATCTCATTTAAGTGAGGCATTTCACAATTATTTTAAGAACTGTCAAATTTGATTGCAACAAATCTTATAAACATCATTAAATTTTGAAGTCCTCATTTTGGTTCCGTCAATTGTTGTACTCGCCTCATTCCCCACTTATAAAATAATGAATAATATGTTAAAAAAAGGTTTACTTTCAAGAAAACATTTTTAAAAATCACGTTTTGTGTCCTCACGAAAACGAAAAATGATATCAACTTGAAAATTTCAGGAGAAATCAAGTTCTATTAGGGGACAAATTCTATTGATTTTGAGAAAAAATAAGATTAAAAATGAGTGAAGGGGGGTTGAAAATAAAAAGAAAATAAATCAAATTTTTCCTTTTTTAGCAAAAATAAAGCTCTATGAGGGGACAAAGCTGATAACAAATCTAAATATTATGAAGAGTTAAGGTGTATTAAAATAAAAAAAAAATGGAAATAAAAAACCAAATGAGATATCAACAAGAAATTTTTAGTAAAAATTAAGCTCTATAAGAGAAAAAAGTCTATTGATTCTGAAAAAAAATGGATTGAAAATGGGGATAAAGGAGGGGTCTGTTAAACTGTAAAGAGTATAATATAGAATGCCAAGCATTATACAGTACTTAAAAAATTACCTAGGTAAGTGATCTAGCCCTGTGGATCGGGTAGTCAGAATAGATGCACCCAGGTATTTACCTACCATGGGGGTGGTAGAAGCCCACTAATTGACCACTTCTTGTCAAATAAAATCACGCAACTGCCTATCGGAAGAAACGAGTAAAAAACGGTGACTTTATTAATCTGCAAGACTTTGACGAGCTGAGAGGCAGTCTAATAGCACCTGGAAGATGCACAATCCACCTAGTGAGGTGTAAGTAATGTGAGACAAGCCACTTGCCTTACCTTATAGGTACAGAGACATCTAAGCGGTATTTACCTCTTGTTTTCTGGGACAACGACGTTTTCTACTTTTGACTTCAAAGAAAAAATATTTTTTTAGCGTCGAGCTCACGACGGGAGACATATTACGTTATGCCGAAGTGAAGTCGAGTCGAGTTGAGTCAGTAGTTGCGCTAGTGGACTTGTTTTCGTTGTGACTGGTTGAGGAACATCGCCTGATATAGTCTGATGTTATCGTAATTTCTTTTGCAGAATAAATATAGAATATTGTTGCTTGCAATTGTAGATGTATTTTAACGGTCAAATTTTTACTATTTTTATGTTAGTGTAAGTAAGACAAAGTTATGAGTATGACGAGGCTATCGCTGATAATTTTCCATTAAGGGAGATGGACATATTGTAAATGTATTATTAGCGCTCAAATGCAGGTGTGCAAAGTTTTCCTGGAATTCAAAAAACCGTTAAATTATGTTTGCTGTTGATATAAAGGCAGAACTATCTTTGAATATTTTTAAATTCGGTGATATAATCTACTGAATGAATAATAAAATATATTGTTGTCTTATGTTAATTATATTTTATTTATATGGATTATAAAGAAATTATTTATCTAAAGTATCTGTGAAAAAAGCTTGTAATTTTTGAACACAGCTATTATTTAACTTTCGTATATGGGTCATAGGATAACAGTACTAGGGAAACTTGTTGTTTAATTTTCCACATATTTTTTTTTTAATTTTGCTTGCAGTTATGAATATTTTACTATAGTCCAATCTTATTTATTTATTTTTGACGAAATTTTATAAAATATAATATTAGTATCTTCCTCCGCATGGCTGGTAGCATTAACTGACCCTTAGTTAACACCAAAAAATGGTTTAAGTTCTAGAATTAACTGTGTTGCGACCCACTCGCGCGTCTATTTTCGTAACCCCAATATTTCTGATTAAGAAATATGTCAACGTCCGCACAAGCATAATTATCTAAATGTTGCTGACTATATTACTATTACGTTTTTTTCTTGTAACTTTTCATTAACCCTTTTTGCTATTCAGAATCTATTGTCATTTGTTCCAGAACTAGATTGTGAACCTACGTAAATGCAAAACAAGCCGTTGAAGGTAAATTTTATTGCATGCAATTACACAATTCAGTTCTGTTTATATTAATAAATAATAAGACAATTGTTTTCAATTTACAATAATTAATGTTAAATAGATACAGATTAGAGGGTCTTTAAATGCCAAAGTTGCAACTAGAATAATGATGTATTAATAATGGAAACATTCCTACCGAAGAAAAATTATTAAGCAGTCTACTAAGTAAATATATAACTATACAGGTATGACAGCTTTAGCTTTTATATAAATATAGAATATTATGATTGGCGTAACAAAATAAAAGGTTCCAATAGTTACATAAGGTAAGTTGGGGTAATTATAAAAATGGGTCTCAACAACTCTCCTACTTCATCAACCGAAAACCGACCGCTCCCTCCTTAAATTAAGGCCCCTACTTCCTAGTTGCCGCTTAAATCAAACAAGCGCGTCAAAACCCGCTTCCCATGGACCGACTCAGCCAGGGACCTAGGAGTTATAATGGACCAAAAACTCACCTTCACCAAACACGTGGACATGGTAGTAAAGAAGACGGAACAGGCAAGATCCAGACTAAACTGCCTAATAGGACGCAGGAGCAAACTACTATTACAGACAAAAATGAGGCTCATACAGGCAGTCATAATACCCATCCTCATGTACGCAAAACAAACCGGAAGAAGATCCAGAGCCAGCAGAACATCAGCTTGAGATGGGCTTCAAATGCCTACAGATATACGAGAAACGACGTAATCAGGAGGGATCTAGAATCCAAAAGGATCCTAGACCTCATCCACAAGAAGGCCACTGACACCTTCGAAAAATTAAGGACACACCCTAACATGGAATTAAGAGAAATAACAGAATAAGAGAGAGCGGACTACACGAGACACGCCAGATCACGCAAAGTGCTGGATTATGGCGGCGAGTAACCAAAACCCTAGAGGGAGCAAAATTTAAGAAGCTCATGTTTTAAGGATTCTCTTTCAGCATTCGCTTTCAGAATAAAATGAAAACTGGTAAGAGAAATAAAGAAAATGATTTTATTTAACAAAAATAATAAATTATATTGCAAAGAATATGCCCAGTAAGTTTCAGATTTTCTAAGTGAAATACTAACACAGTGGAGACTTAAAGATGAACTGTTTAAATTTTACCACGCAATTGCCCCAACTTACCTTAATCAAAATCAAAACAAATGACATATTAGAAAATTTATTTCTTTCACTTTATGATAATATGAAAAATTAGGTATTATTTAACTTACCAGAATAAGACAATATTACATATTATTCTTCATATTATAATTTTAAAGTATAACGAACAAGTCCATTGACTGAAAGTCCAAATGATTGATGCTATGTTCTCTCTGTTGATGCCTCAATCTTTCGAAAAGCGTATCAGGTACATAATAATATAATCCGCTTTGTTGTCTTCCAAATTACAGAAACGACAGTAATTTCTCAGACGGAGCGCAGTAACCTATCATCAAACCTGTTAAAATGCGAAGATCATTTTCTTTTTGGTGAGCGTGTCTGATTTTTCATTGCCCTCTGCCCTCTTATATACCGTTCGCTAAATTAGAGTTACTTTATTTTGAGAGCCGAGCGGCATGATCCTCGAATATAGTACCGATAGGGACAGCTTAAAATTAAAATTTTCCAATAATTATATTTAGGTATTATTAGGTGTTAATGGTGTTCTTTCATTACATACAAAACAACAAGCAGAATTAGCAGTATTTGAGCCTATAGTCTAGAGAAAAGAGAAGTGCAGTAATTTAATTTACAGAACTTAGTACAGACATTTTATTTGTACCTCATCCTTCAATGCTTATTTGTAGTTAAAATTAAAATTTTATCATGTTTCCATGGTTTTTACTGTACTTTTCTTTTGACAGATAAGTCAACGTAACAGGTGATTATTTAAGGATAATTTAAGGAATATTTAAGGATTATTTAAGGATTATTTAAGGATTATTTAAGGATTATTTAAGGATTATTTAAGGATTATTTAAGGATTATTTAAGGATTATTTAAGGATTATTTAAGGATTATTTAAGGATTATTTAAGGATTATTTAAGGATTATTTAAGGATTATTTAAGGATTATTTAAGGATTATTTAAGGATTATTTAAGGATTATTTAAGGATTATTTAAGGATTATTTAAGGATTATTTAAGGATTATTTAAGGATTATTTAAGGATTATTTAAGGATTATTTAAGGATTATTTAAGGATTATTTAAGGATTATTTAAGGATTATTTAAGGATTATTTAAGGATTATTTAAGGATTATTTAAGGATTATTTAAGGATTATTTAAGGATTATTTAAGGATTATTTAAGGATTATTTAAGGACTATTTAAGGATTATTTAAGGATTATTTAAGGATTATTTAAGGATTTTTTAAGGATTATTTAAGGATTATTTAAGGATTATTTAAGGATTATTTAAGGATTATTTAAGGATTATTTAAGGATTATTTAAGGATTATTTAAGGATTATTTAAGGATTATTTAAGGATTATTTAAGGATTATTTAAGGATTATAAAAAATGTGAGAAAATTAATCAAAAAGATACAATCTATATTAAATAATTAAAATATGATGATATAAAGTTGAAAAACAAATAATTATTAACGTAAAGAAAACTGTTTTTTATCTTCGATATTTTGTTCATTATCGATTTCGCTCATGACCTTACGTTCCATCTAAAGTTTATCCGTTATAGTTAGTTGATGAGAATTCTGTACTATTTGTTTTAGAAAATGGGATATAGGTATTGTTCAAACGTTCCAACTATTGATTTATGTATAAATTTTTGTTTCTCTCCTCAATTTTTCCGGTATATGCATTCTAGACTTTTTATTCGTGATGAATTTTACACATTTTGATACCGTATTTTAATGAAACCATGTTAAACGAATAGATGATAAACGACCGTGAAAAAATTGACACGGAAAGTTATCCATCGGAAATATGGAATGGCTATGTTTGTAATTATTGATCTCATAGTCACAATCACACTTGTGATATATTTGCATAATCATTAACTATTGTTGAATATTGTTTGACAATTTGAATTAATTTATTTCAGTATAGGGTTATAAATTTTGTTTGGTATACATCGGGGTTGGGAAAATTATGATTAGTATATAAACGGTTTTACAAGCTTTAGCTTTAGATTATATTTAGTTTCTTAGTTATGCAAGGTCTCATATAATACATCGTTTTTTCATCAATGTATCCTTTGGTCCTTTTATTTTTCTCCTATAATTTCTCATAACTATATCTGCTATTTTCTTAAGTAGGCTTCCTTGCAGATGTTCTATTTTGTGTAACCACTGTAACACACTTATTTGAAAATTAGTATATGTTATAAATAGTTCTTTGTATGTAGGTGTCTCTTCGTTTTTCTTTCTTCTCTAGATAATAATCGTCTACTTTGATTACTCTAATAGACTTCTAACTGTTTTTCTTTTCTATATTTTTAATTTTTCTTCATCAGCTCTTTAATTTCCACAATTTATTTCCGTAGTTAGCCAATAATTACAAATTAGCTCCTGACAGAAAAGTCAAACGCTACATCTATGGACGAACTATACATTATATCCGTATTTTGCTATTTGCTTTATCAATTATTGCTTCCAGGTTATAGAACTGATAATATTTTTCCAGTTTCTCAACATAATTTTCAGGTATTCTAATAAAAGAAATTGAAAATATAACAGTTTAAATAATAAATTCAAATGTTTGATTTAATCATTTCTAGAATAAAGTTTTTAAAATTAATGGGTCGTAGAAAAAATATATATCAACTTTTGTTACATAGATAAACTAAGAATAAGCGTACTAATAAAAAATTAATTTTTTATCTGTTTATTAGAAAAATAAAGGAGTGTTCTCATATACTATCAACGTCCTCCAATATTAATTGTGTAAAGTGAAGCATACATTTTTTACTCCACTCTCCTTATTGGATTGAATGAATAAAAGTGATGGTGAAATCAATCAGCGGAAGAATGATTAATGTATAGAGCCGATGAAATGAAAGAAAAGGGCGTTTCCTTATATTTCCGATAGGGTTCGATAATGTAAGCGTTATATTAGTTTGATTTACAGTCGCGACATTTAAGATATATTGCATTAAGATTCGAAATAAAATCAATTTCTCTATTGAAGTTGCCATTTTGAAATTGAAACGAGTTCAAGTCTGCAATATGCCAGTTTTTCATAAGGCGGGGTTCTTGCTATCCATGTCTGGTCAGAACATAAACCATACATACCATGGAATGATGCCAACGTGATAACATTAAATTATTTCGAAACTATACATACGATGATGCGTTTTTTGTTTATTTTGTCCTACAGAATGTTTTGGTTTCCATTTACTTAGCACATTTTTTTGACTACCCTTTGAATATTTCTATCTATATATTATGTAGAAAAATAAGTATAAAACCGTAAAAACAAAATAAAAAAATGTGGTAATACATATCGAACCAGATATTATTAAAAAACTAAGTCGTTAAGATTTCAACCCAGATCTTTTGTGTATAAATCTACATTTTTTTTAAGATTTAAAACATTTTAATTATTGAGTAATATTTTAGTAAACTTGTTTAGATGATCGCGCAGTCAGTCGTGTTCAGTAAGGAGTCCAGTGCTTACCTACTCTGAATTTATATTTTTAAATTTATCCAAAAGTAATGTTAGGCAAGTGAAATTAACATGAATTTCTTAGTCCGTTTTTGGCCTAAAATAATGACCTGCAAATGTCTGTTTTCCAATTTTCATATCTGTTTCGTGATGTAGATTTTACTGATCTAGATCCAATAAAATGAGTCGTTACTTCTTCATAGGCACTCGAGAAAAATCATTAGAACGTCTGACAATTTTAATATTTATATTGTGAGAAAAAATTACGACATATATGTATATGTGAAATATTACATAGATCACAAGGACACCAAATAAGTAGATACACCTGACTAAAGATTTATATATATAAGTTTTATAGCAGGCACAAAAAAGCTATACAAGAATCTTCCAGTATGGAAGTAGTTTTAAAAGAGAAAAATATGAAAATTAACGTCAATAAAACTCAAGTATTGGTAATAGGGAAAAACAATAAAAATAACAAATCAGATGGAAACTACACAGATTCGTCCATAATTAGAACAACCCAAGAATATTTTCTAACAGCAAGATGTCTAAGAAGAAAAAAATAAATATATGATGGGGACCCTCGCTTCTCGTCCAGGGACCCATCAGGACTTTTTTTTAATGGACAAACAAAATTAGGTCTGGGTAAGAGGGTAAACAAATAGATATAATACAGAAGAAACAAGATTAAGATTCCAATCATAGACGAATCTTCGTGTCTCTCAGAAATTGTAAGAGGCAATATATAATATCATCAGAAAAATGTGTTAAAGCTGTTTCAATATTTAAGGGGGATGGAATGTTAGTTTTTATTAAATTCATATAAAGCATGTTTGAATGTACTACGTATGTTTTGCATTCGAAGAAAACGTGACTAAGGTCTCCAGTTGTTTCACAAAAGTCACAATTTTCATCTTCTTTTACATTAATTTTAAACAAGTGATTTGATAACTGGCATGACCAAATCTGGTTCTAATTAAAGATGTAATGTAGTGTCTTGGAATTATATGATTTTTAAACCAGGGTGAGTTTGGAATATGTCTTTGAATTTTAGTGTACTGATTCGAATAAGTGGAACAGAACTGTGACCAATCATGCCTCCATTTTCTCATATTATTGGATTTTATCAAGGCAACAATATCTGGGCTATAGATGTTATGAATGGTGTTAGTTCCTTTTTTATTGCAGATTTGGCTAGCATATCAACATATTCATTGTGTTTAAGTCCAATATGAGCCTTTACCCATATAAAGCATATCTTTATGTTATTATTAATTAGTTGGAACAATGCCTTTTTGATTAAGGAACTGTATGAATTTGAATTATAATTTCGAATGTCCAGAGCTACAGCCGATTTTAAAACAAATAAAGAATCTGAAGCAATTTGAGCTGCTTAAGTGTTAGATTCTGTTACAAATTGTAAGGCTTCTAGTATCGCAATCGCTTCTGCAGTGAAACTAGAAAAGTTATCAGGTAGTTTGTAAAGAGCTTTAATACTAAGAGACGGGACGTAGTAGTCGCAACCAGTGCCTAGGTCTGACTTGGATGCATCGGTGTATATAGCAGTATGTTCAGGAAAGCTATTTAGGTTACAAAGGAGTAGATTTGAACAATAATGAAGAATTGGTCGAAAGAACCTAGGGGGTCGAACGCTATCTCACAATTTTGAACAGCTTTGCAGAACGGCGGTGAGCTTTTTTGAATCCAGTATTTATTTGTTAAATCGTATGTATTGAGTTGAATAATTTCCGAAAATAAGGTTGAATTATGTAAGAATGTCTTAAAGAGAAATTTTTGACGTAGGTATTCTATTCTATATTTAATGGGTGGCTCTACAGCTTCGATATAAAGGGATTCAGATTTTATAGATTTCATAACACCCAAGCATGTGCGTAGTACAGAATTCTGAAAAACTTCTAACTTTTTCAGTGGAGAATTGTTGGCCGATCCACACAAAATACACCCATAGTCCACTATAGATCGAATGTAGGATCTATAAAATAGTAAACCTGTATTAACATCGGCACCTAACCAAACTTTCAAGATAGATTTTAGAAAATGTAATCCTGTTTGACACCTGTTCAACGCATATTTAATGTGATATTTCCACGTAAGCTTCTTATCGAAGATATTTAGCGTGTGTTTGTAAAGGAAATTTTTGTTGTTTTAAATTAATTGTATTATTATTATTATTATTATTATTATTATTATTATTATTATTATTATTATTATTATTATTATTATTATTATTATTATTATTATTATTATTAATATTACATGTGTTGTGTCGGGTGAAAATACATACAATAGTCTTGTTAGTAGAAATTTCAAAACCATTAATACGGAACCAAGACTGCAAACTAGACATAATTATATTTAAGGATGTAAGGGAAGAGTATATTTCTTTTGTTCCGTGTAAATACATATATCGTCTGCATCAAACGAATTTTATGTAAACTGGCGGTATAAATATTAAAAGGTAGGGGACTCAAAACAGATCCCTGTGGTAGACCAATACTGGTGTAACGAGGACCTACGAGCTTATTTTCATGGTCTCTTACATATATATACACCTGCTGGAATAAAATTTTATAATGATATTAGCAATCGAAGAAGGAATTTTGAACTCGTCAGTCATCTTAATCTTTGTATATGTTATTAAATATATGTAAAGATGGATAAGAAGATGCAAATATTAACAGTAGAGTTGGGAATACGACAAAATAAAGAAGAAAATTTCAAAGCTAACGAAAATAACCCATTTTAACAAACGGCTGTCATAGTTGCATCTTAAACAAACAAAGAGCAAAACAAGCGAAAAAGGAGTTATATGAAAGGATAGAATAAGAAATTAGCCAATCAGAGAAGGGCTAAAAGATATGTCTATCATAAAGATAATAGAAACCAAAACACGTAATACGTATAGGACAATAAGAGTATGGTTGATTAGATCACTGCACGTACAAAACGACAAAGAGGAAGACCAAGAATAACTTAAGAGTACAGTAACAGAATGTCTGAAGAATAGAGGAGTACTTATTCTGTGCTCTTATTCTTGACCGAAATTGAATATAACTTCCGAGAGAAGGTAGACTTGGTTCTACTGAAATTTCAACGATGTTTCTATTAAAAAAGCGATATAAAATCCAAATATTTTGTAAGAAAACAATTGCGGAGAATTTTTGGCTTAAAATTTGACCGAGAGTATCAGTGAGACAGTGTAATTGTCGAGACGTTACTGGGTTACCTACTTTTGGGTTTTCTTGGGTTATCCATTACTTTCTTAGAATAGTGATAGAATAGTGATAGAATAGTGATAGAATAGTGATAGAATAGTGATAGAATAGTGATAGAATAGTGATAGAATAGTGATAGAATAGTGATAGAATAGTGATAGAATAGTGATAGAATAGTGATAGAATAGTGATAGAATAGTGATAGAATAGTGATAGAATAGTAATAGAATAGTGATAGAATAGTGATAGAATAGTGATAGAATAGTGATAGAATAGTGATAGAATAGTTATATAACAGTGACATAACAGTGATATAACAGTGATATAACAGTGATATAACAGTGATATAACAGTGGTATAACAGTGATATAACAGTGGTATATCAGTGACATAACAGTGATATAACAGTGATATAACAGTGATATAACAGTGATATAACAGTGATATAACAGTGATATAACAGTGATAGAAAAAAAAAAGAACTGTGATATAACAGAAATAGAACAGTGATAGATCAAAATCGAGGAACTTTCCCTAGGGATCATTCTATTTTTTTTCTTGTAATTCTTGGATTTTTAGGGGCTTTTAGATCAAATGAAACTTGTGGGTGTGGTTATAGCTTTCGACACTGAGTAATGCCTTCTTCAGTAGTTTTTATTAAGTATTTTTTTCCTTGTCATTAAAACATTGTTTTTTTGAAATGAGAGTTAACATCCGAAATTCTACAAGAAATTTTTTATATAGTTTACATTTGCTATTGTATTTTATGTATTTTAGCTTACCTTTGGTACAGAATTGGGGTGTGTCTTTAAAATCATTTAAATAAATAAAAAAAAAATTAAATTTTTTTTCTCCTTTAGTCTTAGTCATATCTGTTTTAGTGTATGGGTGCTGTACCCCTCTTTTTTCCTTTTTCGGACCCTCATAGAGGCCCGGGTATCAATAATTATAAGTTGGTTTTAAATTAAATGTTTTTCTTTTTTGGTAAAATACACACGAGTTTCATTTGATATACAACCACCTAAAAAACTCAAGAACTACAAGAAAAAACTATAAATTAAGGTGCAAGAACTAAAAAAAAAAGGAAAAATAAAGCAAAAAGAATGACAAAAAATATTAAAGAATGGTCAAAATTTTTATATAATAAGTAATATATTTAAAATAAGTAATATGTATGGCACCTTACTGAATAATAATAAAAACACTTCTCAAAGACTGACCCTGAACTAAAAGTTATTTTTTAAAAATGTTAGGATCGTTGATAATAAATTAATCATACCAAACAGTTATGACATCCACAAAGTCATAAATTATAATCTTTTTACTTTTATATAACCATTCTGAGATTTACAGTGTACCCTTTTTCGATGTCGACGAAGGCAACAAATCAAAAAGTAATTCAGGTCAGCTATATCTGTGTCAGAGTTGACCTATTAAAAACAAAACATTATCAACAATGCAATTTAAGTAATCGTAAAACGCCGAAGATCCGTCTAGCAATAATTTAGTGAGTGGGGTCTGGTCATCCAGAATTGATGGTCGCGATACTAATCTTCATTTCGGTAGCTAATGAGTACAGCTCTAAAAAGTGAAGAATCGAGATATGTGTTTTTACTAATTGTGGCATTATATTACTCAATAACGGTTGTTACGTGCATTGGGCCGGCACCTAAAGAGCAAAGATAACCTTATCGAATAGCTGCGAAGAACTGCAGGATTGGTTGGGAACTAGACAGGACCGTACGAAGGAAAAACCTACAGCCGTCAGCAAAATTTGAATAACGTCTAAATTAAAATTTGTGATTCTTTTTGAATCATTGCTACAGAAAATAAAGATGAAATGAAGTGAAATTTCCTAGTACTTGAATGTAATCTGTCATAATTGCGTGTAAGAGAAGAATGTCATGGGGATTTTTGGGGTTTGCTGGTTGTCGGTTAGGTTTTGGAATTTATAAAAAAAATCAGATGAGGAAATATAAAATGATATAGATTAAGATATTAGAGTTGAAGATTCTTAAAGACTGGAAAGGGGAAATACAAAATTTAAGAAAGTTATGAAATTTTATTGACGAAATGATGAGCAGTAACAAAAACTGGTAAGGAGAGTGAGCAGCAGAGCCAGACAAGCAGATATTTTCTTGATTGAAATTTCATATACATATAAATATCTATCTAGTTTGAAATGGCGTGTATGTGAACATCAACATGTGGCGTCAACGGTCAATTACTGTGCTATAAAATTGATTTTTAATGAAAAGGCAATAAATCATTGAAAATAGCATAATCTGCAATGAAGAGAATTATTCTGGAACTATCACTTTATTTATTTATTTTTTTAACCTCATCCAATGCAACCTTGTAATGTGACATCTCGTTGCGACCTCACGGTGCTTGCTTTTAATCAAGAAATTGACGATGGGGACAAATAAATGGCATCCCAGATAAGATAATGTAGGCCAATATAGATCCCAGATGGATCCAAGCCGCTAGATTAATGACACAAAGTGGAAGTCATTAAAGGAGAGCTATGTCCAATGGTGGCCTAGAGAGGCTAGAATAAGAAGTAATATTTAACAGTTGACTAAAATAGTAACACTAATTGCCAATTCTGTTAATTAGATGCTTTTGCACATTAGTCTAATTCTGCAAAAAATAAACAACCTTTTCTTACAAATATAGGTATAAAGAATATACAGAGTGTTGCGGATAACATCCTTACAATTCTTAGAGCTGAAAAAGAGCAAAAAGTCTAATATACAAGAGTAACAAGTATTAGAAATTAAATATTTAAAAAACCGTCTTCAAAAACCTGTAGATGTCATCGCCACATCTTAACCAAATTTATATGGAACCGCCCCTGATGTACCCCCTTACTAACAGAATCATATAAATCGGACAAGGTGGTAAAGCATTATCACTAAACATACATAAAAAATGAAGAGTTTGAGGATTTTCTCATGGACCTACATATTAGATTTTGACCAAATTTATATGGACCATCCTTGAAGTACCCCCTTTCTAACAAGAAAAGAATCACTGAAATCGGACACCCTGTTAAAGAATTATCGCTGAACATACCCAAAAAATATAAAAAAAAAATATTGCGACGAATTGAGAACCTCCTACTTTTTTGAAGAAATATTTCTTAACATCTATATATGTATATGAATATATTACTTATTCTAAAAAATAATACGTACTTAACTGTCAATTGTTTTTGAAATTGTATTATAAAATTTTATTTAGTAATATTACATTATAAGAACCAAATTTTGAAAAATTTCATTTCATCTTACATGGTGCCAAATTAAAAAAATAATCTTACGATTCTTTCACAAATATTATGTAAGTACCTCTAGGTAAAAAGGTATAATATATGAATATTTAAAGTTAAATTATCCGAAAAGAAAAACAATTTTATGCACAGCCGCACTAGCACTGTAGTAGTAGTTAATGCAACAAAAGTGGACAATATCCACTTGTTCAAATTGTGGACAATCCACTAGAGTTGTAAATTATAATTTTTCTACGACTCAATAAAATATACAAATAGTCAAAATTATTTTTGGCTATTAAGATAAATAACTAATTTAATTTAAAATAATTTATTTCTTTTACTAATTTATAAAACAAAATAAATATGAAAAAAAAACAAAAGTTTTAATTTAATTTGACCTTATCCTAGATTTGATCCCGGGTCTTACGCAAGAAAGGCAATTGCCCTTATCTCATTACTACCTTAACATTTTTGCTTTAATACTCGTAATTAAACGCATATAGTTTTATTAAAATTAACGAATTATTCATAATTATAGACGAAATAAGAATAGAAATGTTATTATTTATCGATTCTACACAATGTATATTTAATCTCAATAATTTAAAAATATACTGACAATTAGTTTGACAGAATTGTCACTTCTTTAACATTTTAAAAATAATAGTAGTCAGGTGACCAAAATATAAACTGTGATTGGTGAATTTCATTTTTTGCAGTGTTCCCACTACCTAGAATGGGTATAAAATATATTTGATAAGCTAATATATACGTGGGTTTAGAAAAAAGATGTTTTCCAACCCATGAAATTTTGAGTACCTACTTTTATTGATGAACCGCCATAAGTTTTATGCCACCAAAGTGATATTTTCTTTTGGTAAAAGTTAAAAAGCATTTTTTGTGGATTATCTAGTATTTGGCTGTGGTACATTTATTGCTAATTTTTATTAATGTACCTATATCAATATTTTTTGGCAGGTGTAAGAGATTATTTTTATCACAAATTTAAATATTGTTAAAAATTTTTGAACTCAATATAGGGTGTCCAGTAAATATACCAACACACTTTTAGAGGTGGTAGGGGACATCAAAATAAACATTTTTGTCCAATAAACACATGTCCGAAAACGCTTTCGTTTCTCAATAGGCGTCCCTATGGAAATTTTGGATACATGCTCTAATAGTTCCAAAAGATCCCTCATTAAAATATTAACGAACTGTGAAAATTTTATTGAAAAATATTTTTATTTCTTCTGTACCCTGCATTTCAGTATGAAAAAGTTTTCCGAACATGTTTATTAACCAAAAAATGTTTTGATATCGCCTATCACCGCTACAAGTTTGTCCGTATGTTTTCAGAACACCCTGTATATAAAATTACCCCATTTTGTCACATTAATCATTTATTAGAATGAAAACTTCCTTTATAGTCATTCAAATTCTTAAATCATCAGGACAGGGGTTCATTAAAAAAATTACCAGATGTGAATACCTCAATTTTTTCAATTTAAGCCGTTATATGTTACTAGAAAAACAAAACATTATATTCCTAGCAACACGTTTTCCCTATGACATCATTTTTAGTTCAGTAGATATTTTTAAATGATCTACAAAACATTCATCAAAGCAAACAATAATAATAATATATCAGTTTGGTCTTCACTCATGCTGACAACCATTTTGAACGGAATCACCTCTCCTTGGCACGGTACTGGGGCGATATGCGGGATTGGCCGAGTAATAAGAGTCAGAGAAGAAGACGAAGAAGTAGAAGAAGAAAACCGGTTCTATATAAGGCCCCAACACGACATGTCTTGGCTGCTGGTGCTGTCACAGGCATTTCCTTCGCTAATGAGATGGAATTGGACGGACAAGCTTTTGCAGTTCGCCACTTTTCTGCCATAGACAATAAAAAACTGAATAACATTAGTTCTAATAATATTCAAGAGTCGACCTCGCGGGCACAGACTCTAATGGCGAGTTTGTACATGCATAAAAATACTTTCTAAATCATCAGTATCAAAAATAAATAGACACGAGACATTTATGGGTGAATTCATCAATGTAACATTTGCCTCTGTTAATAATTCATTAAGTAACCGTATAAATACCTATATTAACTTTATATTTAAAACTTGAGGTAAGACTCAGAAATACCATAGGAATTGCTGCTAGTCAAAAATCTTTTTGTTTTGATTAAATAAAACGTGCTCTGTGTATCTTCAACTGAGAGTTTGCAAAGGTTGATGATCAGTGATTATTGTATAACGCGCATGTTTATTGAGAATTTTATATATGATACATTTTTCTACTTCAGTTCTGGCCTTAGTTACTAAGTTATGTTTTCTTCAAAGGTCAAAGAACCAACATTGTATTACTAATGTTATGAAATTTAGTTTGTAATTTTGTGACAAGGCGTTGCCTATTGGCAGTGGATGAAAAGTAATTTTACTGCCGCTGACAGCTGAAGAGAAAGCTCTTTTGGTTGGTACGGTTCTTCTACGTATGTAATACAATTATTGGAGATAGGTTTGTGCATAAATTCACTTTTCTTCTGTTTATATTTCATTGATATTAATTAGATACTACTTTTATAATGTACTACATCACAATTGTTCCTGTTATGAATATTTAATATTAAAACAATCACTTAACATGGATATTTGCTTAATATTTACTATTCATTATACATTCCAGGTATTTTCACCGACAAAGGCTTTCTATGTTGTACGTGGGTTCTAATATGTATTTACGAGATTAAAAATTACATAATTATCGAATAAAAATAAAATATTTTTATTACCGTCGCATATTTCTCTAACAATATTGATCCAAGAAATGCATAATGGACATACCTTATATAAAAAAAATGATCCGTTACGTAATTATTCCCGAATAAATGTTATTTATTAATTCCTAATGATCCAACATTATAATTTACTCGTAGTAATAATTCAACGTTCAAGAATATATTTTTATGCGTGTAGACAATAATCTTGAAGCAGTACAAAACAGAGATGCGTTTGGAATCTTGACAAGATCGCGATATGAAAAATGTATCACTGGCCAAAACTGATTGGCTTCCACTCCTCTTTTTTACTCTGTTCGATTCTCTGTCGGTCTACTTTCATTATTCCGGACATATAAAAGTTTTTTCGCCGCTGAAATGCCCGGCATTGCAGACAAGACCCTCTGGAAATTAATTAAAATAGCTAAATTCTTAATTTGACACACGACGTTACTTGTCAGATTGTAGTGTATTTGGTGAATATTAATGAATTTCGCTACATGTAGGTATTTTTAGCCAGACGTATGATTGCAAGTGAACGGTTGGTATGTAGAAGGTATTTTTCATTTTTGCGTTTCTTTAGTTCCAATTTCATTCGCTTACCGAATCTTTAATGATGAGACCCGTCATTGATTCTAAAAAATTTGGGCGCCACCATACTCATATCCAAAATATATATTAATTAATTTTACTGAAAAATTATGTTTACAAGTGTGTGAAACGTGAAAAAAAAAGGAGATGGATACCAAGCATATAGCGGGATAGTACAATCTGTTACCTAGCAAACGAAAAGGATACTAGCTGAATCTACTTGTTTAAACTATACCGTCAATAATTTAGGGAAGTAAGTGATTCGTATAATGGCAGGTCTCTATAAAGGCGCGTTATATACCTACAGATTAGAGGAATCTATTAATATAAGCCTTCCTTTAGGAAATATTATGGACCTGCAGAGGAATCAACAGTAAACAACTTAATTGGTTGTGATGCATCACTCTGGAGCAATCTGTTGTACGTTTGGAATGCAAAAGAAGATATAACATAGTTCAAAGTAACCTTATACTTTTTATTTTCTCCTGGGCTCGTCTGACTATGTCTCCGAATAACACTGAAGCCTATTGGCTTATTGTGTTTTACTTCATGTTAGTTCATAGCACCCACTCTGTCACCTTTGTACCTTGTACAAGTTTGTACAGATCCTTGGCTGAGTGGGTTCTATACGTTGTTGGATTAACCTGGGATTGTCCAAAAAGAGCCTGTCTTTTGCGATCTAGAGCTTCGTATTCGCACAGTATGTGTTTGGCCGTTTCTGGTTTCTTGTGACATAGTCGGCACATGAGTTCCCCATTGTACATGCCAATTTTGTTTAAGTGTCCCTTTACTGGGGCGTGCCCAGTCATGAACTCTGTTATTACTTCCAACTGGTTCCTATTCATAAAGAGTAGTTCTTCAGTACTTTTGGGACGTGGTCTGCCTATGAAGGCTTTTCCATGTGCCTGTTTTGGGGTGCTTCCCCAATAGTTGATACGTTGTTTCCGAATCCAGTCGTTTATGAAACCCCGGACTGTACTTTTTGGTACTTCTGGGTTTGTGTCTGGTTCCGGTGTTTCTTCTGACCCTCTTTTTGCAGGTTCGTCAGCCTTTTCGTTGCCTTCGATCTCTTGGTGACCTGGCACACCCTGTCAGTGTTCTTAGTTCTTCGATGCATTCCCATACCAGCCTCGACGTAACTTTCTAACTAGATATGGCCTTAAGTGCCGCTTGGCTGTCTACCTTATACTGTTACGCATTTAGGATTCAATATTATAATGTATCAGAAGTGCAAATCTTCTTAAAGTCCATTTAAAATAAAAATAAAGACTTGTTTACTGAAAGTTTTTGTGTGTTTCATTAATTGTAGGTAATTTAATTCCCCTAACTGACTGGACAATAATGATATCTATCATTGATTATCAATTAAATTCGTACAGCAAAATTATGTACCTTAATCATTTGAATTACTCTTTAATTCAAATGCCATCCACAAGAGACCACTTTGATTTTCACAACGCTGTTTCATTAACTATAATGTCGCTTAACTAAATTAGCACATCCCAAGTAATATATATCAAGGGATTTCCATAAATATTCCAAGATACAGGGTACAAAAATGCAAGTTACGAGGATATATATTGTTAGCTTGGAATGATAAAGTATCTATCTATTTTAGGAAGGGTTTTCGGTTGTTTATTTATCCAGATATAATTCTCCGAAAGAATAATTGTCCTTGGGATTGGTCCCTAACAAATTGGTTTGCAGGATTGAAAGGGAAAAGGCAAACATTTAAGATATGAACATGGCGTTAAAAGTTATATACTGCAGAAATAATTGACGACTGTATATGATAACTGTACATAACATCATTTTGGACGCTAGATAAATAGAGACCATAATAACCATAAATATTTCCTTTGGCTTCATATTGATGTAAGTCCGCATTTTTTAAAATTACAATTTCAGTTTAAATAGGTGTATTTTTTTTTAATAGAACGGCACGAAACACAAATTTGAAAAAGCTAACCTAACCCACCCTTGCATTTGGGGTGCCCCAAAAGTCCCGGGACAAGCCAATATTTCGAAAAAAATGTTAAAATGTTAAAAAAAACAAAGAGAAACAATATTAACTAATAATTTAGTATCGAGTAGGCCCACCTCGTATTCGCAAAATTTCTGCTGTTCTCGGCATACTGTCCACCAAGTTTGTAATAAACTCTTGAGGAATAGCTTCCCAGACCTCTGCAATTGCCAATTCTTCCAAATTTTGTAATTCCTGCTCTATTTGATTTAATTTTAGTTTCATTCTGCTCCACACGTGCTCAATTACATTCATATCCGGCGACCTAGCAGGCCAATTCATTCGCTCGATACCATTCTCTCTCTTCAAACTTGGACAATTCGAGACCTGTGTGGACGAGCATTATTGTTCACCAGAATAAAATTTTTGCCAAAATTCTGAGCAAAGAGAACGATAATTTCATTCATACACAAATCACGATACCTAACGCCATTCATACTTTGTCCAGTCAAAACTGCCATTCTTCATAACCCAACCCCATACAGTCACACTTCCTTCTCCAAACGGTACTCTAGCTTCCATATTTTCTTCAATGTACCGCTCATTCTTTTCTCTTCTAACTAACATTCCATCATCCGTTCTTTACAATGCAAAGCGACATTCATCAGTAAATATTCTGCTATTCCCCAGTTCAAATGTGTTTGAGCCCATATCCTTCGAGAAACTCGGTAGACAGGCTGAAAAGAAGGACATAGAGCTTCCGAAGCAGTCTCTCTTGCTTCCTGAAGTATTTCGGGCTGCTTATATTTCTGCAACATAATAATGATGCATCCAATAATGATAGCCTCAGTTCATAGTAATATTCTCGTGAGCAAAATTCGTTTTTATTACTCTAAAAAATAAGACGGGTTCCTGCTACGTTTGCAAAAAAAAAGAAAATTACCATGGGCCATCTTCCAGTAGATCTGGAAAATGAGGAATACAAAACCGGTCAACGATATCAACGCCGGACTTTGATGAATTATAAAATGCATTTTTATTAGAACCAATATGTGTATTTGACAAAAGAACAACAATTTTTCCTTTTTAGGAATATACGGCACTAAGTTTCATTTTTTATATAACAAAAAGTCGTTTGGTCGACACAACTCTCTATTTATCTAGTTTTTAGGTAATCCTGCTTTTAAGAATCGTCAGATTGGCCAAAATCTTCTTAAAGAATCTAACAAAGTTCTTCTTCGTCGGTCAAAGTCAAACATTTTGTTTTTCAATATCCTTTAAATTGTATAATTTAAAAATAAACAGCTGTAAAATAAACATAAAAAAATAAACAGTTCAGAACGGAGACTGAGAATGCAACTGAATGTAACACGAATACTCGCGTAGTATCTAGCTGGTAGGTGGATATTAGAGTAGGTACCCGATAGATTTTATTGACGTTGTGAAGAGCTCGAATTGTAATTAAAATTCCAATCCTATTGATTTTCGGGAAATCCGCATAAATATAAAGTAAATGAAAAAAGAATAACGTCGGTGAAAAGTATTAACCTTGTAACTCCACATTTTATCGAAATAAGGGTTTTGGTATCAACAGAAAGAGAAATAAAATTTTATTCTGTAAGAAAACCTTCTAAATATGTCTAAATGTATATTTCAGTTTAATAGGATGTCAATAAATTCTTCTAACTCTGCTCGATTTTAATTGTTGCGGAAAAATAGTAATACATGTTGTGAATACTGCAGAAAGTGTACAAATAAATTGAAACAAGAAATGCTGTACTTTCTAATGCTCTTGTGAATTGAGCTATGATAAATTAGATTACAATAGAGCAAAAATATTTAGAAGTTGGGCATACTCAGATGAGTGCTGTATGCGAAAGAAAATAGTACACGATCCTGCAGAATACTATGTAGGTCGGTTCGAAAAAAGCCAATACCTAAGTCATACATTCTTTAGGGATTTTAAAGATGTTGCCACAATTACATCTTCACAAACTACCTATTACAGCAGGGAAATATCAAGATTTACAAACTCTTAAAAAAGTTTGCCGCAGGATTTTCATGATTATTATAAAAATGTACCACATTTATAAATTTAGTATTTTCGTAGTATATTTTTTCTTTGTTCAAATGTAATTTTCTGCAATTATAATTAATATAAAGCGTGATTTTGTTTGTACCTTTTATCAAAATAGAATATGTTGTAACTCCTAAACGTGTTTATTTATCGTTATGTAATACTTGTAACTCCATTTTCTGGAGTTTTTTATTATTGTGTTAAAATAATGAACATTCACTAACAAATGATGTTAACAAACATTGTCTGACATGCTATTTGTTAACGTATTTTTTATCTTCCTGTAAAATAGCCTCAAATGGAGTTAGATAACTCATTGATCTTTAGTAATTATATTTTATAATTACATAAAAAGAGAATATATTGAGTGTGGTAATAGCACGTTACCTATAGGAAACTAATTAAATTTCTGAAAATTTTACTTTAAATTCTTAAATTGAAATAAAGTTTTCATTTATTACTTTCTAAAAGCAAATTTAGGAGGACGACGATTTTCGTACTCCTCTAAACTAAGTGTGTTTTGCATTTCCACAGTTTAATGTAGTTTCGGACATAAAAACAACAATAGACCTCGCATAGCAAGAGAGTTGATGGAAAGCGTAAAGAAGGGAATTCGGTGGTGGTCTCCTTTAGAGAAGGTTGTATTCAGGAGTAATGTAGCCAGCGTTGTAGACATTATTAAGCTTGCAGTTACTCACATTGCGGTTCCAAGGCATGAGTTACGCCGACACTGCAGACTAATGATGCACCGCAGCCTCGCGTTCAACGCCAACTACAACTAACTGTGTTGTTAAATACAGCAGCTTTGTTGTTAATTTAGTGGACCGCTTTTCCACTAATAAAGGAAGGGGATGTGCGCGCGGGTATTATTGCAAATAAACACTTTTTGAAAATAGAAGCGCCGATAACGGTTGACAGATCACCGAGGTCATAATTAACGCGGTGTTGGTTCATCGATCAATACCTGCATGCGAAATAGTTCTAAACGCTATTTGGGTCACAATTCAATTGCATATATTTCTCCGTTAATAATAATTAGGTATGCCATTGCATTGGTGTGACCATTTATTATACTAAATTATTATCCATTCCAATTATTTATATTTATTTAGGTGATATCCGGTGGGTGCTATTTTTTCCGTCCACTGAAATATTTAACGAAAGCTCAGCTTACACCTAACTATTTATAAATAACTCGACCCTACCATTAAAAAATTTGATATTGCTTATCTGAACAGATTTATTAGAAGTATCTAGCGCATATGGTTGTAAGGAGCCATCGAGAAAAATTATAATTGGAGTTGGCAGTGAAATTTAAATATTTTGGGTTGGTAATTTGGCCACTTCCATATAATGACATTTATTAATTATCATTTGCATTGTAAACAAATTAAGATATTCATTAATTCATTATCGATAATGTCCGAAGACAATGATTAAGGTAATTTTAATTAATATTTAACAAGTTAACTTCAGTTTTTGGACAATTATATTAGTTGAATAATTAGTATGTTTAATTGATGCAGTTAATCAAAATTTACACGAACCCTTAGATATCTCAATTTAAGTATAACTGAACTTAGTCTACTTTCAAAATAAACGGCTCAAATACCTTGAAATGATACTGCAACAAAAAAAAACAATTTAAGATCGAAATCATAATCCAAATAATAATTTTTTTTTTAAACTATAGAAATGGATGAAACTGTTGTTTATTTACGTCTAAACAAGCAATTCTTCTTCGCAATTCACCAAAAATATTATGCAACATTCGCAATGAATTGTTGATCGCTTCAAACTATTCTGATTTAGCGATTTATCGATTCTTCCAGATCATAATACCGAAATTTTAATGTCCATACGAAAAAGTCATATACTTGAATATGAGATATCCTTGCCCCTCCTTTTTATTCTATCATCAAAACAATTCTATAGGATAGTGAAGTGCTGTTTGACCATCTTGTAATTCCTCATCATGTAGTTGATTTACAAAAGGGATGAGTAAGTGTGCCTTAAAATAAAATAATGGACCCACCACTCACCAATCTTCTTCCATATATTCCAACCCAAACACCAACTTATTGGAGATGCAATGGTTTTTCAACAAAAAAATGAGGATTTGTAATTGACTACTACCTCATATTCTGTAATATAACATCCAAAAAGAAAAAAACCAAACTTTATCTAAGGAAATAACTGTGCTAAGGATATCTTCTTGTTTAGATTATTTGACAAATTGTATGTGTCTTGATAATCCACTGGAAACAACTCATAACACATTGTATGAGAGGGTATTTTTTAGAATAAATTGGGTGCCACAAGACAAATTATTTTGTTGGACCACTTTTGAAATTAATGACTTTGGATTGTCATCAATGTAGTTAAATACTAATTTAGAATGTTTTTTAGAAAATCAGCCATACATTCTGGAATTGAATACTGCTACCCGCCGTTTGCTTTCACACCTGTAAAAACGTAACATTCGCTTTATTAGGTATGTGTTGTTTTGCTATGTGTTGATTGCCTTTTTTAAATTTATTAAAACGTCCTTCTGTAGAAGTGGCTAAAGTACCAGCTCAAGAGATTAAAATTTCACAGCCAACACCAATTTTTACCAATTTTTTTTTATAGCTCGATATATAGTAAAATTGTAAGTGATTTGGGAAATTGGCCCCTTCCTATGAGGCCTCAGTATTGTATTCGTACAGAAAAAACAATGTCATATCCCCACTTTTTAAGACTGTTTTCACCAGTCCGATCATTCTGAGTCCGAAAATGCAAAAAAAATTCGTCTGTGCTTTTGTGTGCTAGCACGATAACTCTAGAAAGAAAGATCCGATTGACTTGCAGTTTTGATTTTCTTGAATAATTGCTTCTGACTTAGAACCTTATTGATTTTCAGAATTTTCGGTTCAACCTAACTACCTACTTTTCTGTTTTTTCACCCTTTTAAGCATCCCTCTGCTCTTTATAAGTAGGTGGCGACTGTCATCTAAAAGTCGAATGAACTCAAATTAAAAAGTCGAATGAACTCAAATTAAAACGTCAAATTTTGACTGCAAAATAATTTGTAAAATGTTTTACTAAAAAAATGGATTCTGAAAATGGAAATGAAACTCCACCAGAAGTAAAAGAAGAAGATTGTATTGTCAGAAAACCAAGAAAATTGTATGTGGTGGCGTATGAATCTTCCTTAAATTAGTCAAATGAAGAAAAGAAAACAAAAAATCGTGTTCGGAATCTGTTTATCTTGGTGTATTTTACAGAACTATTCACATAAATATCCTCAACACTAACAAACCCATTATTCAAGGAATAAATATAAAAAATTGTACTAAACCACCAGCGTTATTAAAGCGAAAAAGTGAAGGTACTTAACCAAAAAATGCTAAGTACTATCTGACGAAAATATTGATTTTCTTACTAAAACATCAAATGATATAATAGCTTGCAGCAAAGGTAGGCTATTATTTAAGGTTCATATATTACAATTGGGTATTTATTTTTTTAAGTTGCATTAATAATGGGAATAAAGAGTGCTTGTCGGGCTAATGAGATGTATTGCATGAAAATTAGTGATTTAAAAGACCTTGGATCAACTTTTTTAGTAAGCATTAGACGAAAAAAGTCTATCGATTAAGGTTTTTTTTTCATTAAGTACTTATTTTTTATAGATAATTAATAGTGGAAATAATGGACGCTTGTTGGGTTGATGAGATGTATTTCATGAAAATTAGTGATTTACAAAGATCTTGGATTAGCTTTTTGAGTAAATTTGCCCAAAGCTAAGACAAAAATAACTCGAAAATTTATATTTATCGATAATTTTTAAAAGATATGTTAAAAATTAATCAGTAGTCATCCAATACTACTATTTATAAACTATCACAACGAAATGCACTGCCCAAAGAATTGGTATTATTTTGAAAACATTTTAAATTTTTATAGGTACGTAGGCTTAAGGGGCAATGGGTGCAAATAATTGTACATGGACATCTCTAAGGGTCAAAGAAAACAAACATTTTTACATGAGCAGGGTAAAGGGGTAAAGGGATCATATAATTTTACATGGACAGATTTAAAAGGCACCAAATATTTTAAGATAAATAGGCTCAAGAAGTAAGGAGTACAAATATTTTACATAAGTAGGCTCAAGAGGTATAGGGGCCAATTATTATTAGATAAACTGTTCGAACAAGTTGTGAACTCTAATTAAAAAGCGATATAGAATGGTTCTAACAAGTATTAGAAATTAAAAATTAAAAAAAAACCAACTTCAAAAACGTGCAGATGCCATCACCACATCTTAATTAAATTTATATGGGACCACCCCTGAGGTACCCCCTTACTAACAAAAAAAGAATCATTGAAATCGGATACCGTGTTAGAGAATTATCGCTGAACATACATAAAAAAAAATATCGCGACGAATTGATAACCTCCTTCTTCCTTTTTGAAGTCGGTTAAAAATGAAGACTTGTGACAATTATCACGTGGTTTAACCTAAGTGATGGTAATGCTTCACAAACCTAAAAATTCAACAACGTCTTTAATACTTCTATCGGCTTTCGGTCTTTCGTTCCAAATCAAATCTTTTCTCGGTTTTTTTTGCTATTAATTTACCCTTACGGTCCTCAGTCTCCATAAGGTGGGAGCCACCAATTTAGCGTATCTCGAATAAGGTAATTCTATATTTGGAAAAATTAATTCAATTTTATATTTTTTAGAAGGATATCCTAGCAAAAACATGTGAATTACATTTGGGAATCAACCCCTTCTCGAGCCACCCCTAAGGAATATTTGAATTAATTTCCATGTTAAATCGGTCTAGTCGTTTTTATAATTTAGACAAAAAATGGCTAAAGCATCCGAAATGAGATACCATAAATTGTATCAAAAAGAAATATAAAAACTAAATGTTATTGGTGGTTTCTAAAAAGTGGTTTAAATATAGCCTCTTTCAAACTAATGAAAACCTTCACCTAACTAAATACTTTATATTATTTATTGGAATATTTTGGTATTTCATGAGTGATTTGTATATAAATAGATCATGTCTTGAATAAGCAATTTCTTCATATATTAGAAAATAAATTTGAAAACTCTCTTATTTAAGCAAAATTTGGGCCGCCTGAATTGGCAACATAAGAGTAATGACCTTATTTGTCCCTATGATTCGGTGCTGCAAACTCACAGTAAAACAGACTTCCTATAAGCTGTGAATAATTCTAAGCAACACTAAACTTATAATTTGGAACTGATTATAAAAAAAAATATCAGCGTGACGGCTGCGTGATTGCTTACTATTAATGAAAATACTGATTGTATAAATTCCCTCCAAAGCCTGCAAGATTGGAGAAATCTAGAAAATAGTATTTTCCTTCATGGTGAAATATAGTGGTTTATATAATGGCCAGTATTGGTTACTTGAAAAATTACAAATCGTATGTACTTGTTAAAGAGTCTTTTATTTTCTAAGAAGAAACTCCTATCCTATAATCAATGTACTGATGAAAGAGTATATACAGAAAATCTTGATATTTTCTCTTTCAAAATTGCTGTTACCTCATATCTAATTATCCCCATACATATTTTACCGCCTTTAATGTTAGATACGTTAAACCGGAATCAAAAATTACGAAGTTCGTATTAGACAAATGTTTTAATCTACGAACCAAACTATAATTAGTGTAAAAAAATGTTGAATGGATCTTCCACGCCAATGTGGTCTAGATAATGTTATGGTTCTCCTCTAAAGGTAATATAGGTCGCTTTCTTGAACAACAAAGCTTATTCGTATAGTTGGAATGTAATTACATGTCGAAGTCTTCTGAAGTAGCAAATACATAAATTAAATATAAAAATAGAAATGGTATTTCTTTTTAGAAGGAAGCATGACAGAATAATAAATGAATTAAGACTCAAAGTAATGGACATAGAATATATAATAAATTCATTTTATAAGATTCGTGATTATAATAAATAATTATTGATTATTGCATTGTTAATTGTACATAAAATAAGATTATTCTTAAGGTAATCCGATTAAGACGTCTTAACAATATGAATATTACAGGTCTAGAGAACATTATAAACGTTGCCTTGATCTTTTAAGCATTCAAACAGACTCACGAATTCGTACATTTATGAAATTTACAATGAAAACCTATTTATAAACGATCATGACTCAAGTGAAAATATCTTCATTTACAATTTCATGAATGTAGTAACCCAGAGACTTGACAAAATCTAATAAAAAATGAATCATTCTCTTATATTTTATTGAGTTGCAAATATTGATTGCTGAAACACATTAGGACCTTAAATATGGTACTAATTTATTTCTAATAGGGTGGTTAGAGTCTAATTTCAAACCATTGTTATGGGAAATCGCAAGGTCTAAGAAATTTGTAGATCTCTATTTCTACCTCTAAGGGGAACTAAATATTGGTAAATGTAAGACAAAAATATTTAAAGCAACTAAAAATATCGTCAACATACCTCTAATAAAACTGAATGATGATAAAGGTGGTTTTTTTAAAAGAATGCATAAATACATCTGATAATATGGGGCTAAGAGGAGAACCCATAACGAAAAGAAATTTTGATCAAGACAAGCGTTAAGTAAATTACTGATTTCTATTAATTCAATGTCTAACAAAGTAGAGTTAGATAAAAAAAGAAATATTCAAGGATAAAACTTCTGGTATTGGGATATTAGTAAAAAGATTAGAGACATCCAATGAAATTAGCAAATCTATGTCATTAATTTTAATATCTGTGGTAATATCTATTAACTCAACATTATTGTTAAAGGTATGAGTAAAATAATTGTTATAAAATATTTTTATTTGTTCGTTCAACTATTTAGCTATGTGATATGTTGGTGAGTTGATGAACTACTGGCAATACAAACGTGGTAACAATTTATGATCTGGTTTAAATCTATTAAATAAAGAATTTGAAATTAATGATTTGCTATTTTTAAGAACACGCATTTAAATTTAGTATTGTACTTTTTTAGAAGGTTAGTTATTTTTCAGTCATTAGTTTCAAGAAAATTATATATTTTAACTAAATAATCAAATTTATGTAACACTACTAAACGTTACCCTTATCTGCTTTAGTAAGAATTAAATTGTTATCTCTAAGCTTTTTAGTATTAACGTATCATTAAATTTACCTATATTATGGTTATTATTGTTAGACAATGATTTTTCTTTTGTTTAAATATATTGATTAGACTAATTCTAAGTTCTTCTTTATTAATAATGGTAGAGAATTGTAAAATATATTCTGCATCTACTGCTAGTCGTTCAAGTTATTTTTTGTTACTAATTTGATTAGAAGAAATTTAGATCAATTTTATACCTTTTTTGAGTAGATTTGTGATTACTAATGTTTATATTTGTCTGTAATGTAAGTATTTTTTTATTAAGTGTTTTAATTTTGTTTAAAATGTGAAATTCTATCATAGTGTACAAATTGTGAAATTAATATATCGTAGATCGTAATTAGAAATCAGAAAAGTCAGAATTATTTGAAATAAGTTACTAAATAATTTGAAAATTTGGAGACAACTCTCAAAAATCCCCCTACGAATTATTAAAATTATCTCCGAACCCCAAAGGTAAAAGCAATAATTCTTGGAGATGAAAACGTGCCTGCCGCAGCCGGGGATCGAACCCAAACATCCTTATTTGCTAAACAAGTGTCCCTTCCACTAGAACTTAATTATTTATTTGCTTAAAATTTTACATCTATCCTCTATCAGTTTCTTCATGAATTATTGAATGAATGACTGAATGAATATCATTATTTAGCTATATTGTTATTATAGATATACAATATTATTTTTTAATTTGATTTTTATTGCTATTGTGAGGAAAAATGGAGCATTCTAATTAGATCAAGGGAAAATTTCATTATTTGTATTTGCAACACTATTGTGACAGTGGTTTTAGCAGAAATATGTCCAACACTTAATTAATTTCAGTCGTATCTGCTGTCCTTGGTGAAATTATTAAAATCAAACGTATAAAGAGCAAAAATTGTTGACAGTTCCGATAGAGGCAGCAAAATTTCTTCAGCAATGGTTGTTTTTACTTTATTTTCACTATCTGGACAGTTTTTTCCATAAACATGGAAACGTTTCATATTCTTCCAAACACTTCAGTTCAAAGCTTTCCGCCATTTTATTATTAAGGATTACAACTCCACAGACGTACCGACAATTGGATTCACGATGAGGATAAGCCTGATAGGTGTTTTACTATCACCACAATACACAATACTCTCAACTATCTAATCAGACGAATTAATGTGAGAGGGCTATACAGGGCTATACAGGTTGTCTATACACGACAATTATGATAGTTGTGACGATGTAGTTATGATAGCAACTATCATAAAAACTATCACTGTGAAAACGAGGCTTTAAGTGAGGTTTTATTTAGTTTCCTCTTTTCGCTCTTTTTACAAACGTCAACATAATAAATTTAACAATCTATGTAAAGATGTAAACGATAATTTCGTCATATTGGTGGTAAAAAGAGGTAAGCCACATATTTATTAATTGAAGAAAATGGGTAAATAAGTTTGTAACTCTTAGGTTAAAACAACTTTTGATTTAAATCTTAAGTTTTTATTCAATAGATATGATAACATTTGGTACAAACGAAAACATGTCCTTCATTTTAAGACTGATTTAAAAACAAAAAAAAAGAAGAAAGCTATGTTGCTTAAAAATACTTTACCATTGAAAAAAGATATATGTATTTTTACCTAGCTTCTTTCAGTTTCTGGGATTTTAAGGTTATAATTATATAATTGCTTATCTAATTTCACCACTGTATTTTTCAGAATTGTTTTATTTATGTGATATAATTAACCCATTTTGCCTAAAAATGTGGCTTAGCTTTTTTCACCACAAATACGAAGGTTTGAGGACTTTCGAGTAATGTCAGTAATGACAATGATAATGGCAGATAGAGGTTTTCAATGGTATATATTTTCCAAAATCTAAATATTTAAAAGTTTTTTTAAAGCATTAATTTCAGTATAATCGATATTTTTGAATGCTTAATTCGAAAATAGGGCATAAGTTAAAACACTTTTATCATTTTATCCTTCTCTGCTTTATCGTCTGGAAAACATTTTCTAACCCTTCAAAAATAGTTCGGACTTGAATTTCTATGGGAAACAACAATCGGAACTGAGAAATTAAAATCGAAAAACGAGAAAAAAGAACCGAACGGTTACACCGGAAAATCGTTGTTTTATGCAGTCTCGGCTTCACACCCGCTTTCCAAAAGCTTTATGGCGCGCATGGACTTATTTTTTCCCAACGAAATCAATACGGATTCATTGCGATGTTTGTATGATGCGAAGAAATATCGGATATGCTATAAAATATGATATATATCGCGTAGCATTCAGTGCTATTGCGGAATAATGAGAAATACAGGTAGAGGTATGTGGAAAATTAAACGTTACCTTTGAGTCAGTCATACATCTTTAACAATACATATTTGTTTGGCTTATAGCATTAGAAGATATTCTTATTTACTTTTATATCAGTACAAAAAATTAATTGCTTGCTTGTAAAAATCTTGAATCCTTACAATCAAATATTAAAACCTATTTAGAGATTTGTCATTCGACATTATTTTAAGACCTTCTGTATTTTTGAAAAACTTCTTTCATGTTAATTATTGGGCCCATGTAAATTGGGTCTCGATCAAATTGACGATCAAAAATAACATGCATATTCGGTCCCGTAATTTCAGTCTTATCTGATAGCATGGGTAAACAAATTTAAACAGGTAATAATGATTAAAAATTTTAATAATCTTTAAATCAATATTGAATGGATATATATTTAATGAACTGCAAACTAAATGCGGGATACAGCCATTATGGGTTTCTTTCCAAAAAAAATATACATAAAATAAGAAAAATTAACAGAAAAAGTAAACTAGTTTACCTAACCTATGTAGCCTAGAGCCACAGCGAGTTGCTAAATAAAATAAGAAAAAATTCATAACTTTATTAAATATTATATTTGATAATAATTATTTGTAATTTGGCTAACATACTATAATACTTGGAATTCCTATAGCAGATACTTTTACCCGAAACAGAAAGATTTAGGCAGTCAAAACCTGTTGGGTCCGAAATTACCTATCGATAGAGGGGCTTTAACTTTACATATGTTTTCCTCTGACCTGTCAGGCAACATCCAATTTACTTTAATTGATCAGATAGAATAGAAAGAGGTTACAAAAAATAGGTGCAAATAGTTTTTGCAAGATATTGCCGCAACGGTTCTTATAAAACCATAATAGAAAACATAAATTGCAAATATGCATTTATTTGCAGTAACAGCTATTAAATTCAAATTTATTTTTATATAATTTCCTTGCTATACACCTAATAGATGCCCATCCAGTAAAGAAACCTTTAAAAATGGACTATCCATCCACGTTTTCGGGTCATAGAATTAATAGACTTCATAAATGCCCTCTAATATCTATTACCGAAATTTATTTATCAATTCAAACAACCATATCTAATTTTTTAAGATGGCGTCTAGTATTAAATTTAAAACCCGAAAACATTGATTATATTATTAATAGTTGCTTTATACAATTTGTGTGAAAAACCATGTGAAAAAAGTTTTAAGGATTATCAGTTTCTTATTTTTATTTATTTGAATCCTTCCTACATATTTTAAAAATGGGTCATTATCTACTTGGGCATCTTTTAGCGTAGGAAAAACAAAGCATACTTCTAGATATCACTATTATTGTAAACAAATAATCTTAATTCTGTATCTTGTGCAAATTATTAATAATTAAATGAAATAAAACTATTTCACAAAATGTATCAAATCAAATCTCAGAAATGGTGCTATTTTTACGTCTTACACTGTTGCCAAGTCGCACAAATATTAGGTATTTACAGTCAAATAGTACAATATTTTATACTATTATCACTATTGACGTTATTTTACCCACTCAGCACCCCTATTTACTCAGTTTTATGTAAAATTGTTAATAATAAATGAAAAATTGGCATACTTTTATTTAAAAAAATTAGTTGTGTTAATATTATTCATTTGTACAAGATATGGAACTTAGTTTTTTTGTTTAGAATACAGATACTTATATACTTACTTAAACTAGATATTTTACCATAAAATGCAGTATTTGATTACATATTATAGTTATACTTAAAGTAAGAAAATTATACCTGTTATTTCAGATTTATGCCATATTAATCGGAAACTAAAACGAACCTGGCACACACAGAGAAAAAAACACAAAACATTTTAAATTTCCGCACTATTTGCATCAGATTTTTCATTAAAAACGACCGTCCACGCAAAACTCACCTTGTTTGTAGAACGAAAAATGTACCACTGAATTTCGCTGGGTCCTTTGTGGTGGTGAAAGCATAATATCTCGTTTGAAAGCGAGGTAATATTTTTTATGAACAGACCCTTAGTTAAGTGGTTAACGTCCCTTCATCCTTTGGAATTGGGTTAGGTGTAACTATGTAGGTATCATGTATTAACCATTCAGAAAATATAAAACTATTGATACTGGAATTTTTTTATTTAAAAATTCTTCCTAGAATACAATGTTTTAACATTATGTTTACTTCCTTTATAATATTGATTACAATATTTTAAAGTTGATGTCATCGGTTTAGATTGCAATTAGATATAATTCATATTAATTACATGTTACCTATACAATGCCGTAACAATAATGATAAGGTATGGAACACAATCAGATTAACAACTTAAATTGAGATGTTAGTGATTGATCAGCGCACGATCGCTTGATGAATACTTGATTTTTATTGATAGGTACTAATCACAGAAATTAACCCAATTCATTAGTTAATTAAAATATATGAGAAAACCTGTTATTTTAAAATTAAAATATATGGATAATGTAAAGATTTAATTTAAAATTGAAAAGTTATTAAAATTACAACATAATTGTATATAAAATTTGTCTATGTTATCTCCCTTATTGTGTATGCCAAAAAACAAAATTAAAAATGGAGTTACTTATAATTACGTTACAAATTATGGCGTGGGCGCCTGTTCCTGCGACAATTTTTGCTGATTGATGAAATGAAGGGCGTATAAATCGTGTATTAGAGAATGGAATTTTAATCCCAAAAATTTAGTGGATTAATATTTCGAATTGTAAAGTGCTCAATACTATGAAACATCACAATCTACTCGTTAGGTCTGAGATGACAAATGTCATAAAAATAAATTGTAGCCATCACTTAAAAATTCGTCTGATATTTTTGTAAAGAATCTTTGAATTGAGATCACAGTAAGTTTGTTTAAAAATACAGAATAATGTTTATTTATATTATTGTTTAGTAGAGATGGTCTTATTCAAGGGTTTAAAGCTCACCTGCTTTTTCTTCTACTGTGAGAGGATCAGAAGAAGAGTTACAGGGTGAAGGCAGTAATTCTGTACCGGAACGACAGCCGTAAGTTTTCCGTTATCAATAAGTTGCCAGGCATATTTATTAACAAGGCACTTCTTGTACTAAGAATCATCCAAATCACTGTGGACAAAGCAATGGCTCAATCAAATACTACCACAACTAAAATACTATTGTTTTGAGAAATTTCATTTTAAAATTTTGTTTTTGGCATAAAATCTTTATATTTTATTTAAATGGTACGACATTTTCCTGTTAAAATTAACGATTATGATTATAAAAGCACCCTAACTTGGGTAATTGCGTAGTTTGTAGAAAATTTGGGTGTTTTTGCAGAAAATAACCCGAATTGAGGCGGTTTTAGGCACAGATTTTAAATGATTTTCGGGAATCACTAAGGATATTTTGGTTTATGGCGGTATTTAAACTAAAAACTCAATGATATTTTGCATCCATTAAATCAAAAATGTCATTTTCATTGTTTTTTGACTTGTAGCCATTTTTGATTAAGCCATCGAAAGATCACAATGGACGTTGCAGACCTTCCTTTCTCGCTTTAGGGATTTTAATGTTGTTTGGTTAAGATATTTTGAGCAGTATTTTATAGTTTAAAGTTATAGGATATTATAGTCTTAGTTTAGTTAGTTCATACGTTTCAGAGTATAAATCTTCTGTACCATATACCTTGTGAAAAGGGTTGTTAATTAAAATAAAAATTGTTATTTAGAATCATCTTATTTCCCACGTTTCACTTAATTTTGTAGTAACCTGAAGTAAAGGTACTGTCACAACTATTCAATACGTAAACCTAATATATAAACTCAATATTGATTCTGAAGATGATACATATATCTAGAACGTCTATTCTGTTGCCAATCCTACTGTTACCTTATTTATTTATAATGTTTACGGTCAAACCCATTTGGGTTATAGTAAATTGTTAAAATATTCATAAATTACATTAATATATCTATTTACAGATGAAGTAAGTTTATCCAGAGAGTTTGCCAATCTAAGTATCCAAGGAATACAACTGTTAAAAGTACTATCAAGTCTATAAAAATTAATATAAAATATTTGTTATTGCTTGGTAATATGAGTAAGAACAAAAATATTAATTTTCGGTAGGATTTGAGGACAATCAATCATATCTTCCGTTATCAAAACTAAAAAGTAACGGCAGGTCTCTGTTTTCTTTTGGTTTCCAGAGAAGATATCTTTTAAAACAGCTCCATCGCTATACCGGGTGTTCAAATTAAAGTGTTAAATACTGCCTTTTATAAAAAACGTTTCAGACGAAAGTTTTATATTTTTATACCGTAAACATTTTGGCTAAAATCTTTTTTATAGCTAACCATAATATGGCCAACTTTTTTCGCGTAGCGAAATTTTCAAGTAGGTACCTACTCAATAAGTAAAAGCCCAATAAAAAATATTTCCTTTAAAAGTTTCTTATTTTTTTAAGAACTTTAGGAATATGTTAAACACTGGGGTTCCAATTTAAAATAAAAAAGTCTACCTCAATACGGCTATATTATGGTCAGCTATAAAAAAATGAATTTCGCCAAAATGTATCCCCTAAAAAACAAAAAACTTTTGTCTGAAACTTTTTTGTATAAAATGCATATTTTCGGCGGTATTTAAATGTAACACTTTAATTTGAACACCTAGTATAAGCAAAATTTTATAATTTAACGGCACTCTAAAAAATAAAATTGTTTTGAACACGATATTTTTAATTTGTAGGTTACATAATGTGGAGACCTTACTGAAGAACTCGTAACTAAAGTATACAATAGAAGTGGCATCAGTGAAGTTGCGGGTCGTACCTACTCTTAATAACTCCTAACATTTTAAATTGTCTAAAAGTTGAAAGCTGAAACCGACAGTTTTTCACCAAGCCGTTGTATTTGCGAATATGTAAAAAGTAAACAATACTTGACAAATAAATTAAAAACGGGTCCATGGTAGAAACCTTGAGGAACTCCAGAAGTAATTATAAGACTAGTGTCGATTTACTTTGACTATTTATGTTTTGTTAAGAAGATAGTTTATATTTTTGGCAAAATTGCCCTCTATCATACGGAAATTTGTTTTTCTTGTTCCTCTACATTGAAAACACTGAATAGTGAAATTACAGCTAAAATCATTGGTTATTTGTAGCCAGTGATTTTGACTGTAATTTCATAGTCACTTTAGAGTGATATTTACACTGAATCATTGTAAAATTGCATTAATGAATGTAAATTGTAAATCTTCATTATATATGTGAATAACTAGATTTAATTGTATTTTTACGAGTGTATAACGTATTTATAAATATTGTATCTCTACAAAATATTTGTAAATTAACCTGTATATTTTTATGTTGACAAAATTATTGTAAAAATCCATTTATTTTCTAATAATTACTCCATATCTGTAATTTTACAGATTTATTGCTACATTACACAATGTGAAGCGAACTTATAGATGTTGGAAATTTACAAAACAAGTTCATATGTATTTTTACAAGATTATTGTAAAAACCATTCATCATTTAAAATAACAAGGTAGTCATCTAATTTTAAACAATTATTATTGTAAAATTGCAAGGTTGATACTTACCTAAATATTGTTAATTTAAAGGAGATTAGTGAATTAACTCATTCATAGATCTGTAACATTACTAAAACAGTTGTGTTTTCACTTTTTATTTTTCCATAAAAATGTAAAATTGCAAATAAATTCGTATTTTTTATACAATTAAAACTGTTTTTCTTGTAAAAAGTGTTTTTAGTAAAAAAGTTTATAATTTTAAGAACGGTGTAGTCCTTTCTACAGTACAAATCACTATAACAACCATTAAGTTGTGAGACTTGCAGCTATTATCAAAAGTTTTTCACATTCTGGGAACCAAGTTTTTTTTTCAGTGGCACAAGGATCTTGAAAAACCACAACTCTCATGGAATTTAATAAAATTCTTGTGAAATTAAGATGCTTAAATGGTCTAAGTATATTGTAATTCTGCATTATATGTGTGAATAACAGGATATATACGTATTTTTACAAGGCAATGTAAACTCACAGATAGTGTATAAAATTACATGTGTAAAACGGATTTAAAAATATTGTATAACTACAAAATATTTGTAAATTAACCTATATACTTTTATTTTGACAAAATTATTGTAAAAATCATTTTATTTTCTATTAATTACAGAAATAATGTAATTTTACAGAATTATTGGTAGATTACAAATGTAAATCGAATTATGGATATTGTAAATTTACAAGGCATTTGTGAATCTACCTATATCTTTGAATTTTTACGAGGTTATTGTAAAAACCCTTTTATCATTTAAGATTACATGGTAATGAGACTACCATCATTTAATTTTACATATTGTAAAATTGAAAGGTTAAAGCATACCAAAATATTGTAAATCTACAGGCGATTTGTGAATTAATTCATATAACTGTAATAATACTAAAAGTTCTGTGATTTCACCTTCGATTATTCCTCTAAAACTGTAAAAATAGTAAATTAGGGGGACCTCAAATAAATTCGTATTTTTACATTAAGAAAAGTATTTTTAGCAAAAAGTTTGTACTTTTAAGAATAATCGGATCCTTTTTACAGTAAAAATCACTGTAAGTTATATTTACAATCATTATTTTGTGAAACTTACAGTTATTATCAAAGTTTTTTTTTTAAATTGTAAGCACCAAATTTTTTTCAGTGTACTGTCAAATATTGAAATGTTTCAAACTTTTTAAATTTTGACTAGCGAATTTTCAAAAATTATCTATTCTTCCCATGACCAAGAGCGATTTTAGATTTTAGTGTTTTTTATATATTGTGGTGTAGATATATATCTACTTATTACTTATTAGAGGTTAGTACTTTTGTTACAATAAAATATTTAGATGCTATAAAATCTTATTTATTTTGCTGTAATTTATACGGTTTTAGCTAAGTAGGTATTTGGCATAATGACATCTATAAATAAATTCCCACGTATGGGCGTACACTATGCAGATTTTGCCATGTATAAGCAATAAAAGAAAAAATATATAAATAAACATTTATAACAATTAAAATTCAAATTTAAACCGTAAATTAATTAATGTCTAGTAAATAATATTATGTGTCACAAACATTAAATACACATTAATCACTAACTACCCCTAGGGTAAGTACTTACAGAAGAAATATAACTTCTAAAAAAAGAAAAATCTACATTTCTTACTCATAACTTTTCCGTAAAGTGACACTCTACACGACTACTCACTTCTTCAGTCCAGCTCATATAATATTTCTATCATATCATGAATAATTCAAATTCATTAAAACACCCATTACGTTTTCATAAGATTTCAAACGTATTAAATTGAAATAATAGTGATTAAAATTATCGAAAATACTGTAAAAATACGTATTTGACAAACTCAAAATTTTGAATCAACTGTTTGAAAGGATACAATCAAAACTGTTAATATTACAGACTATATTACTTATGTAAAGAGTTCATAAAGTCTATTTTAGACGGTCCCAAACTCGTCCAATGTCATGTACAGAATAAGAGAATGGTGGTGCGCAGCTGTGTTGGATTATCCCCTCTGCCATTCTGTTCACCGCAAACGCACCGACCTCCGACTATGTGTGGTCGGCCATATTGAATTCCAGGATAGTGGTGCTGTACTCATGTGTTGTTTACTAATTTTATCAACAAATTCTTACTTTCAGAGAAAATAAAGGAGTGCTAACTAATTGTTAATTGATTTTCTGTGCGTATTAGTGGAAATTACTTGTGTTTCGCTGGTTATTAACCAGAAAAATGCTATTTTACATGGTTGTGTTTTGCGCAATGGCCGTGATATCAATATGGCCTGCTGCCGTTTGACTTGAGGGTCCCTCGGATGATCGGGAAAGTAACGAAATTTGGATTAAAATTACGTTATTATTTTGTACTAATTGTGTTTTTAGAAAGTCGTAATTAGTATTGTTTGTTGTAATCATTAGTATTTTTGTTAACGTGATCGTTTGTGCTGTTTTTATTAGATAATGATTGAAAATGTGTTTCAAATAAAAGTAACTCGGTGTAATACCTTTTATAATTAATTTTTTCTATGCCTAACTCAAAAAAGAAGTTCAAAAAATACCGTTTAACAGTATAATCGCGAAGTTTTTACCTAGGTATCGATTAATTTGAGGCCATAACATAAATTTAAGTTCAATAGACATAGAAGTTTTGTGAAAATGAAATTCAATTGTTTTAGTTATACTAGAAACGTTCCTGTTAATCGTAAATTCGTGTCAAGTACCTAGGTACCCAGCTGTACCTAGTTAATTTGTTTCAGTGATTTAAAAAAAGATCTTTACCATAAAGCATTAAATAACCTGTAACGAACAATATTTTAACGAACAATTATTTTAATTAAAAGTGTCCAGTAAGCTTAAAATTTTAATTTAAGAGATAATGTTCACATACATCAAGATCCACTTGCCGCCATGAAATTTTTAAGAAAATAAACAGAACGGCACAAAATAATATTAAATATTTTAAATCGGATAGATTGCGATATAAATAAATACTTAGAATTATTGAAAAAAGTGACCACTGTATCGTAAAGTTCTAAATTTCAATAATAAATTATATAGATATTATTTCAAATATTATGAAATGGTTTAGATAGTTTAAAATGTTTCTAATGGTTAAATTAGTAGGCAACACTTTTTTTTAAATAATAGCTCAACTTTTTATGAATTTCAAATGACCGTCCGTTAATAAATTCAATTCACACCTAGATAATTTAATATTTTTTATACCTATAGCTGTGTAAAAACGATTTAAAGCATGAGCTGATTAAAATTAGTTAGGTACCTAGTTACAAAAATATTTTATTTACATTAAAATTAATAAAAATATAAAGTACAAGGATGAGAAATATTATAAAGAAAAATAATAGATACCTAGATACTTTCAAGAAAAAGATGAAAACAATAAAATCATCTGTCAAACAATTTACATAAACAAAAACATAAATATTCGCATGCTGTATAGCAAGAGATTCAATTATAACCACTAAAAATTAAATTTAAATTACAACAGTTGTACTAAATCTAGTGTCGGTACACTAATCCTGTCATCGCGAGCTCTTTGTAGATGCTAAAGTAAATCTTGGCATAAATAAACATGTTCCTTTTTATACTTACGAAATTGTAACCGTGAAAGATTAAAATGGATGTTTATTTTTGATCATTAACAACTGCAAATTGATTGTTAATTCATATTTAATAATTTGAACAACAAATAAGAACGTGATTTTTATTATATAAACAATATCATAATAAAGAGTTGAATAAAATGATACCTACTTACTTTTGAAAAAGGTAAAATTACTTTCATGGCAATAACATATGAAATAACGTACTTAAATCCATTTTATTTTGAATTGGATTATCGAAAAACATTATTTGATCACGCTAGGTTACCAAGAACAAAATAATATACCTTTCAGGAATACAAACAGGTACCAACTAAATTTATAAAGTTTGAAGCTCAAAAATAGACTATAGAAAAAACCTAAGCAGCACAAAGACATGATTATAAAAGAAAATTATTTTACATTTATCGTATAAATGCTACAATAGGCACTAATTTAACATATATAACTGTTGCCTAAGAGATAAATGTGTCTCAGAGAGTAATATATTTTAATATTTTGTTATATAGATAATTAAAAGACTACTTTTAAAACATGTTTAAAAACAGAACAATGTAATGACTTATAAATATTTATATAACACTCCTTATATATTTTATAAGTGTTTTATATTTATATTCCAGATACGTATAAAACACTTATAAAAATTACAAACAATTTTTATTACACGCTTATAATGAAATTTTATATGTAATATAACAAATTATACTCGGCGATAATTTAATATTTATGTATACTTACTTTTAAATAACAATTTCATAACTGTTGCAAAAGAGGACATATTAAAACATTTATAAATCTCTTACAAAATTAAAACATCTTAAAAGAGAATTTGATTATTTAGGCTCACTTAGACTAACCTAACTTTTTCATTTTAATTTCTTAAAGTGTCCAGTACGTGGAAAAACCGGAAGAGAAGCGGATACTTTCGAAAAAAAAATTAAAGCAAATTATGAGAGTTATGTTTTTATTTTCAAAACATCACAAACGTATTAAGTGCGTATACGACATGTACACGAGCCTTATACGATAATTTTATATTAACATGCCTTTGTATAAAATAAAAGTATTTTATTAGTGATTTATAATAATCGCATGAAGTGTAATAATGTTACTCTCACGCTCCCTTTTGCTAATATTGGCAACTAGAGAAGTTTCTGTCAAAGATTACCAAATCCGGGGTTGCCGATAAGAAAAACTTTACACTAAAATGACTGAAAAAATTATAAAACCTATAATGTGGTATTATTTTTATAGGATACATACCCAGGTATATCTAGTAGTTTATGGGTGGCGTTGTCATTGTCATAAGAATATTTTGTCAATATACAAAAAAATGAATCATAAAAATACCAATCTGTGTTACGTTTATATTAAACATTTGTATAAAAATCGTATTATCTAGCAAGGCCTGCGTGTTTTACGTATGTCAACTTTAATTTTATTTATTTGACACTTTCAATCTATTCTATGAACAAGTTTTGAGATTTTTCTATGGATAGGATAGATAAAATATTTTAATTAATACAATTAAACCCTTAAATCAATTTGGAACCAATTCATGTTGTTTTGTCAGGAAAAAAGTATGACTTCGGCGCAAAAGACATATCTGTAGAGTAAATTTCTAATATATTAAAATACTGGGCACACAACATGCGTAGAAAAGATGGTGAAGATTCTGTACTTTAAGCAATTATTTTATAAATTAATAGAGAAATACAATGTTTCACTTATTTTTTTTGTAAAATTGGACTAAAAATGGTGGTTTAGATGTACTCTAGAATCGACACAAATATTTTTGTTTAAATTTCTATTCCATTCCGATTTTTCAATTTAAAAAAGTTTATGGATTATAATAAAATATAGGTATTTGAATAAAAACGACAAACAGGATTCAGGTCTAACTATATTGGTCGAGCTGAGACTGTACTCAATACTGCACGACGCGGAGATGATAAACTGTACCTATACTTAAAAAATTTTTTTTTAATTTTGATTTGTAATTAAAAAAATTCTAAACCCTAATCAAAATGCGATTTGGATTGATTCTTATAAACCAGGGCTTGTGAAGATCCTCTACGTGGTTTAGTCTGTCAACATATATACCTGAAAATTCAATGTCCGTGGGCCCGTGAAAATTTTCCCATAATTAGGCATATATAATGTCAGTAAAATTTGTGTGACAGAAAAAATTACTGGATAAACAGTGAAAATAATATGCATATAGTTTATTACATGAAAACTATCGCCATTATATATTATATTTGTTTATTCTGAGCATCTTAAAAATCTGTTTTGTCTTTATCACCACCACAATTTAATTTTAATTTACATAACTGTAAAACTATATTGTGTTGCATAAAATCTAAATGTTGCGAATAAATCAATTCTGTGTGTTATAAAATAATTATAAGATTGTTAAACAACAATTTTATCGTCGTTTCTAAATATTTTAATATGGTCGTAAGCCATATCTATAAAACAAATATATAATATCCATAAAACTATTGTATAATAGTAGTTTCAGAAACAAACTTATTTTATAGTTCCGATAATATAACTTTAAAAAAATTGTTATATAAAAATGTTATAACATACTCCAGAATGTTTTATACTTACTTTTATACCCCATAATAAAACTGTTAAGAATTACATTTATTTTATAAACCTGCTCATTTTCCGTGTTTATAAGCGTCTATAAAATGCTTTTAAAATATACAATTTTTATAACAAATTGTTATAGTTATTTATATAACTCTTTTAAGCATTTTTTTCCTGCTTGGGAATATAATAATGATATAGTTTAACTTTTTTATAATTAATTCAATGTTTTTTTAAATAGATTTAAATCAAATTCAATGTAAGGAAGATGAGAATTTTTATGATTTTATATAAAGAAACTTTCTTAGGTACCAAGAAAACATACAAATTTTTACGGCAAATAAGCGGAAGATTTTTAGAAATCATGTATAGGTTTAGAAAGTGTATCTGTTGTTAAAAAACAGGTAGTTACTTTCTATTTAAACTGTCACTGCATTTTTTATGTTTTTAGGTTTTTAGAAAGTCTCTCTTGTTGTAAAATTAGAAAGCTGCCTTTACATTTTTTTATACATTAGTTATTTCACTACTCAGTTGTATTCAAAAGTAGTGGACCTAGTCAGTGCATGTGGTTTTTAGGAGAGTTTATTTTAGAATAAACTATTCCAGTTAATAATGATAATTAAGGTAGGTAAATAAATCAATTCTATTTTTAAAATTATTTACAATTATGTTATCATTATCATTGTTTTTAAGAATCGTTTCCTTTACAAAACTAATGAGTTCGATGACATTGTTATTAATGAATCTATTGAGTAACTATAATGATTTAAAAGAAAGGTTATATGATTACAATTTATGCAAAATAAAAACTTTTTTATTTTTAATGAACTTTACAAACACAGAATTTCTAGTCGTTTGTCAGTAAGGATCAGTTTTGTTTGTAAAATATTGGCTCAATAAAACAACGACAGAATAAAGCTACTCTCGGTGAGTATAGGTGGTTAATGGCTCGGAATAGAAACTATACTAGACTTTCGGCAACGCTCGCTTATAAGCCATAAAAACAAACGCTCAACTGAGATTACAGCTACTGTAATGAAAAATTAACATTCAAAATTTAAAGAAACGAAACAAATACGAATAAATATAACTAGACAGAATCCATTTGCAAAATTTGAATAATTTACCAGTACGGTTTCAGAAAAAATAGGAAAAGTTGTGACTGTAAAATTAAATCATATGTTTATTTACTTATTATTTTTAAAACATTTTGTTTAAGTGGGTTGGCATCAAACCGGTGTTAATGTGTCATATATTTTTTGAATACTTAGGAATTTTGTTTTGAATTTATTAAATTTACAACTGAGAGAAATGGCAGACTATGGTGGAATTTTTGAAATATAATTTTGTTTAATCTGAGATTAAAAATGACATGTTTCGATATATACTTTTTCTTCAGATGTAAAGAATTTACATCTCGGTGTTTAGGTATTACATAAAAAGTCAACAATAGGTACTACAGTGATTTAAAATAATACTTAATAATTATTGTGTTTAATTTGGAATGTAAGGGAATATATATAGCAAGGTGATTTATTGATTTCTACTTGATCATTTATTATCTAAATTGGTAACTTAATAATGTAATAGTATATTATGTAACAAAAGTTGTAAGTAACCCGTAATCATTACGCACGATGTGGAAAGTTTAAATGGTCTTACAACTCGTGTAACGTACTATACTATTTCTGCGCCCACTTATTTTCTTCTATTAAATAAAGGATATATGCTTTGTGTCGCTAATCCATAAATTTTCGATAGAAAATTTCGTACCTTTCTTTGGATTTTAGCGGTAACAAATTATGTGTGGCAGCTTGAGCTTTTTCTAAAATATCCGATGGAGTGCTCATAATTTTATCACTTTCACTACTAACAGACATATTCGTAGGTAAAGTTGAGAAAATGCAACTTATTTTTTTAAAAATTGTATAATGTGTTGCCGACATTTAGGGGCATCATTTTTTTAATCCAAAATGTATATGGCTAATGCTTAAAGTTTTTATGTTTTTCAATTGACTAAATTTATGAAAATAGACCAAATACAGTCGAACCTAAATAAAAATTTGATTGCAATTTGATTAAACTAAGAAAATTAAGTTTTCTTATCAAAATGCACGTGTATGTTATGAGATCTCATTACGTGCATGTTATTGTTAAATGTCATTTACAAGGAATGTTGACAGTGCGATTTTTTACGTTTACTGACATAAGCGTAAAAAAAATTTTACTGCAACATATACATATAATATACGGGGCGGGGTAACAATTTAAAAACTTACGATGGTTATTTATTTATTTACTAAAACTCAAACAGGCCTATTGGCCTTTTTACATGAGTAGTTTTCTTAACATAACAGCCAAATATATGTAATTTAACATGATGCTCAAATTATAATAAGTACAATGTACATTTACGGAGGCAAATAAATACCAAAACCGAAAAATACAGAAAAAAGTGCTGAACTGATAGATATATTTATAATTAAAAACTTAAAATGTTTACATTAAAAACTTAAAATGTTTATATAGTTATATAAAACCATTTTAAATTGGATATGACCAATTATCCAATCTATATTGCTCATTGAACTGAAATTATTAGCAAGTTCTATGATATAAGTTACCGGAGGACTTTTAGAAATATTAAATTTTAATGAGGATCTGACACGTTTTGATGGAACATTAAATGGTACTAACAATAATAATTGCATACAGTTTATGTGATTGTTGATAATTTTATAAAGAAACAAAATTATAGATTGCTTACGTCTATTAATTAGTGAAGGTACTACAAATTCTTCCCTAAGCATAGAGGTTCTTATTTCGATATAATCAGGCCAGACATGATATTTTTTATAATAAAGATATCGCAAAAATTTATTTTGTATTTCTCTAATGAGTCTAAATGTATTTGAGGTTGTTGTGCCCATACTACTGAAGCAAATTCTAATTTTGTTCGTACTAAAGTAAAATACAGATATTTTATTACTTTTAAATTTGTAAATTGAGATGTTTGTCTTATAAGAAAACCTAAGGCACGATTTGCACTAAGGGCAATTTTTTTAATATGTGGAACAAACGACATTTGATTGTCATAACACATTCCAAGATCTTTAACTTCAAGACGTCTTTCCAATATTTGTTGTTCCATTGTATAATATCATCGTGTAATAGAAAGTATGCAACACTTTTTAATATTCAAAAGTAACTTATTAGATGCTACAATATTGTTGATATCTTTCTGGAGCGCCACACAATCTCTGACTGTTTCTACTCGTCTAAAAAGCTTAAAATCGTCAGCAAAAAGTAAACATTCAGAGTTTCTAACACAAGATGCTAAATCACTTATAAAAAGTGTAAACAATAGAGGTCCCAGGTTTGAACCTTGTGGCACACACCTTGTGTTATGTTATGAAGTAAATAAAATATGGCAAAATGTTTAAACTCGTTTCTATAGGAACTAGAAACTTAAATGGCTAAATATACTAGTTTTCTTACATCATTGAAAAGCAAGTAAAAATGCTTTTTAATTATATAACCTATACCCTATATAGGGTAGTCGTTCAATAGTACATATATTAATTAAAAACCTATGGTAGAAGAAGATGGCACATATCTGAATTAAATAGATATTTTAAAATATTTTTATCTCAAGTACAAAATAGATGGTTTTTATCAGGTTTTGCTTTTCTGATATCATCTACAGTTCATAAGATATAGCCATTGCAATTTTTTTTATTGTCACACAATATATAAATGAATTTTTTTATCAACTTGGTTGATAATTAGGATAATTTATAAATCTTTTTTTAAAGAAGTTTCTAATTTTTCTTGAAAACCACTCTGTTACTCGATTATATTTACATGCAATACACATATTATAATGAAATTAAAACTTGTGTTTTGAACTTTTCTACGCCTCGAAAGTAATCAAATATCTTTTTAAATACAGGGTGATTCCTAAGCTATTAACTGGCGAACTCGGTAGCCAAGCAACTAATTAATTTCGACAAATCCTCATATTCGGAAAAGTTTATAATAAGAAGAAAAAAAGAGACAAATATAGAAAATAATAAAAATAAAAACAAAATAACATAAAGTGCAAAAAATACAAGAAAACATTAAATTTTTTTATTTTTGTTCTAAATAAGCGTAAGATGATGTTAATATGATCGTTATTAATGTCATACTTTTGACATACATTATTAAAAATTTTGCACATACTTATAATTGAAGAGATATCTAAGATGTTTGTTTGAAAATATAGATTATAAAAACCAGTTCATTATGTGATTCAAACCTAGATGTAGATATATTTAATTTATGTAAAATATACGAACATTCAATTTTGTTATTGACTAATTTATACACAAACGAGTAAATTAAATATCTTTTTAAATACCGGGAGATTCCTAAGTCATTAAAATAAACACCGTTTTACAATGAACTCAAAAATAAAACAAAAATCACAAGGATTTAGGACTGGTGATTTCGGTAGCCAAGCAACTGATTCATTTCGACAAATCCTCATAATCGGAAAAGTTTATAATAAGAAAAAAAACAGACAAATATGAAAAATAAAAAATAAAATAATAAATAACTTTTTGTTCTAACTAGGCTTAACATGGTGTTAATATGATCGTTATTAATGTATTGACATACTTTATTAAAAATATTACACATACTTACTTATAATCTGAGACTTAACTAAGATGTTTATTTGACAATATGGATTGTAAAAAAACATTTCGTTACGTGATTTAAACCTAGGTATATTGAATTGAATATTGAATTTACTTAAAATATTCAATTTTGTTATTGACTAATTTATACAAAAACGAGAGGGACATGCAGTTGCGTCTGTTAATAAGAAGTCTCAAATCAAATGAATTAATTAATTCATCTTATAGGATAAATGTCTATACGATTTAAAATAAATATATCTCAGAGATTTTCTATGATCACGTTCAAGAGTGTGTATGAAATTCTGATAGACAAGTGACCAAATTAGACTACAATAATCCAATTAACTTCTAACAAATGTAATGTATAACAATTTTAAAGTTTCAAAATTAGAAAAACTAGACCAATTAAGTAAACAATATCACAGCAACTTAGACGCAGTTATATTTCCAATATGGTCACTAAAAGTATATTTGAAGTCGAATTTAACCCTGAGATCTTTAAATGTATCACACCTTTCAAGGGTCTCATTATTGATATAGAGTAATCAAATAAATAAGGATAATTTTGATGAGAAAAGAAGACAACTTCCAAATTCCAGACACCAACGGTTGAGAATATCCAAAGCGAGCTGCAAATTGTAGGCATCTTCAGGTTTCTAAATTTTACTATATAGTTTTAAGTCGTCGGCAAGGAATATATGCAAACATTCCAGAATAAATGAGAGATCATTGATAAATATAAGGTACAAAAGTGGTCCTAAGTTGGATCCTTGTTGCACACCTGAAGTGACTACATATACATGCATTTTCCTACTAATGATGGGCTCAGATTTAAAAAAAAATTTATTTAGGTATTTTAATGCTGTTTACAAACATTTAAAAAGAAACCTACGAATACACAACAAAGATGAGTGTGTGTTAATTATCGATAATTATGCAAATAACTCTGTCTATGAAGTAAAAAAGAAAGGACAGGTAATTCGCCTTAGGCTCGCGCAATCACTTGATTTATTTAAAACTTAACTTCATAATTCCATCTATTAATGCTAAACAAACCAATGTAAAAAGAAAACTCGAAAGATAACAATAATTAATGAAAGCCGCACACAAGCAACAACTATACAATTATTTAATGATGTCTTTGCTTAGTAAACTAGTGTCATTAGGATCTATAAAGCCGGCCTGAATGGCAAAATAATTTAATAGCCAGATCACCTAGGCAAGCGTAAAATAAGCAAATTATGTATATTTATAAAACATTTAACGAAGTGGTTCACTACTAATAACAGTTATAAAACGTTTTCAATTATAGTTGGCCGTCATCATCCGTTGAATTTAAGATTCCCGTCTGAGAGTTCGCGACGTAGTCGAGACTTTTTTTGCCGTGTTGTCAGCGTTACGGTTACAGTTAAGTGTTTACAGAAAAAATTATTAAAACTTATATTCGTGTCGTAAATATTAGAAAATCGCATGAGACGCCTCAAACAATTTTTTTGTTTATAATCTAGTGGAAAAAATTAAGGGATCAAAAAAATCTCGATTTTTGCGATTTTTCGAGTGGCTGTATCTTTGGTAAAAATGGTCGTACGTGAATAAAAAAAAAGCAATTTGAAGCTTGAAGTGTCTAGTTTATGGATCTTGCGATAACAAAATTTTTCAACCAACAATTAGCACAAAATCCTGATGAATATCATGGATAGAAAAACGCGATCCTTTAATTTCTTCAAAAATTCACTCGCATGAAACAATGAAACGGCGTGATGGAACAGGTTGAAATTTTGTAGGGCTTTTGGGGGAACACTGGCCTGTAAGATGCACACTCAACATTTTCTAAAAAACTTCAAAAAGACCTGTTTTCCGAAATTCTTCAAAGTCATGCTAGGGATGAAAAAAATTTTTCTCGTGAAACAGAATGCCAGAATCTTGTAGAGAATGAATCGAAGTTTCCGAAACCCCCCTTCAATTTTCTGAGCGGCCATTGGTTCCTGAGATATTGACGAGAGAAGAGGAAATGACGCATTTTCGTTCATTTTCTGATAACTCAAAAAGGAAGGGTCATCTCAAGGCCATAAAAAAAGGAATTGAAGCTAACTAAACCACCTATCCAGTGCATATAGTGGTTATGTCGAAAAAAAATTTTTCAAGCCCGTATACTAAAAATTAAAAAAAAAAATTTAAATTTTTTGTCCATTATATTCATCAGAATTATGTGCTAATTATTGGTTATAAAATTTCTTTATTGCAAGATCCATAGACTAGATACTTTAAGCTTCAAATTGATTTTTTTTTATTCACGTACGACCATTTTAACCAAAGATACAGCCACTCGAAAAATCGCAAAACTCGAGATTTTTTTTGATCCCTTAATTTTTTCCACTAGTGTATTAATAGTAATAAGTTTATTTAATAAATAAAAAAATACAAAGATTGTACTACAAACTGTATAATACAATTTTTACATAAAACACGCTTAGAATAGTATTTAATTAATAACAATAATCAAGTTGTTCGTTACTTCTGTCTAATTCTAAAATAGTTTTTTTAATATTTTTTAAATAACGCCAGAGTTTAAATATAAATTTTATATATTTTAGAAAAGAAATTATACATTTTTGTTGCTCTATATTGGAAATATTTTTGAGCAGGATTTGTGACTATATTCTCATGTTTTTCTATATCATGTTTTATTTATATCTGAAAAATTTCCGTGAATATATAGTTGTTGTTGCATAAATATTGGGGATCATAACTCTTGCTTCAACAAATAATAATTTTGAGGAGAATGTAATTGGTGCGGCATAAATTATTTTAATTTTTTTTGTGATTTTAAATACTTCTAACTTCTTTAAATTAATTAAGTGTTTGATATGAGGATTATGAAAATTTGAAAATATTAAATCCAGATACATAAAGTTATCTGTTTCTTACTACAAATACTTAATACTTAATTAGCAGAAAACGAATGACCAACATTTGATAAAAAACAATTCTTCAGATATTACAAAATATGATTAGGTACAAAATTTTTTATAAATAATTAAAAATAGAATAAAATATTTATAATGTAGATAGTAGAAACCTATGTAGAAATAAGTTGTAAGCTGACAAATGATTAGGATACATTGAGAAACATATTTTTAAAACTAAAGCACAAAATTTAGTAAAATTTAAAACATTTTAACGATTATTTCAAAGTAGTATCTTTTTATGAGTTTATTTACTAATGTATTATTGCTTATTTGTTAGGTACCTATCGGTGCCGGTAAACTGCAGTCTAAATTTTTACAAATGCCGAATTGCAGTCTAAAGTTTTAGGTTACCGACCAGGTGCAAAAACAGACTAATTGCAGTCCAAATAAAGGTACAATTTTAAGTATGCATAGACGTCTCTTAAAAACCATTTTTGAAATCTGTAGATAATATTTCTGAGAAGATAAAATTTAAAATGTATTTTAAATCAAAAATCCTTTTTAAAATATGGAGATTACTGGTAATCAGGTCAAATGGCTAAATTAACACAGGAGTTAAGATTATTGTTAAAATATTCACAATAAATGTAACAAAAATGTATAAAACTTCTAATGAATTCAAAATAAAAAACGTACCTATAGCTGTATAAAAAGCTTATCATATCATAGTATCGAAAGATTTAGAGAACAATTTGACGAATTACCCAAATTTTCATATTATTAGACTAATAAATATTATTAACATTCTCTAAACAGGAAAGATTTCAAATAGAACTAGAATTATAAATAAAAACTTCAAAAAGCAACTTCTCCGAAAGTATTTTGATGATAATAACAACTTTAATATTAAATTGCAGCATGTTTGTATTCTAAACGAGTCACCTGCACGATTTAATTTCATAATCCACAAACTAAATAGCTAATAAAAGTTTTTTCCTTAAATAGTTCATAAATGTTTACATTTCTGCTACAGAATTAGTTACAACCTGGTCAAAACTCTTTATTTTTGTCTCTTTTCAGTGGTAAATATGTCCTCAGCGATTCTAAAACGGTCCTTGCGCCCATAAAGTCAACGTTCTAGATTTCTGCGAGAACGTATAAATGAATTCTGAGTTTCCACCAGTGGCAACACCGCGTTCCGTCTCCTCGGCGGGCTCGTAACCGGTCCCAGCCGGGCTTTTGCTCGCTTACCGTCGGCCATTTCACCTTTATGATACTACACCATTTACACTTCATTTTGCTGGATTTTATATGCCATTTCATACCCTATTTGCCACAAGTAAAAACACTTTGAGCCGTTTTATTTAATCAATTTGCTTTTACAGCGATATTTTGAGGATTTAAAGACCACCAGTCGGATATCTTGAGCTATAAAGTTTAAAGATGCGTCGTAATTACTCTTTAGCATAATTTATGTTGATTTGATGGGTATTTTTATTACGATTATGACACATTTAACACATTTAAATTACAATTTGAATACTGTTTCGTTTCATTGCTTTTTATTACATATGGAATGCGAAAGAAGGAAATAGGAAATGATAATTATTGTTCCACTCTGAAGTGTGGCACGTAGGGAATTTATAACTTATACCTATATAACTAGGTAGACGGTGTTACTGTCTTAAAAGTTATTCAACTATTTTAAAAAATATATGTTACTTTATGTATCTAGGTGTAATATAATGCGTAAATTTTAAATTATATATATAATTTAACATTAAAATGGCGGTTCCTACCTTATCGAGACTGAGGCCCACAAGCGAAAAAAAAAAACGAGAAATGATTTAACTTGGAACGAAAGACCGGAAGGCGATAGTATTAGGACGTTGGATTTTTTGGTTTGTGAAACATTGGCATTACTTAGGTTAAACCATGTGATGATTTTCACAATCATTGATTGTTAAAACCATTCTATATCGTCTTTTGGTTAGGGTTTACAAACTTGTTCGAGCAATTTATCCAATAATAATTGGCCCCTTTACCTCTTAAGCCTGCTCATGTAAAATATTTGGACTCCTCATCTCGCCTATTTATATAATATTAATAAAGAACAGAAGGATGAGCATCTATTGCAACTATGTTAAAAGAAATAAATTGACTTTCAAATTCACAAAGTTTTTTGGTGCTAAAAAAATTATCCGTAAGTAGTGTATACCTTATACCTTAATTTTTTTGTGGGAGTTATTGCAAAAAAATATTTAGGACTCCTAGAGCTCCATAAAATTCTTATTATTACCGCTATTCATTGATTTGTCTTTTTTTTGAAGAGAGGTAATAATCGTTTATTCCCTTGTTGAAGAAAAATTATATATTTGTAGAAGAATATACAGAGTGTTCTTTAAAAGTTAGGAAACTGCAATATCAACATTTAGACTTAGATTATGTAAATTTTCAGTCACGAAGAAAATATTTAGAAAAAATTACTGACGATCAAATCAATGAAATGATGGATGAGATCCCTACAGATATTGACACCAACGATGAGAACGAATTAGATTGCGATAATGATGATGATGTTCAAATTATTTGGTTAATGCGGAAGATGAGTTGGACGAGCTGAATTATCAAGCGGAAACAACAGGTGAAACTTCTATAGGACCTAACGATGCTGATGAAATTTTAGAGCCAATTAATTCATCATCTGCAATCCCTAATAAGGAAAATTTTGATCAGAGAAATGTTACTGGTCCAGCACCCCTTACAACGTACAAAAAACGTTCAAAACGTCCTCTATCAACGGACTTAATTAAAAAAGAAGGTGGACCTAATATCCCTACTGCTAGAACGTTTATTGGGGACATTACGACTGTCAATAACGAGTGTGTACAATTAAAAACTATTACATGGAGAAGGACAAAGATTAAGGTACACGTCAATAAATTGGTATTTCAAGGACCAAAGACTTGCCAAATTATTTAAAGGAATTTAGAACTCCGTATGACTTTTCGTACCGATACATTCAAGTCGAAAACTCCAACCACAAAGCCAAAGACTGTCACTCGATGGGATAAAAAGAAAAAAAAGCAATATGAAAATGATTGCCCACATATTATAACTGAATATAATCGGCATATGGGTGGTTTTCACTTGATGGACGGACTCATTGGACGATATCATATTCGTATGAAGACCCATAAATGGTCAAACCGTATCTTTTATCATCTGCTGGACATTGCAATGGTAAATCCTTACATACTATACCACCGCGTTCATCCAGTAAAGGAGAAAAAAGTAAAGTTCTCCGTTTTTAGAACCCAAGTTGCAGAATCGCTTTGCCTGCATGGAGATCAACTGCAAAAAAGAAGCGTCGGACGGCCATCATCTTCATCGCCAAGAGCATCCCCAACGCCCCTCAAAGGGGCATACCTTCTAACAGAGAATATTCGTTACGATGCAGTGGGACACTGGTGTATATTCAGAAATAGAAAGGGAAAAAAAGTGCAAATTTCCTAAATATACTTCGCATAACCAAGCATTTTGTACAAAGTGCACTTCAACCCCTTAATGTAATCCAAAATCGTATAATTAAAATTATCTACTAAAAACCAGCATTATATCCTACCTCATTTTTATATAATAAAAAATTGCTTTGTATAAGAACATTATATTATCTCTCTTGCTGCACCTTTATTTATGGAAAGCCTGAATTAGGATACACCACATATTATTTGCAATAAATATCAAAAGAAGCATACACACATTTTTAAATAATTTGACATTTAAGAACCATTCACATATTATCACGATTGACATCTTGATACTTGACAAGCACAGCTAAGCATTATTCTGATTTTTGTCAAATAAAATGGCCGGTTAATTATTCTATGGGGTTGCGACAGAGAGCCAGTAAATTTGATGGTGTTTTTGTGGCTATAGGCGAAATAGTAGTAAGCTTAAGTTAATATCACCATTAAAAAGTCATTTTTCAGAAACTGCTTATATATTTTTCATAAATTGGTAGGTTTAGCGACTAATTTCGAATACAAATAGCCTCCAAAATGGCCATGGTTGCAAGTATGAAGGTCGTAACCCGCCTTAGAAATCTTACCTTTAGAATTGTTTGACAGGTCGTTGGAGAATGTTTGCAATGTATGTAATGTTAAGAATGTTAGGAATGTTAGACGTTAGGAATTATTGGAATTTTATTTAGAATTATATACTAATTTACTTTTATAACATTTATATTGACTCTTATCTAAAACTGACTGACTGCCATAGCAAAACAGCCTCTATTTATATAAAATGGTGGCCAATCCAAATGTTCTTCCATACACCTGAACTCACTTTGGCAGCGGTGTCTTCGCCATTTATTGAGCTCGAAAATTCTAGATATTCTCCACCATTTCTTACACTAAACTAGAATAAGTGAATTCACCAAAAAATGCAATTTGGAGAGATCATTCTTTGGGAGTCTCCACCAAATTTCAAGTCAACTATTCACGACCATTGACGATGTCTACCATCATTTAGGGGGTTGAGGTTAACTTATTCTATTCATTATTCTTGGTAATCGACAAAGAGGAGGTTGTAAGATGCACAAATCAGGCAAGAGGGGAAATGTTCACTACAAGTGGCAGGAATATACAAATTTGGTAGAATGCCTCAAGCAATTGCATCAAACCTAAACAACAACAATGTTAGCAAATGCTGTTTTCCATTAATCCCCATCAATGTCAAAAACATCAGGGTCTACAAATATAAACACCTTTTAAATTCGTTTTCAGCTCAGAAGTTTAATTTCATATTGTTCCAATTTTACAGTCAACTATGTGTCAAAAAAGGGTTACTTTACACACGAATTGCATACAATATTTTTTCTACTACCGGAAGTTTTATCAAAAAATGAAGGTTTTATATACATTTTCTTCACGCACTAGTGCGTAAAATTTCTTTACGCACTAGTGCTCTGTGGTCAGTACACTCAAATTTGACAATTTTCTTTACGCACTTAGTGCGTAAATAATTTATTATTATTGTAAATATGTGTTTGGAAATAAACTTTTTACTGTTAGGAATATTTATTTTTTCAAAGTTATTCAATTAATATTTTTAAAAGATATAAATTTGCTAAATCTCTTCATAAAGAAAAGTGCAATAAAAAGTGTAATAAATTATAATTAAGGTAGTTAACATCTTAATTATTAACGATACAGATCTCTAAACGGCTTTTAATTCTTCAAACTTTAACATATGTCCAAAGGGCATTCATGTAAACTGGTTTTTGTTACGTATATAAGTCTAAATTTAATCAGATTGAACTTATTGCATTTATCAGCGTATTATCAAATTTTTCAGCAAACAAGTAAAAATAGCGTTATACGGTAGATAATTTAATTCTTTTTTCATTATTTGTGAATTAATTTCAAACTAAAAATTAAATAAATTACATTAAATTTCACCAGTGGCAAAATAAAAACAAAGAAATATTGTAATCAACCCTGTATTTATGAGAATTTAATTAAACATCGTTTGTTAACGACTGTTATTAGAAATTATTTTTCTCTGAATACCTAAGGAATTTTTTATATCTACTTATGTAAACAATTTGGAGAAAAATAAGATAAATTACAACATTAATTTAACTTTTAATAAAACCATAAGTGTACAATTTTTATTTAATATAATATGTAACTAATAAACATCTAATGAAACAACATTGCACCAGCAGAAAATTACCCAATCCAAATTCTACGCCAATAAAGATATCCCATACCAAAGCACTTGGGTCTGTCCAAACGGATTCTGTACAACTTTTTGCACTGGTTCTATTCCACGCGAATTGTTTCGTTGGAAGAAACGAAACGCGCCAAAGAGACAGTCAGTGACGAGATTCAAAGGAGCGTCGGCCATTTATCTTAGCGACTGTCATTTGTTGCATGGAACAACAAAGACTTAAAATTCCGAAAGTCACCGGTTTAACGATAAAATTGTTATTAAAAGGAAAGGAACTCGAGAGGTCACGCGAATGTATAAATCTTTAAATATTGGAAAATTCTTGGGAAATGTATTATGTTGGTACAGTAAGGGTGTAATTTATCTAGGGAAAAATGCATTATTCTTTTTTACTCCTAGTAGAAAATATAGTAGGTGATTTAAATAAATATAAGTATGTGTTTTCTATTGAATTTTCAGATAAAACACATTAAAAAGTCAAATACGAGTTAATGCTAAGGACTAAAACGAAATAAATTTTTGTTCAACTTTTTTATTTATTGAATACATATACAGGGTGTCCAGAAAACGCCCTTCAAAGAATGAAACCACGAAATCTAGAGCTGATTTTATGACGATTTAGCCTAAATTATCTTAATACAAATATGATTCCGAAGGGAGCTAGAGCTCTTTGAAGATAGCGCTCTAAAATCGGTTTAATGTAGTCATAAGCGACTCGTTTGGATGGGGTATTGGATATTTTTATTCAATTTTTTTTGTCTTTCGAAAAGTCGCCATTTTGCAATCATATTTAAAAAGTTATTTTCACACAAAAATGATGCTCTAGATTTCGTGGTTTCATTCTTTGAAGAGCGTTTCTTGACCCTGTATATTGAACATTATATGTTCTACTTATTAAAATAACTATTGATTTATATATTTACAATAAATAACTAAATGAAAAATAAATTTAAATTTTATGAATTTCAAAAGTAGTATGAACTATATAATTCAAATATTATGACAAAAATTGATGTGTTATTTGTTATAGATATCATTAACGTATTAATTGATCTGAAATGTTCAAATGTAGTAAATGTTGAACAGTATTAGAAGGGCCAATTAAAAAGTTGAAACCGTGATATTGCATTTTTGAGGGTATGTAATAAAAATTTTCAACACATTTATAATATCCATCTTCACTCAAAATAGATTCAACACTAAATTTTGCATTTAAAATATTTATTGTACCTATTACTAATTTTACATTGAATGAAATTGTTGGGATTTTATACTTTTTGGGTTTACAAACCGATCAGAAATATGTCAATCACTTCACCTGCTAATTAGAGGCAACAGACCCGTTATTAACTAAATAATTAACGGTCATAAGATGACGTTTTTTGTGATCCATTTTACTTTTTCTCATATTTTATTCCTAGTTCTCGTTTTATATATTTATCGTTATTATCCGTTGTTCTATAGTTACCAAAGTATATATACCTATAGAGCAAGAAATGCATATTTTTTGTGGATTAATAAAGTTGATTTTTGTAATTTTTTTTAGTAGATTGAATCGTTTATTTCAGAAATGGACCAACTAACATATTTGGCATTTTTGAGTTTTTCAGCTCGTTACATTATTTTAAGGTAAATGCAACTTTTAGTGCAGAAAGAGACCATCTTCCGTAAATACAGTGCTAGTAAATTCGACATAGTTTTGAGCATTTATTTGAGAAAGGTACCAAGTGACATAGTTGGTTCCTTTCTCAAATAAATGGCTACTGACACCAAGGTTTAGTTCAGCATCAACGCCATGAGCTGTCAAGTAGAATTAACCTATAAAAATGATATTGTTATAATATTGTTGTGTCAAAGCGTATATTTAAAGTGTTCTCTAAGAAAATAAGAATTATGAGTGATACCGACGATACCCAATCTGAAAGATCAGTGGAAGAAACGAAGAAAAGGAAACGAGGGGTTATAAATGACGAAAATTATAAAAGGAATGTTATCAAAAAGGTGCAGAGTTCAGGGGAAGGCTTACGAAAATTACAAGAAAAATGCTGTAGCTATAGCAAATTCTTTCGGTAATTATGTACTTACCATTCTTTTTTTTTTAGTTGTCCAATGATATGCTTTGAAAAATCGAACGCTGATATAATAGATGCACTTTTTATTCGCTTTAGTGTCCTTAACACTAAGGACGATCAGGACATATATTTGCAAGGTCTTTTAGAAGTAGTGAACATTAAAAGAAAATCTCAACCACAAAATCCAGAGAACTCAAAGGGAAAAACTTGTTCCTTCCATCATTATGTCCCAGTTGATGGTAAACGAAGAAAAGTCTGTCGAAATGCATTTCTTAGTTTGTTTAGTATTAGTATCAAAAGGTTGAAGCGTTTAAAAGGTCTTCTAAAATAAATATCCATATGACAAGCGGGGACAAAATATAAAAGGTAATGCTATTTCAGAAGAGAACAACGTACTAATTTACCAGTAAATTGAATTATTCCCTGTTAGGGAAACTCATTACAGCAATAAAACCTATTTATATCTTGATGCTAAACTCAATATGAAAATTATGTTTGATATGTTCAAAGTAAAATATCCAACAACCAAAATTCGATATTCTTACTTTGTGAAACATTTTCATGAGCATTTCGACATTCACTTTGGCCGTCCACAAGTAGACACTTGTTGCAAGTGTGAAGAACTGGACCTCAAAATAAAAATTCCTTCGCTAGGAGATGCAGCTAAAAAAGCAGCAGCTGCCGAACTTGCAGTACATAAAAGAAGAGCAAAAAAGTTTTATTATTCGTTGAAGGAATCTACTGATAAGTGCAAGATTCGTGATGACCTGTTCGTCATAACATTTGAGTACATGCAGAACGTTCACTTAGCTGAAGTTCCAGTCAAAGATTTATTTTATCTAACACAACTAACAGTCAGTATTTTTGGTATACACAACTATAAGACTGGAAAGTACATGAAGGTGTTGCCAATAAGGGACCAAACGTGAAATTTCAGAAAATGTCCAGGAAATACGTCTTTATAGTGATAATTGTCCCGGGCAAAACAAAAATCATACCATGACACGCATTAGTTGAAACTAATAGATTTAAAAAAAGTGGACCAACTTTTCCCATCAGAGGAGAGGGCATTCCTTTTTACCTAATGACCGAGACTTTGGAGTCATTAAACGACCTTTAAAGCGATTCGATCGTATATTTTCTGTTCACGAATACACTGAAATAATAATAGCTTCAAGTGCGGAGAAAAATTTTACTGTCATGGAAGTTTCAGGAGAAGAAATTATAGATTTTAAGCAATGGTGGCCCAAATATGATCCACTTACAAAAATACCAAATATAGGACACAAAATAGAACAGAATGAACAAAGTCAGTGTCGAAATAAGGTAAAAAAAGAAGTAAACATAAACCAAGACAATAGAAGCAAAATGAAGAGAAATAAGAGGGAATGTAAAATAATAAATGGTGATCTTACTATATGACCTGTCACCTTCAGACACCAGAATTAAAAAATTGAATGTAAAAATTAAAATCATTTATGCGAGAACCTCATACTTTTTTAAGTAGGCACCTACTAAATGATAAAGAGCATGCAGTGAATAAATAATTCTTCCACGTTATTGGTATTTATATACTGATAAATGTTCGCTGAAAGAATGAACAGAAAAACTAAAAATATGGATAAGGGGGAGCAGTCGAGAGCAAGCTAAACAAAATGAAGAATATCCTTCCACTTTAAAAGTTCTATTCCAAATTAACATGCAACGCGAAACCGTGCTTTCTGCCTACATGCATGCAACATGTCAGATCGGCTGGGCAATAAATTACGCCGCTGCAAATATAAATCAACAAACGAGTTAATCACTTGCAGCAAAAGAAAATAATTACAAGGCCAACGGCCATTTGCGACTGTATAAGGTTATCTCTCTCTCAACTTCTCACCACCCTCAATTAACTTTTCAGATATCATAAAAAACGCATCAGACCTACGGCAACTTTTCGTACTTCTGTGTTTCTGATTACAGTACGGATGTAATTTTACAAACCAAGAACTAAGTGCTAAAAGAATAAAAAATTAACCGATACTTAAACGTGATGTAAATATTCTAAAAAACAATATAACGTTCGTGGAACTCTAAATAACCGACGGATTTGAAAGTATTAATTTACAATAAGCTTTATTGTTATGTTTTAGTATCAGAAAATAAAAGTAAGTAGTATCAAAGTAACGGAAGAAATTATTTTTTTTAAATCTTCACTGCATTTTCCAGTAAATTTTCCCAAGAAAAATAATTTTAATTTCCAAACAAAATGAAATAATCGTATGCTATATATCTCAATGATGCAAGAACTACTCAAGAATGTCCAAAGAATGTTTTGAAAATGTCCGACGAATGTCTGAAGAATGTCCGACGAATGTCTGAAGAATGTCTGAAGAATGTCTGAAGAATGTCTGAAGAATGTCTGAAGAATGTCTGAAGAATGTCTGAAGAATGTCTGAAGAATGTCTGAAGAATGTCTGAAGAATGTCTGAAGAATGTCTAAAGAATGTCTGAAGAATGTCTAAAGAATGTCTGAAGAATGTCTGAAGAATGTCTGAAGAATGTCTGAAGAATGTCTGAAGAATGTCTGAAGAATGTCTGAAGAATGTCTGAAGAATGTCTGAAGAATGTCTGAAGAATGTCTGAAGAATGTCTGAAGAATGTCTGAAGAATGTCTGAAGAATGTCTGAAGAATGTCTGAAGAATGTCTGAAGAATGTCTGAAGAATGTCTGAAGAATGTCTGAAGAATGTCTGAAGAATGTCTGAAGAATGTCTGAAGAATGTCTGAAGAATGTCTGAAGAATGTCTGAAGAATGTCTGAAGAATGTCTGAAGAATGTCTGAAGAATGTCTGAAGAATGTCTGAAGAATGTCTGAAGAATGTCTGAAGAATGTCTGAAGAATGTCTGAAGAATGTCTGAAGAATGTCTGAAGAATGTCTGAAGAATGTCTGAAGAATGTCTGAAGAATGTCTGAAGAATGTCTGAAGAATGTCTGAAGAATGTCTAAAGAATGTCTAAAGAATGTCTAAAGAATGTCTAAAGAATGTCTAAAGAATGTCTAAAGAATGTCTAAAGAATGTCTAAAGAATGTCTAAAGAATGTCTAAAGAATGTCTAAAGAATGTCTAAAGAATGTCTAAAGAATGTCTAAAGAATGTCTAAAGAATGTCTAAAGAATGTCTAAAGAATGTCTAAAGAATGTCTAAAGAATGTCTAAAGAATGTCTAAAGAATGTCTAAAGAATGTCTAAAGAATGTCTAAAGAATGTCTAAAGAATGTCTAAAGAATGTCTAAAGAATGTCTAAAGAATGTCCCAAGAATGTCTAAAGAATGTCTAAAGAATGTCTAAAGAATGTCTAAAGAATGTCTAAAGAATGTCTAAAGAATGTCTAAAGAATGTCTAAAGAATGTCTAAAGAATGTCTAAAGAATGTCTAAAGAATGTCTAAAGAATGTCTAAAGAATGTCTAAAGAATGTCTAAAGAATGTCTAAAGAATGTCTAAAGAATGTCTAAAGAATGTCTAAAGAATGTCTAAAGAATGTCTAAAGAATGTCTAAAGAATGTCTAAAGAATGTCTAAAGAATGTCTAAAGAATGTCTAAAGAATGTCTAAAGAATGTCTAAAGAATGTCTAAAGAATGTCTAAAGAATGTCTAAAGAATGTCTAAAGAATGTCTAAAGAATGTCTAAAGAATGTCTAAAGAATGTCTAAAGAATGTCTAAAGAATGTCTAAAGAATGTCTAAAGAATGTCTAAAGAAGGTCTAAAGAATGTCTAAAGAATGTCTAAAGAATGTCTAAAGAATGTCTAAAGAATGTCTAAAGAATGTCTAAAGAATGTATAAAGAATGTATAAAGAATGTCTAAAGAATGTCTAAAGAATGTCTAAAGAATGTCTAAAGAACGTCTAAAGAACGTCTAAAGAACGTCTAAAGAACGTCTAAAGAACGTCTAAAGAACGTCTAAAGAACGTCTAAAGAACGTCTAAAGAACGTCTAAAGAACGTCTAAAGAACGTCTAAAGAACGTCTAAAGAACGTCCAAAGAACGTCTAAAGAACGTCTAAAGAACGTCTAAAGAACGTCTAAAGAACGTCTAAAGAATGTATAAAGAATGTATAAAGAATGTCTAAAGAATGTCTAAAGAATGTCTAAAGAATGTCTAAAGAATGTCTAAAGAATGTCTAAAGAATGTCTAAAGAATGTCTAAAGAATGTCTAAAGAATGTCTAAAGAATGTCTAAAGAATGTCTAAAGAATGTCTAAAGAATGTCTAAAGAATGTCTAAAGAATGTCTAAAGAAATGTCTAAAGAATGTCTAAAGAATGTCTAAAGAATGTCTAAAGAATGTCTAAAGAATGTCTAAAGAATGTCTAAAGAATGTCTAAAGAATGTCTAAAGAATGTCTAAAGAATGTCTAAAGAATGTCTAAAGAATTTCTAAAGAATGTCTAAAGAATGTCTAAAGAATGTCTAAAGAATGTCTAAAGAATGTCTAAAGAATGTCTAAAGAATGTCTAAAGAATGTCTAAAGAATGTCTAAAGAATGTCTAAAGAATGTCTAAAGAATGTCTAAAGAATGTCTAAAGAATGTCTAAAGAATGTCTAAAGAATGTCTAAAGAATGTCTAAAGAATGTCTAAAGAATGTCTAAAGAATGTCTAAAGAATGTCTAAAGAATGTCTAAAGAATGTCTAAAGAATGTCTAAAGAATGTCTAAAGAATGTCTAAAGAATGTCTAAAGAATGTCTAAAGAATGTCTAAAGAATGTCTAAAGAATGTCTAAAGAATGTCTAAAGAATGTCTAAAGAATGTCTAAAGAATGTCTAAAGAATGTCTAAAGAATGTCTAAAGAATGTCTAAAGAATGTCTAAAGAATGTCTAAAGAATGTCTAAAGAATGTCTAAAGAATGTCTAAAGAATGTCTAAAGAATGTCTAAAGAATGTCTAAAGAATGTCTAAAGAATGTCTAAAGAATGTCTAAAGAATGTCTAAAGAATGTCTAAAGAATGTCTAAAGAATGTCTAAAGAATGTCTAAAGAATGTCTAAAGAATGTCTAAAGAATGTCTAAAGAATGTCTAAAGAATGTCTAAAGAATGTCTAAAGAATGTCTAAAGAATGTCTAAAGAATGTCTAAAGAATGTCTAAAGAATGTCTAAAGAATGTCTAAAGAATGTCTAAAGAATGTCTAAAGAATGTCTAAAGAATGTCTAAAGAATGTCTAAAGAATGTCTAAAGAATGTCTAAAGAATGTCTAAAGAATGTCTAAAGAATGTCTAAAGAATGTCTAAAGAATGTCTAAAGAATGTCTAAAGAATGTCTAAAGAATGTCTAAAGAATGTCTAAAGAATGTCTAAAGAATGTCTAAAGAATGTCTAAAGAATGTCTAAAGAATGTCTAAAGAATGTCTAAAGAATGTCTAAAGAATGTCTAAAGAATGTCTAAAGAATGTCTAAAGAATGTCTAAAGATTTCTAAAGAGGTATTAAAACGTCTAACGATGATGAAGATGTATAAAAATGTGTTAAGATGTCTGAAGATCTCAAAAACAGTCTAAAAATAACTAAAAATATCTAAAAATTTCTAAAAATTTCTAAAAATGTCTAAAAATGTCTAAAAATGTCTAAAAATGTCTAAAAATGTCTAAAAATGTCTAAAAATGTCTAAAAATGTCTAAAAATGTCTAAAAATGTCTAAAAATGTCTAAAAATGTCTAAAAATGTCTAAAAATGTCTAAAAATGTCTAAAAATGTCTAAAAATGTCTAAAAATGTCTAAAAATGTCTAAAAATGTCTAAAAATGTCTTAAAATGTCTAAGAATGTCTAAAAATGTCTAAAAATGTCTAAAAATATCTAAAAATGTCTAAAAATGTCTAAAAATGTCTAAAAATGTCTAAAAAAGTCTAAAAATGTCTAAAAATGTCTAAAAATGTCTACAAATGTCTAAAGTTGTCTTTATACGTCTAGAGATGACTTTATACGTATAACGACATCTTTATACGTCTAAAGATGTATCAAGAATGTTCTAAGATTTTCTCAAGATTATCTGAAGAAGGTTTCAAGAATGTAATATAGGAAACTGGTAAGGTTTTTGTCAACAAAACATCTGTCTCAATAAAAAATTTGGTATAATTTTTCAAATAAGTGATTTTGGTGGTCAGACATTTTAATATTTAGTTTTCTGAACAGTTTCCTCAACTGATAATCAATCGTATGAATCACGCTATATGGAATATCTACCCCGCTTAAATTGTTTGGCCTAAAATGCTCAGTGTGATATTTGTTCTCCTTCCATTTTCGTACACTGCAGACATTAGTTCGTGCTACATAACTTTCGGAGCATTTTACTCTTGTGTGTGAAAATTTATGACGCTACGATGTCTAAGTGTATTAGTCCTCTTTTTGGAATCAAAGATCTTACATGGAAATGATATAGAACTTGAATAAAATTTCTACATAAAAAAGTGACTTTTGAAAATTTAATATTAATTTAACTTTTTATTTCTGTATATACCTAGGTATAAAAATTAATCCATAATTATAAATGTTAATTAGATTTCAAGGACGAATATTTCTCTTGCAATTAGTGAGGCATGCTAATGAATCTCGGGAAAATTATATTAAGTAATTTTAAAATTAACAATTATAACACGATTTTTTCAGTAATAATTTTTGATTCCATCCTGCTTCAAATCTCCCTGGCTACATTTAGAAATCTAATCTTAGATATGGTAATCAATAACTAATTAAAAAGTATTTAATTTCCAATTATTTCCCCATATATTTTTGCTTATAATGCTACTGAAGGTGAATAATTAAAATAAATTTGCATTTTTAATAAAAATTTGTGATAATTATTACCAAAATCTTGATTTAAAAAGAATATTTGCATTATTTATCAAGACTTATCTTTTCATAAATTATCCCTATTCTTTAAGCCACTTTAATTATCATAATTAATAAATAATTTCTTATTTAAATGGATTGCATAAATTTATGAATGTTTTGATAAATGACCACATAAATCAATTCATTATCTGCTTGCTCCGTTTCTGAATGAATTATCTTTCATTGAAAATAACTAATTATAAAGTTCATCAGTGTCAAACTCAATTAAAATGCATACGAGATTACACTTTTTTTAGATAAGAAAATTGTTTTAAAGGTTGTATTTTTGTGATTTAGTAATGTTTGCTAACACTTAATAAAGAAAGTTTAACATTGAAAAACTGTTTATGTTAAATCACTTAACGCCTTTATTACATGAAAAATTACTGAAACAAATCTATTTGAGATAAAAATCATTCGGTTTCATTACCTGGTTATTTCGTGGAAACTAAAAATATTATCGATAAAATTTGGATGGTATTACCTTTGATTAAACATCGATTATATATATAAAATGTAACTTTTAACGTCAGAATGAATTGAAATGATTAAAAATATGGTGGCATTTTGTATTATACCCTGTATATTTAAAATTGTTTTTAAAAATATCCAATTATTATTAAAAACATCTGAAGTAACGTCAAGAATAATTTTATTCCATAAGTAGTTCTACCCTTGTATTATACCTCTTTATATTTTATGTAGCCAGAATGATTTTGTGCAAGAAATGTAATTGAGTTATTATGTAGTGTACGATTAAAATATTTCGAAAATTTGGTGAAACCCATAACAGTCTGTAATAAGGACTTACTACCTATTATTACAAACGAAATTGCATGTCTCATACACGCACCTTATGGCTAAATATGTAAATTTCGAAATTTTGTTGCATACTTATTTATCCCTTAAATTAAGTTACACTAAACTTAGCAATTTTTAGTAAATAACAAGTTATTATTTATTATTATTTAATAGCAAATAAATGATTAAGAGGCAATTCTCCCACGGAACATTTAGTATATATAGGTGCCGTTTTTAAAATAACAATGTTCATATATATTTTTATAATACGGGAGCTTATAAATTATAAACATTATTACTTTTCATATTTCGTCTTGATTAAAGGTCTATTTACACATACCAGTGCCGTATCAGTGTCAGTGAAGAATAAAATATCGTTGCCATAGTATCAAATCGACCTGTTTAGACAAGTCCGGCACAATGACGTTTCTACTAGCAGTTTTGCTTCAATGTCCGTTTCGTGATTTTTATTAAAGTCGGCAACGATAGTTTTATGTATTTCACTTACGAAAACTAGATGAATTTGTTTTGAATATGGATGAAATCTAATCGAGTTTTCCTTTTATTTTATGATGCAATATATTAAAATAATTTTGAGACATTCTTAAATATTCAAAAAAATTTGTTCCATCGTTTACCAATTCCTTATAAAGAGTGATAAATTTTCCTTTACTTTCTCGTTTCATCCAAGCACATTGGCGGCGGAAGGGGGGTCTAGGGGGCTTAGCCTTCTCATGGTAGTAAGGTAGACCCGATCTGCCCATAAGATTCTCCACTCTAGGTTCAAGCCCCCTCCAAGGAAAAGTTTTTCCACAGCTAATGGTCCAAGCCTTATGTACCCAATTTCGTTTGTTTATTTGATTTTCTTCATCGAGCTATGGCAATAATTCCTAATTCATCATCGGTAAAACAAGTCATCTTGCACAAAATTCACTGAATGTACAGGACACTGCGGATGTGTGTGAATTGGTATCACTGATCGATACTGATTGGCACTAATACTGAACTGACACGGCACTGATAGTGTGTAAATAGACCTTTAAACCACTGTTTTATTTTTAAACTAAATATGCGAAATCAGTGTTTTTTTTTAAACTGCACATGAGATTTATAAGTTGTGGCCAAGACTGTAGGTCAATTAACTGTCAATGATTAAAAATTTCTTGTAGAAATCCCATCGAAATTATTTGGATTTTCGTATAAATGGAAACGTTGCAATTTTTATGTGGTCTTTGTAAATTTCAAAACAATTACTTCAGTTTTACCGATATTGATAATTTACGAACTAATTTAAGATGAATTAAGAACTAAGATTAAAGATGCAAACGCTTTAATTTCAAATTAGTTACCGGCCAAGTACAAACTATATATACATATATAGAGGTTAGGAAAAAAGTATAAGAACCACAGGGTATAGGCACTGCGAGGAATAAACCTATATGTGCTTCGTACAACAACAATGTCTATATACGTTTTTAATTAATCATTAGGTATCTTATGGGTATCTGATGTAAATTTCCAGTAAAAGTTATCAAACATACTGAATAAGGTCGTCTAATCAAAAAGAATTTATAAAACGAATTAAAGGTAATGATTTTCTAAACAAAATTTATGTTCGAAACATTTATTTATATCTTCCTTGCCAACGTAAATGGACATTTTGGATACACGCTAATAGGTCCAGAAGATGCCCCATTAAGATATAATATCAATGAAATCAGTTAAAAAAATTTTAAACGAAGCGACACAATGTTTATTATGCAAAAAAATTGTTATTTTGATGTACCCAGTCACAAGTTTGGAGATATTGTTACCAGTATTTTATTTCTAATTAAAAAATATTTCAAATTTGGGTTTTCTTCTCTAATACCAAAAATAATAAGGTGAAGTGGGGTAAGTGGGAATCTGGGGTAAGTGGGAATTTTAGCTCCTAAATATTTATTGTAGGAATTTTCATTGTTTATATGTTAAATTAGGTTATGTTTGAACCTTCTTCAGATGAAATTGATATCTAGTTAGAAAAAAAGAAACTAGGTCACTAAAAATTTGACAGAAAACAGCTGTGCATTTAATGTCACATTCAAAGGTTGCATAATTTTACATAAAATCTAGTGTTTATATACTTAGTGATGTAGCCAGCGAACAAATATCTTTCCTAGGTAAAAAACACTCCTAATTTTTGCAGGAACCAATCCAAAATTAAAATTGTCAAGTTTTAACCTCGTGACAATCTAGGTCCCACTTACCCAAAAATCATAATACATAGGGGTGATTTTGTATGGCTAGATACAGAGATGATATAGTCATGGTGTTGCCTGAGTCAGTTTTAGGCAACCAGGGGTGCTCACATTCAATTAATTAATGTTTAAGTTTGTTTAAATTACTTTCTAAGGTGTAACTTAAATTACCTTGTTTTATTTTAACTTGAATTTTTAAAGTTTTTTTTTTTTTAAAGATAACAATTTTTAGTTTTGTCTAAATACCTTTTTACCTATTTTTTTTTGTTTTTATGATCTTAAAACGTGATTTTTTGTACTTTTGTTTGAAGAGTTATTCTTACTTTTGTTTAAATAATTTTTGTTAATATTAGATATCTTTCAATAATTTTTTGAAATAACCATTTTTTTCTATTGTATTGTCTGTGGAAAAAATTAAATATCTCCAAAACTACAAAAAAAAATATCTTTGAAAGGTTCACATCTTGAACTATATTCTCACTTGCCCCAGTTCAACTGTAAGCATTAGAAATGTATATTTCATTCTTAGTTCTCACTTCCTATATTTCCTTTATTTTTTTTTGAAAATGTATATTATATAGTGTGTTGTTAACTTCAGAATCCAAATTAAACCTAACGTAGTACCACCTGCCCAAATTTCAGCTTTATAGAGCAATTACAGCCATTTTTATAACATGGTAAAGCTAAACTTTCATATTTGTAGGTCTCACTTACCCCACTTCACCTTACCAGTAATATTGGCAAAAACCGATGCTATTACTAATTTTTAAAATTAATAATAAGTATACCGATACCTATACCGATAACGATACTATAACAAATACTAGAATCAGCACTAATACAGATAAAAAATATCGACCAACACTATACTGGATACAGTAATTCCGATACTAAATTACTTATACCAATTCAAGAAAATAGTAAATTATGGATAGAAAAATATTGTTGTTTGAGATTTTAAATAGGTATATAGTGGAATCAAGAGAAAGAAGAGATTAAAGTGGTTACAGGAATTTTGTAAATAATTGAGTTAACCGGAAACCATAAGCATTCAATCCAAAAAAGTTAGTAAGTGAATTTAGAAATGATCTTTTTTATTTTCAAATCTAAAGCTTAAATGAATCCGGTAAAGATTTTTCTTAATTTTCAATAATTATATTAAATCTGAAGAAACAGGCCTATATAGCTCGCTGTAAAAATAAGTAGTGATGAAAATGAGTAGTAAATACTTCTTTAGATTATTACAAATATGCCTAAACGCGCTACATTTGTAACTAGAGATGAACAAAAACAATATAGGTAAAGCGGCAAAATATCTAGATTGTCTAGGTAGATATTATTTTCAGCCTTGGATACTTTTAAAATACCAACAATAGATTATGGATTAATTATAAAAAATAAACCACACAATGAATTTTAATATTCTGGGAAACATACCCACGAAGGATTATTATCGATAGATAACTAAATGTCAAAATATTCTGTAAAGCAATGCAGTCATTAAATTTTATTACCTATTTTATTTTAAATTTCAAGTAGAAAGGTATCAAGATCGATTTTTTTATTTCGATTACGTAAAAATACAGGGTAAATGTTTTTTAGAAACGATCGGTAAAGTAGAACTTAAAAATATAATTCCGAATTCCACAATTTCGGCGAGATCTTGTAGGATGTAGCCAGTGGCGCATCTAGGGGGTAGTGGTAATAAAGTTTAAGTTTGGGGAGGTACTGATAATATTTAATACATTTTAAAACCGATAAAAAGATTAAAATTTCTTGATTGGTATTTACCCCCATTACACCCTCTCCCGTATATGCCACCCTGGCTGTAGCCGCTGTACTTGAAATCTTACCGTGACACTAGGAAATTGCATAATATGTTTATACATATTACTTTTTCTACGGCTACACATTTTTGATTGGTTTTTATAATATTAAAATGACACATCTTTCTTATTGGTAATCATTTGATGTTTGACATTTCATGGTACTTATGATTTTATTAAAACAATTAAAAACTGACTATTTTGTTATCAAAATTATCAAATAACAAAATGTACCTTATTACTTATTAAAAAATAGTTGAGAAAGTGTAGTTTTGTATTACAATCGTAGAAAAACTATCTTGGCGTTCAGCTATACATAAAAACAGAACATAGTAGATTACATAATTTATTTCTATAAATAGGTCTTTGTTTTACTAGTATATATAAGTCTAGTAAAGTTTTGATTAAAATCCTTCAACATTAGGCTTAATACAAACCTACCAAGTGTATGAAAATTAAAATTTTATTAAAACAGTACGTTTATATCAAACAGCAAATGAATTCCTCTACATCAATGCGTTTAGTACCACATATTTTAAAATCCTTAATAGAAAACTAGAACTAACATGCCACCTCCCTCATCATTCCTTCAAGCTTCCCTCCATGTCTTAAGAAACTCCTAAAATACATCCAATGAAGTTCTAAGGTAAAGATTCCTAAAACTATTTTATTGTAACGCTATTAACGGATGCTTTAAAAAACGAAAATGTTATAGGTCGCTCATTGGTCACATTGGATTCCCTCCCATTTGCAGTGTCCTCATCGCAAAACTATTTGCAATATCTAAAGCTTTGAAGACTGGTGTCAATCAATATCAAGAAGCAGTGATATGCACAGACTCACTATCTGTCATCCAATCAATTGAACACATCTTTTCATAACATCCTATACTGTCCATCTAAGCATAAAAGTATCAAACAATACGACTAATAATGGAAAAACATTTCAAATAAGACAATTCTTTTTAAAAGTTATAATAATTCGTTTTGAACGTAAAACACGTATTTATGTCTGCTGTGAGTACTTTACAAAGAAGATAGAACCTCCAATATAGCCAAAAATGTAGATACATACGACGTTTATGCATAAACGGGCAGTATAGTGCGATCCATACATCCGAACTCGCCACCAAAAACATATCCATAACGTTAATTTGGTTACCATCCCACGTAGGAATCCTTGGGAATGAGTTAGCAGACCAAGAAGCTTGCCTATTCAACCTGTCCTCTGTAAATATCCATCTTATTAAAGACCTTAAAGCTAGTCTCAAGCGAACCACTCAAGCCAACACGGAAAAAAATGTGACTAGAAAATTTTACTACAATGTTGTAGTAGTAGACTTGTAGAAAAATACTTAACAATTTGTAGAAAATTTTACTACAATTTATAGTAAAAACTATTCATTATTGTAGCAAATGAATTGTCGAATAAAATGCTACAACAATAGGAAAGAATTCCACAATGTTTAGTATATTTTACTATTGTTTGTAAAAGTAGAAATTTATTACAATTATCGTAATTACTACTACTAACTTCTGAAAAAATTTGTACAAATATTAATAATTATCTCTACAAAAAGTAGTAATTTTCTCTACAAAAAATAGTAATAATTTACATCCCTTCTTATGAAAAAAATTCAATTTTGTTCAAAAATATTCTATAATATTGTAGAAATTCTAAGTCATGTGAACAAAACAGAATTCTGCTATTGGCCAACGTTTTCTGACGTTGATCATAAATGGCCAGACAGCAGTAGCCGTTCGCCATGTTCACATAACAAAGCATGGTACATATACGAGTACCTATAACACATTATTATATTATAAGCACCGATGCTTTTAAGGAAATTTTAATAATAAATTCTATTGGTGGTAAGTACATTTATTATTGTTTCTGAATAATTTACCTTTAGATAACTAATTTAAATAACCTTAGTAGATTATTTTAAAAAAAATAGTTGTGGCCAACGATCGAATCTTGTGCCCAACGATCGAATTTTGTTAGTTATCTGACTTAGTCATTTAATATCCAAATCAGTGTAAAGGTGATAAATATCCCCGTTTTAAGGGTATGAACAGTTCAATTGTTATTAATTTTTATTTCATATTTTTCAGGTGCAGAAAAGCCAACTGAGACTGAGGGTGCTATTATTACTGTTATTTATTACATAATGTAATTAGGACTTTGTATCTTTTATATTAAAACAATAAATTGAATATTTTATTAAGGAACATTTTTTGCTAGGTTATAATTATAATAATTATGGAATACTACTACAAGTTTTATTAAAAATTACTACAATTTGTATGAATTTTTACTATTTATTGTGTAAAATTTTCGTATTTATTTTCATAAAACGCAATACATTTTTAATATAAATTCATACAATGAATAGCAAAAATTATAACAATTTGTAGAACAATTCTTATGATGCATTTGGATATTTTTACTAAATATTGTAGATAATAACTCTACAATACATTCTCCACAAATATTTGGAAATTTTTGCTACAAATTGTCCCTGTCCCTACATGTACTATTTATTGTAGAGAAAAAATCTATAATTGTAGAAATTTGTTCTACAATTTTTTTTCCGTGAAATGGCAAATAATTGGAACACAAAAAAACCCTGAATTAAATGTCTATCTATCTATCTATCTATCTGAATTAGGGCGTGGTTCAAAGCCCAGTTGTACTGAAGCTCTGGGCTTATTGTACCCCTCACAGTTTCTATCAGATTGATTTTCTTGATGAATTCAAGAATATGTCTGATGGGCGCTTTCTCGATTTCTTCAGGTTCCGGATATTGTACCCCGAAGTACCATTCCCATTTAAGGTCCCGACAGTGGCATAGTATGTGAATAGGAGTTTTATCCTCCTCTTCACATATTCCAACAGTCTAACAGAAAAGACAAATTTATCATAAGAAGACTAATAATCGGCTATTCACGTCTTACGTATGGTTACCTATTCGACAAGGAAAACACTTTTCTATGTCAACATTGCAACAGTGTTCGAATCATAGTGAATCACATTCTAATAGACTGCCTTGAAAACATTGTGTACAAAGAAACATCAAAGAAATCTTGAATGTCTTGAGGTTCAAAAATGCTTCAAAGATTTAATTGAGTTTTAAAAGAGATTAAACTATACAAGCTAATTTAAGTATATTGTATTTTATGTATTCAAACTATCGACCTAACCTTCTTCATACTTTTATACCTAACTTCTAACCTTTTGTATGCTCTTGTACCCATGTTAATAACCGTCGATATTAAGACACGTTAATTTCAATAAAATTTATTTGTAGGCACAAAGGAAACAATATTGCCAAACTTATGCCACGATATTAACATTTACTTTAATCTTCATGCATAAAGCATTATGTTTTTAGTGTTTGAACACTATTTTTCTAGTATTAACTAACGAAAGAAATTTATTTCTTTTAATTAACTGCGAGAAAATTAGTTTATTCCGGACCTGACACTCCATGAGAAACTATGCAGTTGTTAGGAACAATTTCAATTAATTTGCATTCGATACCCTTTTATTTGGTCGAAGAAAATTTAAAGTGCGCAAAATATATGCGCGATCGAAGTCTCGTGAATAAATTTAGAGAAAGATATGCAAGGAAGTCTACAGAGGTATGCAAATTCCGAATCAGTTACCTGTTCTAATCTAGATATGGGAAGATGAAAACAGAAAAGTGACTTACTTCAGTTCTACGGTTTCGTATTTATTTAATGTGTTCTTGTTTCCCTGGAGTGTGTGGATGTTGTTTAAACCTTACCTGAAAAAAAAGAGAATGTGTTTAGTTATCGATTTATTTTAAAATATTCGAAAATTTTCAATTTATATTCATAACAATAGCCATATAGATGTTAATTAATAAGAAGTTTTCATATTCATGTTACTACAATTTTTTACTATTTTATTTTTATGAGAATCACCAGTTAAAAACAAGGTTACGCTAAAGATGGCGCCTTGTGGGACACCCTGAGTTTTTAACGTTGATAAGGAGACAGCTAATCGAACTTAGTGCTATGATTCAAATTTTTTTTATTAATTATAGCAATATTGCCGTGAATTCACCATTGATATAGGGCTTTAAAAACAACATGCCTATTCCAACAATGATCAGGAACCAGTCACTGACACCAGGATTCTGCGCAGTAGATAATTTAGGAGTCCCAATGGTTTCTGTTCGTTGTTGGAAAAGACCTAAAATGTCATGTCATCACATCGTATTGCATGCCTTTTTTTTCAGAAGAAGTATTGTCATAGGTACAGTGGTGGTTTACTAAAATGTTATGTACTTAGGACTTTGAGGTTATCCATGGTTGACCTATGATTTCGAAAACCAATTTGGATAGGAGGCAGCAGTTTATGATGCTTTAAATACAATAGCCTATTGTCCACTATTTTTTTTAATTTTACATAGAATACATTTAGGCCAATTAATCTTTAGAAATCGGAAGATGATTAGGATTCTCCATAGGGTTATGAAACAGTATTAAAATTGATGAACGTCAGCCCTTTGGGAATTGGTGTTTAAATCATATAGAATTTTATAAATTAATCAGTAGAGTTTTTGCTACAAGTTTTTTAAGAAAAATGCTAGGTATATCATCAAGTCCAAAACTTGTATCTTTGATGGTCGAATCCAACTCATTTATGGTAATTAGTACCTGCGTTGAGCTCTGAGCCGTTGGTTGCTTCAATTGGTATTCCGTTCTTATCTTCATTGTTCGTAAGTCTTGTGTTAGTGAACTGTCGCTTGAAGATAGGTAAAGGTAAAGATTCTGTAATATCTCACTTCGATGACAAAACTGAATAATTATCCTAGATTTAATTTATTATCAGTTTTTCTTATTATATTTTAAACTGTATTAATAGGAGATTGATGTATTTAGGTGGGATACAAATTTTCCCGTTCAATTTCCTTTAGTAAGAATTTGGCTTTGGCTCGTACTCTTTTTTATTCTTATATTTTATAAAATTGCTTAAAAAAAAGTTAACAATTTTTTTTACAATGGTTTTATTTTGGTATAGCTGTTGAACCTGTACAAATAAATAGGATAAATTATATTTTTGTTAATTGTTTTTTTGCTATGTTCAAGAAAATAGGTGTTGTTTTAATTTTTTCCCGTACCCGTGAACTGTTTTTAAATTAACAATCTATTAATGTTAAAGAATCCCCAAATTCTATATTTAACTTCAATTTTCAGCTAAACCTTGTGAAATAATTCAAAATTAACAAAATTTTAACAATTAATTTAAATTTCTTCTTCTTCTTCTTCTTTTTATTCTTCTATTTTTAAACTTTTAAATAAGTGACAATTCTGTCAAACTAATTGTCACACTTAAAACACTGAATAGTGAAATTACTGCTAAAATCATTGGTAATTTGTAGCCAGTGATTTTGACTGCAATTTCACAGTTACTTTAAAATGATATTTACACTGATTCATTGTAAAATTGCATTAATGACTGTAAAAACGCTAAACCTTGTGAAATAATTCAAAATTAACAAAATTTTAACAATTAATTTAAATTTCTTCTTCTTCTTCTTTTTCTTTTTCTTCTTCTATTTTTAAAATTTTAAATAAGTGACAATTCTGTCAAACTAATTGTTACACTTAAAACACTGAATAGTGAAATTACAGCTAAAATCATTGGTAATTTGTGGCCAGTGATTTTGACTGCAATTTCACAGTTACTTTAAAATGATATTTACACTGATTCATTGTAAAATTGCATTAATGACTGTAAAAACGCATTGGTTACTTTAAAATTCAAAATAAGTTGTAATATTTATTATAGAGTAAACTCTGCATTTTTCCACATGCAAGTAGTAATTATTACAAACTACTCTGTTATTTAACCCTGTCATTTTTTTGACAAGTTGTGATTTTACCTTGTGAGTTATCTTTATTTTTACAACTTAGTATGTGATATGACTCTATATATATATTTTTAGAAGTTGAGATTTTACGTTGTGGGTTATCTGTATTTTTACAACCTACTGAGTAATGTCACCCTGTAATTTTTTACATATTGTGATTTTATCTTGTCAATAATCTGTATTTTTACAACCAAGTGTGTAATATAATCCTGTACTTTTTTTACAAGTTGTGATTTTACCTTGTCAGTTATCTGTATTTTTACAACCCAGTATGTAATATCACCCTGAATGTTTTTACAAGTGTAAATTCACAGAATATTTTTAAAATTACAAGTGCATAACGTATTTATAAATATTGTGTCTACAAAATATTTGTAAATTAACCTATATATTTTTATTTTGACAAAATTATTGTAAAAATCCCTTTATTTTCTAATAATTACTGCATATTTGTAATTTTACAAATTTATTGCTACATTCCACAATGTGAAGTGAACTTATAGATGTTGGAAATTTACAAAACATGTGTGAATCCGTTCATATATTTGTATTTTCACAAGATTATTGTAAGAACCTTTCATCATTTAAAATAACAAGATAATCATCTAATTTTAAACAATTATTATTGTAAAATTGCAAGGTTGATACTTACATAAATATTGTTAATTTACAGGATATTAGTGAATTAACTCATAGATCTGTAACAATACTAAAACTTTTGTGTTTTCATTTTTTATTGTTCCACAAAAATGTAAAATTGCAAATAAGTTAGGTCCAAATAAATTCGTATTTTTTATATAATTAAAACTTAGTGTTTTTCTTGTAAAAAGTATTTTTAGTAAAAAAGTTTATAATTTTAAGAACGGTATAACCCTTTCTAGAGTAAAAATCACTATAAGTATATTTACAACCATTAAGTTGTGAGACTTGCAGCTATTATCAAAAGCTTTTCAAATTCTGGTAACCAATTTTCAGTGGCACCAGGATCTTGAAAAACTACAACTGTCATGGAATTTAATAAAATTCTTGTGAAATTAAGATGCTAAAACGGTCTAAGTATATTGCAATTCTGCATTAAGGATATGTGTGAATAACAGGATATATACGTACCTACCTATTTTTATAAGGCAGTGTAAATTCACAGATGGTGTGTAAAATTACCTTACATTACATTACAAACGGATTTAAAAATATTGAAAAACAACAAAATATTTGTAAATTAACCTATATTCCTTTATTTTGACAAGATTATTGTAAAAGTCATTTTATTTTCTATTAATTAGGCACAGCAATATCTTTGAATTTTCACGAGATTATTATAAAAACACTTTTATCATTTAAGAATATATGGTAATGAGACTATCATCATCTAATTTTACATATTTCTTGTAAAATTGAAAGGTTAAAACGTACCAAAATATTGTAAATCTATAGGCGATTTGTGAATTAATTCATATAACTGTAATAATACTAAAAGTTTTGTGATTTCACCTTTGATTATTCCTCTAAAACTGTAAAAATGCAAGTAAATTAAGTATATCTCAAATAAATTCGTATTTTTACATTAAGAAAAGTATTTTTAGCAAAAAGTTTGTACTTTTAAGAACAATCGAATCCTTCTTACAGTAAAATCACTGTAAGTTATATTTACAATAATTATGTTGTGAAACTTACAGTTATTATCAAAGTTTTTTTTTACGTAGTAGGCACCAAATTTTTTTCATTGAGTATATTTTTTAGTTATTGAGATTTAACATTCATTAAAATGAGTTATTCTTGTGTAGAATCGATAAATAATCGATATATAATAATGTTAATTTTAATAAAACTATATGAAGTCAATTTAATTACGAGTATTAAAGCAAACAAAATGAACTCGTAGATGGTCCTATGGTCAGGGTTCTTGCCTTCCATACGGAAGATGGAGAAAAATGTTTTTTATTTTATTTTATTTTATAAATTAGTAAAAGTCATAAATTATTTTTAATTTAATTATTTTATCTTAATAACTTAAAATAATTTTTAATATTTGTAAATTTTCGTTAGAGGGTCGTAGAAAAAATATAATGTACGACCCGAGTAGATTGTCCACATCCACTTTTGTTGCACGCACTACTATTCTTTTCTTTCCGGACTAATCCCAAAACGTGACAGATTTAATTTAAATTTTAAAATAAATTGTATGAAATCTTAAACTAACGAACATTATGGACCAAATTACTTTTTTTGCAGTTTCACAATTACAAATGATATCCAGAATAAATAATTAATCTTTTAAACACAAGACAAAGTAGAGGAAAATGTCTCGTAAAGAACTTTATTCTCTTTTTTGGTTTGTTTTGTTAAAAAGCAATTCGTAAGTAACGTATCTCGTAGATTCTAAAACCCAGCAAGTTTTCCTTCTGAACTCGAGTATTTCAACCATAAATAAAGTTGAACGCTTGCATTTTCTTATGCAGTTGAATAGTAAAGCTGGGCACCTAGCAAGTTTGAGTAAAAAAGAGCTTGAGGAAGTCTAAACTCTCTTAGAACTTGCTTACCGGAGCTAGATTACCTTTATGCTTTGTGTTTGTGTATCTAGATTAGGGAAACCACTTATCTAATATTTGCATATTTATGGGATTCTCTAAATGTTGGTTAAATTTCAGGAAAATTTATTACCCTCTATTATATGCCAACATTCTGGTTTAAATCGATAAAGTTAACAACGTGTATGCGTTGTAGAATCCCTAATAATAATAATGTTTTTTACAAACCTTTTTTTTGCTGTTTTTCTTTTAGAATGTCTAACATTGATTTCCTTTTGCTATTTTTTCCTCTTCTCTAAAATCATCAATTTACTTCAATCCCAGGACTTTTCCACGATTTTATTATGGTTTTTTAAATTAACTGCGTATTGCCAGTGCGTTATCGCTTTTAACTCATTTATACATTACTCATATTTTAAATAATGTTTCGTATCTGATCATCGCCATCGAAACGAAAATAAAAATGTTTAAAATGTAAAATAGTGCGATCAATAACCAATATAATTCTGAATTTGTATGAAAATAGGTAATTTAAATTTTAATTTATTTGCTTGTTTAATTTATTGGTTACCTGTCATTTATTTACGTAAAAAATATTAGGACATTTTTTGATATTTCACAATGAAAAGCACAATCGTTTTTACTGGACGTTATATGGATATTTGGTTATTTAATAATTTTCAATAGTTGATTACGTGTATATAATTTATTTGAAATCGCTTGCGTTAAAAAATAAAAATTGTGAAAAAAAAAAGAATAAAGAACCACGAATTTTATATTCTGTTGACAATGCAACAAAGGAGGATAAAAAATTATCTTTTATAAAAAATATAGCATAAATTTTTTATTATTATACCTTAATGTTTCTATCGCATTATATTAAAACTATATATGGAGGGAAAAAATACCAATAATAGAAAAAGGAGACAATATGTGCAAAATTCTGATTTTTAAGAAAATTGTTAAACTAAAAGATGTTTGCAATATCGATCTCTATAATTTTTGTTTATATATGATTTTTCTAAAATGGACCGTAATCGAAAAATTGGAGGAAAAGTGCTAAATTTAAATTTTTCAGTATTTTCGATTTCAATGAATATCTATAGAAAAATGTTTCGAGGTTGATGTATGTGGAAAATGTATATATTTAGTTTATCCTCTAAACATTTATAGAGGTGCTGCAATAGATTGTACAAAATAACCGGAGAAAGCCTATAATAACTAGATAGAAAAGTCATATGTTGGACACATCAGATTTTTATATTTGTTAAGACATTCAATGGGTATCTAACAATCTTTTTTTATAATCATCGTCATTATTACTAGAAGTCGAAGACAGTTATTTATTTTTGATAAAAAAATCTTAAAACAAAATGGAGACAGAACAAGTATATACTTGCAGATCAATCATTTGTTGATAACACCGTGAGTATTAACATATTGAAGTAAATAAGGTATTGATGAGTAAACCCACACAACATCAATGTTCTATGAACATACTAAGAACGTTCTATTTGCAACCATTTTGATATGTCCTTTTAGTATGTTCTTAGAACTTGCCTGAAAGAAGATAAGGATAACACTCTTGAATACAACTTATAAGATATTAAGAATTATAACACTAAAAAGGTAAAAGCAATATTTTTAAAAAACAACCGGAAAATACCAAAATGGATTTCAAATAGGAAAATCAACAGTACACGGAAAAAAATGTGACTAGAAAATTTTACTACAATGTTGTAGTAGTAGACTTGTAGAAAAATACTTAACAATTTGTAGAAAATTTTACTACAATTTATAGTTAAAAACTATTAATTATTGTAGCAATTGAATTGTCGAATAAAATGCTACAACAATAGGAAAGAAGTCCACAATGTTTAGTATATTTTACTATTGTTTGTAGAAGTAGAAATTTATTACAATTATCGTAATTACTACTACTAACTTCTGTAAAAATTTGTACAAATATTAATAATTATCTCTATAAAAAATAGTAATTTTCTCTACAAAAAATAGTAATACTTTACATCCCTTCTTCAAAAATATTCTATAATATTGTAGAAATTCTAAGTCATGTGAACAAAACAGAATTCTGCTATTGGCCAACGTTTTCTGACGTCGATCATAAACGGCCAGACAGCAGTAGTAGCCGTTCGCCATGTTCACATAACAAAGCATGGTACATATACGAGTACCTATAACACATTATTATATTATAAGCACCGATGCGTTTGAGAAAATTTTAATAATAAATTCTATTGGTGGTAAGTACATTTATTATTGTTTCTGAATAATTTACCTTTAGATAACTAATTTAAATAACCTTAGTAGATTATTTTAAAAAAATAGTTGTGACCAACGATCGAATGTTGTGCCCAACGATTGAATTTTGTGCCAAGTTCAATGATGTTTTTTGTCTTAATTGTAACATACCTACTTTCTCATTTTTGTTAGTTATCTGACTTAGTCATTTAATATCCAAATCAGTGTAAAGGTGATAAATCTCCGCGTTTTAAGGGTATGAACAATTCAATTGGTACCTATTAATTTTTATTTCATATTTTTCAGGTGCAGAAAAGCCAACTGAGACTGAGGGCGCTATTATTACTGTTATTTATTACATAATGTAATTAAGAATTTGTATCTTTTATATTAAAACAATAAATTGAATATTTTATTAAGGAACATTTTTTTCTAGGTTATAATCATAATAATTATGGAATACTACTACAAATTTTATTAAAAATTACTACAATTTGTATGAATTTTTACTATTTATTGTGTAAAATTTTCGTATTTATTTTCATAAAACGCAATACATTTTTAATATAAATTCATACAATGAATAGCAAAAATTATAACAATTTGTAGAACAATTCTTATGATGCATTTGGATCTTTTTGCTAAATATTGTAGATAATAACTCTACATTACATTCTCCACAAATATTTGGAAATTTTTACTACAAATTGTCCCTGTCCCTATATGTACTATTTATTGTAGAGAAAAAATCTACAATTGTAGAAATTTGTTCTACAATTTTTTTTCCGTGTAGCAGTCCACGTACTAAACCAAATAATATAAAAGACGTTGAACTACATATAATAAACATAAACAAGCATTCGATAGTATAAAGAAGAAAAAATAATTTAAAGCAAAGTAGTAGGAGTACTACAAAAACTAATAAATATAAGTAAAATAACTAACCATGGAAGGGAGTAACAAAAAATAAAAATAATGCACGAAAAGATACAAAAAGGCGGGCTATTGGGAACATTATTTAACACAGTTGTAGAAAGAATTGTACAAGAGAGTTATCAAAGGAACTTTCATACAAAAAAATGGTACAATTAACAGCATATCCAGATGATATAGCGGTAGTAACACGAAAGAGAAAGAGCTGTGAACAACAACAAATCAGTAAAAAAGAGGACTAGAAATGAACGAAAAGATGATAAAATATATGAGAATAAGCCGAAAGGTCGACCCGATATAATGTCACCAAGAGCTGTCTAGGAACCACCTTTGCGATTAAATTGCACATTCAATTTTGCTGTCTTGATGAAAATTTAGAACTACGACATTTTAATCAGTCCACCAACAAAATATAAAAGCCGCAAATGATAAATTATATTTCACTTAACTTCTCGGTCATGGAAGATATTACCTAGACCTCATTGGTCCCGGTCCTCCTGATTTAAAGGTTATGTTGTTAAAAGCCTATTTTACACCACACACACAACTTTATGGCAACCGTGAATAGTAAAATAGCTACTTTTGTCAAAGTTGTTATACGGTTGCTATACGAATAATACAGCTTGAATGTGAGGTGTAGGTCAGTCTTTTAACAACTTAACCAGAAGTGTAATTTAATCATTTGGAAATGGTTACATTTTGTGGGTGGACTAACTTGAAATTAAAAAAAAGATGCCATAGTTCTAAAATTTTATCTAGATAGAAAAAATGTATTATTCAATTTTATCTCAAGCAGATATGCAGGCCTTTTGATGATCTAGTCCCTAGACATCTCTTGGTGACAGCAGATTTTAGGCAACTTAAAAGGCAGCTTCAGCTCCTGTTCTAGCTCCAGCCTCTGGAAGATGTTCAATAGGGATATTAAGACCTAAGTAATGTCGGGGGAACCCACATTACACATACAGAAAGTAGCATTTGCTGAAGACTTACTTTATTGCTAAAACAAATCCTTAGAAAAAGTTCTGATAAGTTCCTATTATCTTATTAATAAAAATTACTACCTCCTATTAATTTCTTGGTATATTTATATATGTATTACCTAAAGAACTAGAATATTTGGTTGCTTCCAAGTTACACGGAATCCACTTTTAAAACCAGTAGTTGTTACAGATTTTACTTAGAGAATTCTATTTCTTTCAAAGTGGTAACATAACGACTGACCTTGGTCTAATTCACTTGTTAGATAGCAACTGCATGATACAGAATAGACTACTATAAGCAACAAACTTGTCGAAGAGGCTAGCCGAGAGGTCAATGTTCAAACTGTGCATCCACGTTCTCGCAACAGTTAAGTAATGACCTCTTCGGTCGTGTCGTGGATGGGTGACAGCTAGGACGTTTCACCATTGCCGTGCCATCATAGGACTTAGTCTATTAGCATTTATTCATCGACTACGTGGAATGAATGATGTTTAGTTCAAAACAAATTAAGGTGATAGCATGGGGGTTCCAAGGGGTTAAAAAATAAAACCGATAGTATAGGGTGATAGAAATGACACTTAAATAATTCACAAATCTCTAATATACTTGCTCCAAATGTCTAAGGTTAGAACTTCAAATTCGTTAGAATTGTCAGATTTTTAGAACTTTTCTTTAAATAGTTCTGTTACTTTTTATTGTATTATTATGAAACCTTATTCAAAGATAAATTGTATCCTATCGCCATTTGTTTATTGTTCTATATTGCACCATTGTAAGAAAAATTCAATCAAATTAACCTAAATGCATTTTACTTTATCCTGATACATTTATTTTTCATTCCAATATTATGTGTCCAAGGCTACGAAAAAGTTTTAATAATGGAGGCAATTAAATGCCATGTAAACATTTTAAATTTTGATTGAAATTCAATTAAATCTAAACACTATATATTTTGTAAAATTAAATTATATTAAATTACCAAAGTTTCTGTTTTATTTTTTTAAAATATGAACGAGTTCTTCCAGAGGAGTATTTTTATCTCCTCAGATATTTTTACTCCCTGTATGAACCATATCATAAATACTTACCGCATTATTTTTAATCCTTCTGTCATTTATAAAGAACGAGTAGCGACCCCTTCATCGTGAAACTCGAGTGTAAGTTTATGTTTTGTCTACTAAATTCGTAGTATATTTCCTTTGCTTAATATATCCCTGAGAGCAGAACCCAAAGCTCTAAAGCTCATAGACGGGTGCGTGCTTCAAAATAAAATATATTTTGAACTTTCGGCATGCAACGTGCTGTCTCACCACAAATTGAACTGTATTTATTTGTAGAAAATGTGCATTAAAGCTGATTTATAAATATCCGTCTTGTCAAATAAATTTAATTTAAAGCACGCCAAAGATGAAGTCGATCCGAAGTTTCGAATTTCCGAAGCATGATTCCTTTCCGTTAAATGTTTTGTTTAGCATTCCAGTTTTACAAAGTAGAATTTTAAAAGGCGTATCTGACGCTAAAATGCGTTTATTAATAATTATTATATTTATATCGAACGTTTATTCTTAAACGTTTAAAATTTAAATAATAATAAAAATAATATTTATTTCTTTCTAAAATTAAATACAATATTTTATTATTTATAATTTTATAACATAAATCAACTAATTAGTATGTCCCACTAAATACTTCTAACGACTCGTGTGTGAAAAATATACATTTAAATAATATTTTTGTTCTCAAATTCTTTCGTTACTTTTTATAAAACTTAATACACGGAAAAAAATGTGACTAGAAAATTTTACTACAATGTTGTAGTAGTAGACTTGTAGAAAAATACTTAACAATTTGTAGAAAATGTTACTACAATTTATAGTTAAAAACTATTCATTATTGTAGCAATTGAATTGTCGAATAAAATGCTACAACAATAGGAAAGAAGTCCACAATGTTTAGTATATTTTACTATTGTTTGTAGAAGTAGAAATTTATTACAATTATCGTAATTACTACTACTAACTTCTGAAAAAATTTGTACAAATATTAATAATTATCTCTACAAAAAATAGTAATTTTCTCTACAAAAAATAGTAATAATTTACATCTCTTCTTATGAAAAAAATTCAATTTTGTTCAAAAATATTCTATAATATTGTAAAAATTCTAAGTCATGTGAGCAAAACAGAATTCTGCTATTGGCCAACGTTTTCTGACGTCGATCATAAATGGCCAGACAGCAGTAGCCGTTCGCCATGTTCACATAACAAAGCATGGTATATATACGAGTACCTATAACACATTATTATATTATAAGCACCGATGCGTTTAAGAAAATTTTAATAATAAATTCTATTGGTGGTAAGTACATTTATTATTGTTTCTGAAAAATTTACCTTTAGATAACTAATTTAAATAACCTTAGTAGATTATTTTAAAAAAATAGTTGTGGCCAACGATCGAATGTTGTGCTCAACGATCGAATTTTGTGCCAAGTTCAATGATGTTTTTTTGTCTTAATTGTGACATACCTACTTTCTTATTTTTGTTAGTTATCTGACTTAGTCATTTATTGTCCAAATCAGTGTAAAGGTGATAAATATCCATGTTTTAAGGGTATGAACAGTTCAATTGTTATTAATTTTTATTTCATATTTTTCAGGTGCAGAAAAGCCAACTGAGACTGAGGGTGCTATTATTACTGTTATTTATTACATAATGTAATTAAGACTTTGTATCTTTTATATTAAACAATAAATTGAATATTTTATTAAGGAACATTTTTTTCTAGGTTATAATTATAATAATTATGGAATACACAAGTTTTATTAAAAATGACTACAATTTGTATGAATTTTTACTATTTATTGTGTAAAATTTTCGTATTTATTTTCATAAAACGCAATACATTTTTAATATAAATTCATACAATGAATAGCCAAAATTATAACAATTTGTAGAACAATTCTTATGATGCATTTGTAGATAATAACTCTACAATACATTCTCCACAAATGTTTACTACAAATTGTCCCTGTCCCTATATGTACTATTTATTGTAGAGAAAAAATCTATAATTGTAGAAATTTGTTCTACAATTTTTTTTCCGTGTATGCTAAAAATATAATTCGCAAAGAAAAATAAATTCCTACCAACTTATCTAAGTAATAAAAAATTTATACTATATAATTATGAAGATTTCAAAGATAAGCTAATGATATTTAATACAAAGTTTAAACTAAAAAGAAAAAGGGGGAAAACAAAAGGGTAACATTTTGTTTTTGGGCTGAATTTCGTATTCTCGTCCAAAATGATTTAATTAAAATAAGTCCTTTTTTATTTTTTTATATTTCTATTATTTTTAGTTTTAAACTTTATTTTTTAGTTTTTTGTTTTTTTTTACATTAATTTTCTTACTTTCATTTTCTTACATTTATTTTTTTACATTAATTTTCTTACATAGTTTCTTTCATACATATTTACTTACTTACATTTATTTTCTTACATATTTACTTTCTTACATATTTACTTTCTTACATATTTAATTTCTTACATTTATTTCTTTAGATTTATTTTCCTACATTGTTACTTTCTTATATTTATTTTCTCACCTTTATTTTCTTACATTTATTTATTATTAATTATTAATAACAATTATTAGTTTGACATAAAATATTTTTCAGTTTATATCTCCGTTTTTTAACCAAAATACAACAAAATTTTAAACCACTGAATTGCAAAAGTACTATTTTATTTAAGAAAATTAATTTTAAATTTATTAAAATTAATATTGAGCTGAAGAGGGAATACTAATAGTTATTAGGGACGGTGGTGTAGCGGTCTAACGCGCTTATATTCATTTATAGGCAAGTTTACGAGTCAGAGACTGCTGGGCTTCGAATCCAAGAACGGACCATGTGGATTTTTAATTAAATTGCATGGTTCGGTTTAGGATTTGATGTGTTCCGTATTAATAGAAATTCAATTTCTGTTGATTTGACATGCAGATTATAAAATCGCCATGCATTACCGTCTCGATGATGGTGGGTGAGGTTTTCCGGGTTTTCCTCACCTGTAAGTCAAATGGCACCATCAATCATCTCTAAGTCGCCCCGGAGCGCCACGGCAAATAATAATAATAGCCGTCCCTTTCCCCACACAAGCTCAGCTTTTGGGGTTAAAATTCACTCGTAAGGGGGTGAATTAGGGAGAGTATTATTATTATTAATAATATTATTATTATTGATATTATTTTTACTAAATAGATACAAAAATATTAGAAGTGACACAGTGATTTTTATGACAAATTAAGAAGTTATTCTTTTGAACATTTAATACTAATTCAAAAAGTAACAATCTAAAATTTAATACAAATTTAGATGATTCTTTTTGATAAAATATTTCTAAATGGAATTTAAATCATGATTTTGTATTAATTTTAATTGGCATTTACATTAGCATTTGAGGTTTGGTTTTCTCTATTGTTAAGAGTATTTTATGTAGGAGTGGTGGGTTCAAAAATTATTATTGTTTATGCTTTTTTATAAATACAGGATATTGAACAAAACCAGGATTATGACATCAACAACAATTTATTTCACAATTTCCGCTTATAACTTTAATCTATTTTTTTAATTTTGTATCTTACTTCATGTCTTATTTAGTTGCTGACCTAAGTAATTGTAAGGTATAGAATTTCAAAGCAAAAGTCGTGATTACTTCCATCGATCAATAGTGAAAATTTTTACTTTTCTACCGGTTCTCAAGAAAATATAGACATTAATTGTGAAGATCCCGAGGTTATTTGCAGTTGGGTGTTGGTGTTTACTCATTTTTAAGATATCAATCAAATTTCTCAAAGGCTTTACAATAATTACTTATTTTCATTAAAACAATCTTTGGTTGATGAAGTAGAATATACAAAAGGTAAATTATAGGTACACGTAGTGGTATTAACCGTTAGAACGTACACTTCCTATTCTGATTATACATTTTTGTAGTCTCTCATTCCTAAACGGCAATATGAAAGAAAGATCGATTTATTGACCTAGTAATGTTACTTTTGTTGCAAAATAAGTAGTCAAACAGTTTATATAACTAAATTGTTACCTGGAATAGGCAAACAAAATCACTAATTATTCATAGTTCCAGAATAATATAGTCCTTGTTCCCAATTCCATGATTGTCTTCTATCAATCTTCTACGTTTATTTATTCTAATATTTTTTTAACAAAAATTGAACCATGCTTACAGGTAAGTCGTTTTATCTTATATTATGGATATCGTCATTGTTAAGATTAGTTTGGAACCTTTTATAAAATTGCACTCGTCTTAAGACAATCTATTAAAAAAAAATTATACAAAACATTGCAGTTCGTAAATGTACTTTTTGTCTATTTTTTGTATATTTTTGTCTATTTTTTGTCTATTTTTTGTCTATTTTTTGTCTATTTTTTGCCTATTTTTGCCTGTTTTTATCTATTTTTGTCTATTTTTTGTCTATTTTTTGTCTATTTTTTGTCTATTTTTTGTCTATTTTTTGTCTATTTTTTGTCTATTTTTTGTCTATTTTTTGTCTATTTTTTGTCTATTTTTTGTCTATTTTTTGTCTATTTTTTGTCTATTTTTTGTCTATTTTTTGTCTATTTTTTTGTCTATTTTTTGTCTATTTTTTTGTCTATTTTTTTGTCTATTTTTTGTCTATTTTTTGTCTATTTTTTGTCTATTTTTTGTCTATTTTTTGTCTATTTTTTGTCTATTTTTTGTCTATTTTTTGTCTATTTTTTGTCTATTTTTTGTCTATTTTTTGTCTATTTTTTGTCTATTTTTTGTCTATTTTTTGTCTTTATTTTGACTATTGGTTGTCTACTTCTTTGTCTACTTCTTTGTCTACTTCTTTGTCTACTTCTTTGTCTACTTCTTTGTCTACTTCTTTGTCTACTTCTTTGTCTACTTCTTTGTCTACTTCTTTGTCTACTTCTTTGTCTACTTCTTTGTCTACTTCTTTGTCTACTTCTTTGTCTACTTCTTTGTCTACTTCTTTGTCTACTTCTTTGTCTACTTCTTTGTCTACTTCTTGGTCTACTTCTTTGTCTACTTCTTTGTCTACTTCTTTGTCTACTTCTTTGTCTACTTCTTTGTCTACTTCTTTGTCTACTTCTTTGTCTACTTCTTTGTCTACTTCTTTGTCTACTTCTTTGTCTACTTCTTTGTCTACTTCTTTGTCTATATTTTGTCTATTTTTTGTTCATTTTTTGTCTATTTTTAGCTATTTTTTTGTTCAGACCAAGTATCTCATTGCGATATCGTACAGCAGTAAGTGACCTTAAAAGCTCCACCAATCTTTTTCAACATATTACAACCCAAATACCAACTCTTTAGGTATGCAACGGTTCAACAACAAAAAGTGAGGATTTTTTTAGTTGATCAACACCTTATATTCTGTAAATTAACATATCTAGAAATATAAAATTAAGCCTCATCTGAGAAAAAAACTGTATTATGGATATCTTTATTGTTAACATTAGTTTGGAACCTTGGAAAAAATCCACTAGAAAAGCTTATAAAAACATTGCAGCTTTTAATTGTATTTTTTTGTCTATTTTTGTTATTTTGTGTCCATTTTTTTGTCTACTTTTTGTCTATTTTGTATATATTTGTTGTTTGTTTGTTGTCTTTTTTTGTCTATTTTTAGTCTATGTTTTGTCTATTTTGTCTATTTGTTGCAAGTTGTTGTCTATTTTTTGTATATTTGTGTATTTTTTGTCTTTGTTTTGTCTTTTTTTTTTGTATTTTTTTTGTCTTTATTTTTGTCTTTATTTTTGTCTTTTTTTTTTTTGTCTATTTTTGTCTATTTTTGTCTATTTTTGTCTATTTTTGTCTATTTTTGTCTATTTTTGTCTATTTTTGTCTATTTTTGTCTATTTTTGTCTATTTTTGTCTATTTTTGTCTATTTTTGTCTATGTCTATTTTTGTCTATTTTTGTCTATTTTTGTCTATTTTTGTCTATTTTTGTCTATTTTTGTCTATTTTTGTCTATTTTTGTCTATTTTTGTCTATTTTTGTCTATTTTTGTCTATTTTTGTCTATTTTTGTCTATTTTTGTCTATTTTTGTCTATTTTTGTCTATTTTTGTCTATTTTTGTCTATTTTTGTCTATTTTTGTCTATTTTTGTCTATTTTTGTTTATTTTTGTTTATTTTTTTTATTTTTGTTTATTTTTGTTTATTTTTGTTTATTTTTGTTTATTTTTGTTTATTTTTGTTTATTTTTGTTTATTTTTGTTTATTTTTGTTTATTTTTGTTTATTTTTGTTTATTTTTGTTTATTTTTGTTTATGTTTGTTTATTTTTGTTTATTTTTGTTTATTTTTGTTTATTTTTGTTTATTTTTGTTTATTTTTGTTTATTTTTGTTTATTTTTGTTTATTTTTGTTTATTTTTGTTTATTTTTGTTTATTTTTGTTTATTTTTGTTTATTTTTGTTTATTTTTGTTTATTTTTGTTTATTTTTGTTTATTTTTGTTTATTTTTGTTTATTTTTTTAATTTTTGTTTATTTTTGTTTATTTTTGTAAATTTTGTCTACTTTTGTTTATTTTTGTTATTTTTGTTTAGTTTTGTTTACTTTTGTCCATTTTTTTCTATTTTGTATCTATTTTTTGTTGTCTAAGTTTTATTTAATTATTTTGTCTAATTTTTTCGATTCCTACTCTTATTTCTAGAATGTATGTTTAGTTAAGGAATTAATTAAAACTACATTTCACTATCTGTCTCTAACAATAAATGTACACTGATTGAGTCGAAGCAAAATAGACAGAATTATTAGGAAATGTATTTTAATATTTAAACAAACAAATTTGATTAAATTTTAATTTGACACCGTAACAACAGTAAATCTACGTCAATAAAATACGGCTTCATAATTCTACTGGATGGAATAAATTAAGTCTAAAAAGCACGTCCATTGAGCCTTAACTTACGTGATTTAAAAAAAGTTTAAAATTTATAGCGAAAATTCAAGAAATCCCGAGATGGATTTCTTGCAATAAGGGTACTTTGAAAAGTCGTTTGGGGCAAGTGTGGCCGTTTAGTTTTCTGCTGATGTTCATACGGACGATATTCTTGCTGATGTCTGACTCATATTTCAAACTGAAATTTGAATTAAATTGTTCCTCAAGTCACAATTCAGGTTCGCCTTACAGAAATTACGATTCGTTTCGCGAAATTTCGGGAAAGAATTGGCTAAAAAGAGTTTCGCAAATGGGTAAAAATTTATTACAATTGTGGTTTTGTTTGTAACAGACGTCAAAAATTGGACAGAAATTTCCAATCAGACGTCTGAAAACGAATAAATATCTAAAGAAGTAGAACAATAGTAGTTTGTGCAACAAGAGTGGATATGATGGCCATATCGCACGAAGACGTCTGAGTGCGATGTTGACAATCCACTCAGTCGTATAGAATATATTTTCTACAACTCACTAACGAAAATTTACAAATAAACAAAATATTTTTGGTTATTAAGACAAAATAACTAATTTTAAAATAATTTGACTTTAAATAAATAAACGAAAAAAAAAAGAAACAAGTTTTTTTCATTTTTACCCATCCGAGAATCGAACTCGAGCCTTCAGTGTGCAAGGCAAGAACGCTAACTACAGGACCACCTATTTTTTTATTTTTGTTGCTTTAATACTCGTAATCAAATTGACTTCATATAGTTTTATTTAAATTAACAATTTATCGATTCTACACAAGAATAATCCATTTTAATAATAATAATAATAATAATGTTTATTTACTGAAATATACATTTAAAAAATACATTCATAAAAACGACAAGAAATAAATAAACATACAAATTCACAGAAGCAGTACTTACATTGTGTACCGCTTGTACGTGATAATTTATAATAATAATTTTTTTTTGTGTTGACAAATTTAAGTTTTTGTTTTTTTTTTTTTTAAAACAATAATGTAAAATTAAATAAATTGTTACATATTATTAGGTAGGTATATTATAGGCTAAAAACGTCAAAATCGGGTGATGTCAAATCCGGGATTTTTTTGTCAATGTCCATTATAATGCGAGAAAGTCACAAGAGGGTAATGTATGTTTAATCTTAATAAGTGAAAAATTGTCACTTATTTAAAATTTTAAAAATAATAATAATAATAATAATAATAATAATAATAATAATAATAATAATAATAATAATAGGGGGGTGGGTTGGCTCAGTGGTTAGAGTCATGACTTTGAGATCGGAAGGTCTCAGGATCGAATCCCACCGTTGGCCGGAATTTTTTCATTTAATTTAATTATTTAAAATTAATTCTGATGCCTTGGTAGGATTCCCCACTCGACCATTCACTGTTGGGTTCTAATTAACAGTGCTGTTCCTAAAGTGGCGCTGGGAAACAGTAACAAAGCCTACACAGAACACGAGGCTAATGGCCGTAGTAGTCGACGCCGATGACACCAATTAAAAAAAAAAAAAAATAATAATAATAATAATCATCATTTATTTCTGTAGACCTGAATACATAGGTATAGAAAACGTCACATAAAATTTACAAACAAGACAAAAATGTATGAGTAAAAACAAACTTATATATAATTCGTTACAAACAATACATTTAAAACATTTAAGTAAAATTATAACAAAACATTTAAGTAAAATTGCAGTAGAGGTATTCCTCAACACTATAAAAAGTGTGAGCTAGTAAGACCTCTGTTACTCGGGTTTTGAAAGCTTTAATATCATTTATGCATTTTATGTTATCTGTAAGTTTATTGTAAAGCTTGACTGCTGTAATTAGAGGTCCTTTACTTGCCATAACTAATTTATGTCTAGGTATAACGAGATTTTGTGCATTTCTTAAATTGTACCCGCTATTAATAGAAATATCACCTCTACAAAGAAAATTCTGATGATTAGACCTTACATATAAACGGAAATAACAGTTTAAATTCTTAAGTCTTTAAAAAGTTGTCTGCATGAGAATTGTCTATTTTTGAAAGTAATAGTTCTTATAGCCTTTTTTTGTAACACAAGTATGTCATTTATTCTATTACAATTTCCTCAGCATAATATGCAGTAATTCCAAATCGAGTGAATTTGAGCGAAATAATACTTTTTCAGGATATCTACTGAAATGAAATGTCTTAGTTGCAAAGGACATAACAGTGAGTGGCCAATTTAGATGTGATATGGTCAACATGAAAATTCAAGAAACATTACAATCAAAATGAACTCCTAAAAATTTGACACATTTACTTTGAGTTATAGATGTACCATTGTGGCGGACCAGTAAACTATAATTTAACTTTCTTGGGGAAAATAATAACATATTAACATTTAAAAATAGTCCATTGTTGTCACAATAACTACTCATAGTTTCGACAGAAATGTTAGCTTGATCTTGTAACAAAAGAGTATCTTTACTTACAACACTAAATGATGTATCATCAGCAAATTGAGTGATAAAAATATTATAACTGGCTAAGTCGTTAATAAAAAGAAGATTAGAGTAGGACATATGACACTATCTTGTGATACACCGGAACTGACTTTTTGAGAAGATAGATTTTTTAAAGAATTTGAATTAAATAGAACTGTTTGGGATCTGTTAGTTAAAAAAGATTTTATCCACATCAGAGCAGGGCCCCTGATACCATACAAAAGTTTATGTAAAAGTAATTCTTGATTGACTGTCTCAAAGGCTTGAAAACTATCAAAAAATAAAGTTAGACATTTATTATTTTTATCAAAATTTTTTAGGATATGATTCAACAATATAAGAGTTGCATCTTGAGTGGAAATACCTTTTTGGAAACCGAATTGATAAGGAATAAGGATTTAAAATGCTGAACGTGTTAATATAATTTACTAGCCATGGTTTGGAATGCTCTTTCGTAGATCTTTGAAAATGCTGGTAATAACGATATACCAAGGTAAGAATATTTTATCACCCTTAACAATTTCAGACAATAGACAGTCAATGTTACTTAAAAATTGAGCAATATCTGGCGATGTTCGGTAAAAACACCTTACGGTCAAAGAAAATTTATTAATTTGTAAATCGATTAGAGCATATTCAAAAATTTCATCGATTTTATTTATTTTACTTGACTTTATTAATATATAATAGTAGTCGTTTGATCAAAATATGAACGGTGATTGGTGGATTTCATTTTTTTGCAGACACTATCTAGAATAGATATGAAATATATTCGTTCAGTTGAAGGCAATAGCATACTTTTTTGTTTTGTAATCGGTGCGTAGATAAGCTAATATTTTTTATAAAATCATTTCATGATTATTAGTTAAAATTTTCTTTCCTATTTTTCCTTGGTTCCGTCACAATATAATAGTACCTATAGGAATTATCGCCATTTAAAAAAGTATGTAACGAAGGTACCTACTAATTATGTACCGGACTAAAATTTGATAGGAATCAAAAAATTTACAATTAAAAAAAAAAATGCAGCAAAATTATTTTGACAACAAAATTACCTATATAATTATGTTCTGAAAATACTTACTAATTTATAGTTTTTATGTTATACTTTTTATACATTGTCGGTCAAAAAAAAAGAACAAAAAAAAAGAACAAAAAATAATTTTCTGAGAGTCTATTTTTCACACTGTGTTTATGACTATACAAACAGAAATTAAAACCTTATTAACTAAAATAATTTACAATCTGCATAACACTTTCTGCCGATTAGAAATTTTAATCCTTTCTAGGAAAGTTGAGGGCTACTTAAATTAATTTTCTACCTGTAGAGATCCTTCCCTTATTTTTCTTGATTAAAAGGACTAGAATTGAAATAAATTGGTATTTTTAAACAATTTAGAAAGAAAACCACAGATTTTATTTTGGAACATTTTATTTTAGAAATTCTCCGTCACTGATTTATGATGTTATATTGGGGTTTATCTCCTAGGCCATAAAAATTTAACTATCATTAATTTGCAAATAAACTATACAAAGGTACTATAAGTATATTTGTACAAGAATTAAAGGTATATATTTATAAAAACAACGATTTAAATAATTATTAAAAATATTGTCTGTTATACTTAAAAGAAGTTTTTATTTTAGTTCCATTTTTTTCCTGCCTAGTTAAACAAATAACTATTTTCGGTGATACATTTTCTATATTTCTACTCTAACAATTTTGAATTTTCTGTAAAGACTATTTTTGTTTTGCATAAACCTTGTACTTGTTAGAAAATTTTGAGAAATATATTTTGCAGCGCGAATTCGTGGAAGTTTAAGTAGGATTAAATTTAAAAATATGTTTGAAATATTTTTTACTGAGAAAGTGCGCCTCTAATTTCGCCATAAATTGCGGCCGGGGATTTGGGGCCTCTGATAAAGTTGCAAGGGGTGAGGAATTTCGATTTTAAATGGAAATTGGAGTGTCACATCCTTTTGTCTTTTCTTTGCGTTGGAGTTTTTGTGCCCGCGGCGATACGTCGTAGTGCCAAGTAGAGATAACCGAAGACGAATGGGGACACTCGACGTGCCTGAACAAGAAAAATATTCCATTCCAAAGTTTCTTTGTCTCTTCCTTTGGCTTTTCGGTTTAATGTTGATATATGATTGTGGTCGCATGTCACTCCTTTCAGTTTTCTCTAACATGACGTTTATTTTTGTGAAGTTTTTAATATTCGGTGAATAATGCTTTAGCGTGCCGTTCTCTAACCTTTTAAGTTGCATAAAGACAAATGTTATTCATTTTCAAAGCACGAATCTTTCAAAAAAATGTCATTTTGTTTGGAGTATTCTTATAAATTTTTATTGTCCCAGTACGTTGGGTACAACTATCAATATCTCATTTTTATTGCACAGGCACTAAATAGATTTCAAAAATATTTTCTTTATAAAAACGCAGCTTTTAATGTAAACATTTGCTAAATTATACTAGCTTTAATAACTGTATTTATAAAATGTTACAATAAATTAACACACAGCGAAATTCATGCTCATTCTAAGCAAATAATAAGCATTCTTTACTTAAAAAATTTATAAGCGCGCATGCTAAAAAATCTTTTCTAGAAGAGCACCAAAATTGTTCAAATATTCTTAGGGTTAATACGATTTTAGTATTCAAAAACTTACTATAAGATTTTGCATGGTTTTAATATGAGAATATAATGCTTCAAATAAGTTACCTCGTATATTTTAACACGAATAAGAATGGTTTGGACATTCTTTTCTTTTTTCAAATCATAGTTTTGTCCTTATTTAAGCACTATTGAACATAACCTCTTCAGTTGCTGAATTATAGGTATGAAAAAAAAACTTAAAACTGCATTTTATTTTTAAAATAATATAAAACTTGTTATTTCATAGAGAAAATCAACGATTTGTCATTCAAAATTAAGTTTTTCGTGTAAGTAGAAGACTGTTGAAAATATAGTACTTATTTCTTCGTGTTAGGCATACGACTAGTATAAAAGTTAATAAAATGGCAACAGGGCAACAGCCAGTCGTCGACTAACGACTAGAATTAGAAGATATGATGGTGGGATATTAGCCGAACCGAATGTCAGTCACATACTAGAGAGCATAGCGATAGTGGGGATATTGTATTTGCCACATATTAGCTGTGAAAGCACGGCTATGCCTAATACAAAATAATAAGTACTAATATACCATAGCTGACTTAATTTTGGCAATTTTTCTAAAACTGCAGTTTGCATTTCTTGATCTAAGAGTTAATTTGTTCCTAATTTGATAATAGAGAAGTTATTATTTATGTTTTTTTGAGTATTACTGAGGATAAATTTGCGAAGCTTAAATAAACTACGTTTTTTCTTATTTTAAGTAGGTGCAATACTTAAGACCTATTGCCAACACGAAAATAATATAACTTTTTTCTACAACCACATGGATATTAGCTTATCTATGCAAGAAACAAAATGAATAAGTATGTCATTGCGTTCAACTGAACGAATATATTTCATATACATTCTAGGTTGTGAGAACACTGCCAAAAAAGTGAAATCCACCAATTATATAGTGCATATTTTAAACACCTTACTACTATTATTTTTAAAATTTTAAACAAATGACAATCCTGTCAAACTAATTGTCAGTATATTTTTTAGTTATTGAGAATAAATATACATTAAAATGAGTTATTTTTGTACACAATCGATAAATAATAGCATTTTTATTTTTATTTGGTCAATACTTTGCAGAAAAAAAATTTTTTATTTAAACTATATTAAACTATTTTAATTACGAGTATTTAAACCTAAAAGTGGCCGTGGCCGCGAGGACAGCGCGCTTGCCTTCCACGCGAAAAGCAAGGGATCGAATCTCCGCTGAGGACTAATTAAATAATTTTTTTTCATGTTTAAAAATTTGTAAAATTCATAAATTATTTTAAAATATGTTATTTTGTCCTAATAACCTAAAATATTTTTTTAAATTTGTAGATTTTCGTTAGTGGGTCGTAGAAAAAATATTCTGTACAACTCGAGTGGATTGTCTATATTCACCCTTGTTGCACAAACTAATTCCAATTTCATATATTTATTTAGGGCACAATAGATATTTTATTAATACCCCATATGCGTCCAACAATTTCATATATTTTGTTTAAATTCCTGACCCCCCATTAATTTACATATTTTAATACTTTTTACATATAATGGGATTGTAATGGTTTACGTTTCCAATAAAAAAATTTTAAGCTTGGTATTTTTAATAAATTTATTGAACTTTACAGTTTTCTGATCGAACTATTAATTTTTTTATAAAAAAAGGAAGCTAAAATTTAATATACTGGGTGTTCAAATTAAAGTGTTACAGCTAAATTCCGCCTTTTATAAAAAAATCATTTCAGACGAAAAAATTTTGGCTAAAATCGTTTTTCATAGCTAACCATAACATGGCTAATTTTTTTTTTCGCCCAGCAAAATTTTCAAGTAGCTGTTAGATACTCAAAAAAAGTAAAAGTCCAATAAAAAAATATTTTCATCAAAAGTTTCTTATTTTTTTTATGTACTTTAAGAATATGTAAGAAAAAATGGGATTCCCATTAAAAAAAAAAGTTCACCTCGATATGGCCATATTATTGTCAGTTATAAAAAAACTAAATGACCGTCGTAAGAAATGGAATAGTCAGTAATCCTCTGGTCCTTACATTTATATTATGGACATCTGAACGGTAGCTAATTTTGCGATGTAGGTAAGAGGGCTTCTTGTTCACGTAGCTTTTAATTTATGAGGTATTCTTTGATGTCTTCGTATGGGTATCAAAAATCATACGTAAATAAGAATTTTGCACTCTTTGCACTTTATTTTTGTATTTAAGAGTTAAATTGGGCCCTTACAATACATCTGCATATGCATAATTAAATAAGGATAGTACTAGTGTATCACAGAGCTGTTTTTTTAATGTGAACAGGAAATAAATGACGATTCCCATAAATCGTCTTAATATTATAGTAAGCGCGATGCAATAAGTTTTTTTGCTTATTTAATATTTATCGAATTTAGCAGTTGTTGTATCATAACTTTGGACTCTGTTGTATAAATAAGCAGACAAGGATCAGTTGCACAATCGATAAATCTTTTTAAATTATCATTTATAACAATACAAGCGTTTTCCAGTTCATGTGGCTTAAAACTACGATTATAATAAAATTGAGTGTCGTCAGCATACAAGTGGACACTGAAGTTTCGTATTTTATCTAAAAGATGAAAAGTATAGATACTAAATAATATTGGTCCCAGTATGGAGCCTTGTGGAACACCTGACCGTATATTAAAGTAAACAAATTTTTCTTTCTAATGTTAAAGATAGTAGAAATTTAGGAGCAGTTTGAAATACAAACATTAAGTTCCATTACTATTTAAATTTTAAAATCAGAAAATATAAAAATACTTTCTACGACAAAACTCCATTCTTATCACTAACATAAACAATACCTACCTGTAAAAAGGTGAGAAATTGCTTCTATACACACGACTATCAGTACAAACCGTAAACCGACATCCACGGATATTGCTATTTACAGTCGAAATTTTCGAGATTTCAGCTCCTTCTTCCAGCCGAATAGAGCGAAGTTACGGCAGAGGAGGAGAGAGGGTGGACGGGCACAGGAGAAATTATGTACGAGGCATTGGGAGCAATATATCTCTAGCGGGACGTGCTAGACAGAGTAGACGGGATATTATATAGGAAGAAACCTGGGGCAGGGGTGGCAGGGAGCGGAGCGCCTCGTCCCAAGGCGCTCGTCCCCGAGAATGAGACACTTGCCGCCCGCGCCCCGCACGCCCGTCGTCCACCGTCGCCTTAAATTGTCATCTGAAGAAAGAAAGTTCATTACGGGTTCCCGCCTCCATTTCCTATTCACTGTGATCCACATCATGTCGCATAATTATAAACGAGAGTTCTGAATTTCCGGAATACGGTATTGGGGAAAAGTTTCTTTTAAGGTTCGACGAGGGTTTTCGAAATTCGAGAAAATGTTTTATCGGCTACCAGCCATAATTTGTTTCTCAAGAATGAAATATTATCCATAATCTTAAATGTGATCAATTTTCTTAACAAAAAAGCGTTACCAAAAATCGAAACTACATAATATGTATTATTCATTGCTACTAGTTTAAGACCATCTTCAGGTATTTAATACAAAAATCCAATGGGGATATACATTACAAATATTACAAAGTTATAAACTTAAAATAATTAAAATAGGAAAGTAGTTATGACGAATAAAGTATGTGGTATCAATAAATTAAAAATTGCAAATATTTTTTAATACATGTTTTGAATTTCTACAGAATAGAAAGTGAAGTGAGAAAGTCGGTTTAGATACGAAAAAATAAATAATGAAAAATTGGAAATTCTAAAAAGTAAAAAAATACCCTTCACGAAATTATGAAAATTACACCCTTATATATTCAAAGTAAAAACAAACCAAAAATAAATTGAAAAAGCTGACTATTCTTAGCAAAAATAGAATAGTTAAGTTAATATGAACAAGAGTCAACAGAAAATCGTTGAATTAACGTTTCAAGTTTTAAAACAATAAATAATTAGGGTAAGTCCGGTAGAGATGCCAACCTTTATTAAATGTTTAAATAAAAAAATTATTTTTCGTTACATTTATTTAAATTTACTTATGTTAACACCAAACAACATAACTAAAAGATACATTAGCGTAAAAAATGATAATTCTTATAGAAAAAGGTACATTGTAAATTAAAAAAATAATTCAGTTTGGCATCTCTCCCATATTGTCTGGGTGAGATGCCCATCTGTGGCGGTACAGATGCCAATGATTATAACTGTCTACTTTTTTATAGTTAACAGCTCTTCACATCGCTGGCAAATGTTCCTGAATCCAGTGCATCCCTCATGCAACCACCGGTTACAATGGATGCACTGGATCCAATCGTCTTTTTTCTTAGTTAGACTCCACGGCTCTCCACAGCCCACGCATTCGTCATCTTCATCTTGACCAAAAGAAGAATTACTCTCGTGTGTTGAAAAGTCATCTGAGGTGTCACTTGATTTACTCTCCCTTCTATTTTTGGTTTTCCTAACTATCACCTTTGTTGTGGAATTGATACAGAAGGACCTGCTTCATTTTCTGAAATAGAAATATTTGCTTTCTTTACGGGCTTGTTTTCTTTATTGTTGCTTGCCTCTGCTTTCTTCGTTCTGCTTGTTTCAAGTTTCTTAACTCTTTCTAAATTTTCAGGTGATGTCAGAAGTTGAGCCACTTTACCTCCTCTACTTTTAACATTGCTGATAGCTTTAGATAATGGCGCTACAATGTTAAGTAGTTTTCCTGGCGTGTTATTATCTTGAGTATTGTTTTCACCAGTTTGATCTGCTGCACTGGGATGTGACTCATCAGTGGCTGAAGTTGTAGCAACATTTGACGCTGCTTCCTGTTCGTTTTCCATACGATTAGCTTAACTTTCAGTCTCTAATTGGGTATATGCATAATCTGGTATTTGGCTCGGATTATAAGGATAGATTCCTGTAGATCGGAAAGCAGATACCGCATTATGTACAGACACCGCTTTTCCCTATGCCTCGTTTAAAAGTTTGCACTCAAAACTTTAAAATTGATATAACTTACCGTTAATTAGTGATGTTCACTATTTTTGCTATACACGTGACTAGCGTACCGCTCTAGTCAACAACAGAACACAGACTAATTTCTAAGGTTCTAACAAAACGGCATCTCTACCACTATGGGCGAAAAGGGTGAAACAAAATTTTCAAAAGGCGCTTAAGTTGCCGTTATTGTAAATTTAACAAACGTAAAGTTTGATGAAACCATTGATGGCCTCATCAGCAGATTTTCATCTTTGCTGAATGGCAATGAAAATTTGTAATTTATAAAGCAAAGGAACTAAAAGGAGAAATTGGCCTATATGGCAACAAAAATAGCAAAGTGGATCAAGTACCTATTGTTGCAAAAAATTTCATAAACCATAAAACCAATAATGGTTTTATCAAATCTAAGAGTCATCGTCTATACCTGTGAAATGACATTCACAAAAATGGCTCTTTAGCTAGACTTACATTACCAATAGATTTTTTAAAATGTAAATGTACTTAGACTTTGATTAATTTAAATCATCTTAGCATTAGAAATAAATTAGAACGTCATATTTAGCCTAAGTATTGTTAGTGTGGTTTTCTATGTTAAAGCAAAATAAAACTCAATTTAATTTAGAAATGTTGGATTTTCGTAGTATATTTGTATACGTGTGTACTTACTTTTCAAAATTGGTCAAAAATTAAAAGTCAAACTAAAGCGGATCAAATTTTTAGTGATTTTTAAATTCTAGAAACAGTCTGAAACACAATTTATACAATTAAATTTACAAAAAATCTCTTGGGAAGCACCTTTGGATCCCCTTTTGACACTCCCAGACTCCCGGTAGTCTCCGTTTACCTAAAAGTTCCCCTCCTATACATCTGGTCTGATAGTTCGTCTTAATATTTAATGTGTTTAGTTTTTATTTTTTTTTGCATAAAACCATCATTTTGATGATTAATTTGCCAAAAAAATTTTTATATTAAAACAAAAAATGTTCTAATCTTCAAAAGATTGTATTGTTTTATCTATGGAAAAAAATTGTAAGGCTGAAAGATCAAATAAAAAATGTAGCAGCGCCAACTAAAATATCAACCAAAGGGCGATTTTACGTATATCGACAATATCATTTTTAATAGAATTCGTAACTAATTTGAAACACATCAAATGTGTTTTTTTTGTATTAATAAAATAATATATAACAAAGTAGCTTTTTTAATTTTTAGTTTACATTTTTTTGATATTATATTGCTGTTTCTTAAATGCTAATTTGTTGTACTAAAATGGCAGCAACCATTATTTTGTTCTCTGACACTAAATTGTTATATAAATTAGTTTTTACAATATTCTTACAGCAAAATTATAAACTAGTTTTCACGATAACTATATACAGTTCATCAAATTTCTAGAGGTGTTCGACGCCCAGACAGAGAACGCGCTACGTGTGACTAAGATAGCTATTGTACAGTCTGCTAAGCAAGTTATTTTAAATAGTTTTTAATATTTTTAGGTAATTAAATTTTAAAAGTGTGGAATAGTTTAGGGATTAAATTGGTCTGATTGGACTTTCTTAGAACGTTTTTAAAGGCAGCTAAAGATAGTATGTAGAATTGAAAATAATTATTATGCCATAAAAGGTGTTTTGGAATTCCTTCAACCTTTTGAAATTGAGTCAGAAAATATAAATTTTATAGGATAGCGGAAAATACCTATAATTTTTTGTAGGCCTTTGTAAATCGTGGAAATAGTTTATATTTTATTTCTACCTTATTAAGGCAAATGGTACCTATTATTAATAACGGTTGTTTCTGAAACATTACTAAAATTTTCGAAATTTTGTTTTTCTACAAAATAATAAACTATACTATTTAGAAAAAAAATTATTTCTCTTATAATTTTATAAAAAATAACAGGGGAATATTTACATTTCTTGATCTATTAAACAAAACGATAAATTATCTCGACGAATGACACCATGTTCTAGTACGGAAGCTAGCTTTACATTTTTGTTGGTGGTTTCATGGGTTTCATATCAATTTTTTGTAATTGTAGTTTACACGTACATATACCTCTTAACACTTGTTTGCTTTATTAAAAAAGTGTGTTGTTGTGATTTACGTCGAAATAAGTCAAAAACAACTTGAAACCCCATATAAAATCAAAAAGGAGAAACGGAAAAAAATTGAGCCTGTAAATGAACACAACTCAGAAACAAAAATAGCTATCTAATAATAAAAAAATAAAATTTGATTCTTGTGCAGCTTCATCTATATCATTAACTGTTTTTGGTTTTTTAATGGTTTTTCTTGGTGATGAAAATTCCGATATCTCACGGTTATCGATTCTTTTTTTCTCTCCAGAAATGCGGACGACAGTGTTTTTAGATACTCCTGTGGCTGCAGCAACACGATCATTTACATTTTTAAATGGTATTGAAGGTGAATTAAAGTTTTCTTTTCTTCTCATAAACTCTATAACATTGGCTATTATTTCGCGAGATTGACTGTTAATCACGCGGCCTCTTAATTTGCTATTTAGGTTCTATTAAACTGTAATGAGCAAAAAACACAAACGAAAATAAAAGAAATGTTTTAGCGAAATTTACATCTGACATTTACGTCTGAATGAAATAGTGAAATACTTGATGCGCAGAGTGTACTTTCATTGCGTAAATCCGTCGGGATGCCTGTCAGTAGTGCTTTCTCTGTCTAGCCGTCGAAAGCCTCTAGAAATTTGATGAACTGTAATTATTATTATTATTTAACATTATTTAACATTTATACAACTATTTTATACAACATTTCAGCTCATAACATTAAATTGCTTCATAGTGATTCTATATTATTGCTTTGGATCACCTTTACAACTCTTTGGTTATACAAATACAACTGTTTCTTAAGCTCATAATAACGCTTTAATAATTAGTTACAAAAATATTAGTGTGAAATAATTCCGCGTCAACAGCAATTTGCATCTGAAGAAAATTTTAAAATAATTGATATGTTAAAAAAAATTATAGCCTTTTTAAGTACTTTACTCAACTTACTTTTACAACTTTACAGACATTCCAGATAATTTGATATAATTATATAACATGAACCAAAGGAAGTGTTTTTATCCCGTTTAAATTTATCAATAACGATCTCCTTTAAGTGCCATCTCGGTTACGATGGTTGGCAATCATGATGGATATCTTTACTTTTGAAACCGCTGCACTAAACAATTGATTGGAACTGCAACCAAACCACTCCCTATAAGTTGCTTAACCACGATATTCTTTTCCTACCTACACTGTGTGCTCTGAATTTTTCTTTGAATAATAAGTTGCAACAAAAACAAGTCATATTTTTCTATACACATTATGTGACAGAGGTATTCAAATTATCATCCTCTTATATTGTTTATAATTCATTTTCTTTACACGCTATTCTCATTAGTTCCTGTCTCTCTTGTAAATTACAGAAGCCGCTTGAAGATTCACATTTTTAAAGCTTTAATTTATTAACAGTAGCTTGATTCAAATCATTATTTTTATTACTTTACTTCATAATTTTTTTACAGTTCAAGCAAATCATTTTTTTAATTAAATTTGCTACATACTTTTTCCCAATTACTAATTATTTTGCTGTTTAATTAATCCCTAAATGAAAAAATTGAGGCCTAAGTAGAATAGTAGTAGATAGAGATATTTTCAAGGATATACCGACTCCTGGCCACGGTATATCTACCCAAATAAAAAATGGCTGAAACTGATCAGAGTACAAGAAAAAGTCCGCTACACGGAAAAAAATGTGACTAGAAAATTTTACTACAATGTTGTAGTAGTAGACTTGTAGAAAAATACTTAACAATTTGTAGAAAATTTTACTACAATTTATAGTTAAAAACTATTCATTATTGTAGCAATTGATTTGTCGAATAAAATGCTACAACAATAGGAAAGAATTCCACAATGTTTAGTATATTTTACTATTGTTTGTAGAAGTAGAAATTTATTACAATTATCGTAATTACTACTACTAACTTCTGAAAAAATTTGTACAAATATTAATAATTATCTCTACAAAAAATAGTAATTTTCTCTACAAAAAATAGTAATAATTTACATCCCTTCTTATGAAAAATATTCAATTTTGTTCAAAAATATTCTATAATATTGTAGAAATTAATTAATACTATACAGGAAGTGACAGTAGCTACAGCTATACTTCATAATATTGCTATCCAAGAAAGAGATCCTATCCCTCCCCTAAATGAACATCAAGAAGCAGCAGTAAATTTTGTAAATAATATGCCAGAGATCCATCAAAGAAGAATAAGATTTGATGAAAGAACCAGATACAATTTTATAAATAATAACTTCTCTAGATTGTAAATAAAGTATTTAAAAATCATTTTTATTTCAAAACATTTTATTTCTATAAAACCAAAAATAATGAACTGTCTTATACATATTTATAAGTCTTTTAAATTTATTCTTAGCTGTTTCTCTTTTAACAATATTTCTTTTTTTAGTAATTCAATCCTCAGTTCATATTCTTGGAGAGATTTTTCTTTCAATAGAAGATATTTTTTAAACAGTTTGTTTTTTTGTTCATATTCTCCATGAATTTTTTCTTTTTGTAAATTAATAAGATTAATTTTTTCATTTTATTCTTCCAAACACTTCTGCTTCTGGAATTCAATAAAATCAATTTTTTTAAGAATTAACCTTTCTTGAATATGTAAATATTTAGTAGAATACTCTTTTGGTTTTGTCAGTGTTTTTGATGTTCCAGAGGATATCTCTATAGTGTTTTCTTTATTGTTTAAAATATTTTTTACTGGTACATATGTGTTGCCTTTCTCATTCTTCTTACTAGGAGTTTGATATTCATCAAATATATATTCTTCTTTAGCCTGCATGTTTGTTGATTTTAATTTTTCAGATACAGGATTTTTCAACATGTCACTGCAATATGAAGACCAATTAGGAAGCTCTTCAGTATTTCTATCTAACTCTCAATTTGCAAAATCTATAAAAGGGTCTTCAGATTCATTAGAAGTTTCTTCAGTCAAAATTATTATATTTTCTCCGCCATCCTTCAGTTTATCCATAATATCTACAAAATATTCATCAAATATGTTTTTAAAGATATTTGAATTATACTAACCTCTTTGAAAACTGTCCGAGTCAACATCATTCGGTAGACCTACAACTTGGCTATATATTAACTCTTTAACAGACAAATCTATATCGGTAAAGTTAACATCTTCAGATGTCCCACCTCTAGTCTTCAAAATATATCTATGATGCTCAGCATATTTCTTTTTTATTTGTTGTTTTAAATTTGTGTATTTGATTTTCAGTTGTTTTGAAGACTTTGGTCCATTTAATGTTTGGCTATTAAATTCGCTTTCAATTTTTTTCCATACTTGTTCTTTCTATTTTCATGTGATAGCTCCGGTTTTTTTACACTCTATTACTTTTTTATATTTCTCAACCAGTGAAACAAGAATGTGATCATCGTCTGACGTAAAATTTGCTGCTCGTTCGCGTTTTTCCTTTTTTCTAAAAATTATTTTATATAAAATTTTGTGTACAAATTAATATTCTGAATTAACATACCTCTCCATAAATGTAAAAACCTTTCCGCTAATTAGTGACAGTATATTTATATAAATATCCACTTGTATTATACAATGTAAATAACTGTATTTATAGCATAAACGGCAAACGTAAAAGTAGCGATTCGAAGGATTTTGCAGAAATTTATGTTTAAAAAGGTTAGAATTTTCTTCTTTTTCTGTTCAAAATCCATAAAATATATTAAATGTATTACCAACCTGTAGAAAAAAATGGCTAATTCTAAATTAGCTAATTGTTGATTAAATTTTGCTGGAAAAACGCATAATTGTTAATTATAGTTAATATGTAATTAACTAATATGAACTATAATTTTCACTTGAAAAACTGGCTGTAACTCTTAAATTATGTTACTATTAAATTTAACAAATATGTTAAAAGTTTTGGTTAAAGTTTATTTTCAAATTAACACTGTTTATTATTGTTGAACCTTGTGGCACCTGTTAACAACAAACCAATCAAAGTACTACTTGGTCGAAAAAAGGTTAGGCACTATGAAAAAGATGATAAAGGACTGCTGAAACTGATGAGGCATAAATAGACGGATTAAATACATTTATAACTTCTTGAGCACTCATAAATACATTGTTCTACATTATGTTGTTAAAACCGCTTAGAAAACCTAACTAGCAATATTTCTCAAATAATTTCTTTCTAATATCTGTTATGCAATGTAATATTTATTATTCATCGTTAAATAAGAAGAGATTAACTATTTTTATTTATAAATTGAGTAATAACGCCATATATGTAGTCCGGTAAGGTTAATCTTGTTAACAAATGTCGCTACAAAAACGTGTTATTGGGCGTCGCTTTCGCATACATATTATAATAACAACGGCAGCGTCGAAGGGTCGTATAGTATAATGAGGTAGTAATGTGTCAGGGTAATATCGCACGATTCATGGCAGCGTTTAGGATTGCGCTAATCTGACAGAATTACACAGGCCGTAATTTGAACGGGACCGTGTAAGCTCACTTTAATTCAAACCATTGTCTAGAAAATGCGCGGACCGTTATTATTACGGAAAGCGCCCCTTTTCATTATTTTATTAAATGACTGTATGGGTAGGTATATACACCCGCATAAATGCAAACTTTAATTACGCTTGATTTGGTCCCCGGTTTGTCTTAGATTTAGGTGTACCTCAATTTGGAAGGGATGAAACGGATATGGAAATATAAGTAACATGCGAGACACAGAGAAAACCTCATTAATATGTTAATGCAAGTTAATATTTTTTTCACCTTTAACTTCCTTCAGGATTACATTATAGTATAGTAATAGAGCTTTACGCGTTGTAATAAGGAATACACAATATTTTTCTAACTTAAATTCAATCAAAATATTATTTTTCACAATTGTGCAACCAATTTTGGAGTTTCTCTCCATTATTTAATAATTTTAATTAGTGATTTTATTGACATCTTTACAATATGTTAATTGCAAGTAGAAAGTAAAACATAATACACTCTTATACTGTAAATTATAAAAAAGGCAAGAGTTCAAATTTTGACTTTTAAAAAATTAAAACTTGCTCAACCGTAACATAAAAAAGAATCAGAAGTTCTCTAATTAATGGAAAATATAAATCTATATCTGGAAAACACAAATATAACGAAAATAACAAAATAAAATATTTAATTGAAAATAATGAAAATGAAAAAGAAAATAATATACAAAGGAAATCAAAGGTTAATATCAGTTAAATACTTACAGTTAATGTTCCATCCAGAATATATTTCTTTAGAGTAATTTTAAAACGATTTAAGAAGCGCATGCGGTAAATTATTTAATAGTGTAATTTGATAATAATAAGAAGACGAATAATTTAGCACTGTGACTTAGAGGGGTTAGCTTAAATTTAAATCTAATGCTTATGTTGTGAACCTCTCTGCAAAAGTGATTTTATTATAAAGATAGACAGGATTCTGTGTTTTTAATATTTTATAGTAAATCATGATACTATTACTCGAGAAGATAAACCCACGCGCATGCGATCAGCCCATCTCTCTCGCACGCCTGACGTCACTGGGAGACTACCCGACTCAGCAACAGCCAGTTCTATACGGCGCAAAGCGGTTTTGCGTGTAATACTGATTATTTAATTTTGTTCTTTTGGTTTGTTGGGTATTAGAAGTAAACGTGCGTAAAGCTTTTTATATGTTATATTTAAAAACATTGTTTTAAACATTTACTATGGTATACAATGCAGTGGTAGGTTGTTCAAACAATAACAACCAAAAACATACGGCTTCAAATTGAATCAATATTTCCAAATTTCTGTTGCTGTTTAACTTTTAAGACGATTTATTACTTGTTTATACAAACATTTTTAATTTTTACCCCTCTTTTTTTACATTCATCCGTAATTTTTATAAAAATATTAAATTGATTGTAAAATAAAAATGTCTATACTTTAAAAACTCTAAAATAGGATTAACTCAATTTTTTTTCAAATATTTTGAATTTTTACCCCCTCCCCTTTATACCTCTACCTGTATTTTTTTTATTAAATCACTAAATGAATTTTAAAATTAAAATAATACGAGACTACTCGATTTTTTAAATATTTTAATTTAAATTTTTACCCCTCCCCTTTTTACTCTTTTTCTAATTATCTATTAAAATATTAAATGGATTATAAAATCAAAATGTCCATCGCCAAAAACCTATAAAACGACATATTACTCGATTTTTTACAAAAAATTGCATTTTTTACCATTTTACCCCGAAATTTCACCCCCTTCCCCTTTACCAATTTTACTCAAAAATATTCCAATCCGACCCCTAATGGAATAACAGCTATCTATAGCGCAATTACTTTAAAAGTTATGGTGAATACCGATAGATAAAAATTTTCTTTTTTGCTCATAATACTTTTTTACACGTTTTGGGATATTTTAAGATGATTAGGCAAGCCAAAAAATATTTAATTTAATAATATATTTGTTAACCTTTTTTCAATTTTGTGAATAGTGAGGGTGACATGATTCCTTAATTCCACACAAGCTAACTTGCTTCTGGAGATCAGATTTGATTTGTAAGGGCTTATCCCACACTCACTATTCCCAATACCAGTTTTTTGTCACTTTGTTTGTTTCTTGTAATTTTTAATTTGTTCAAACAATTGTATATATACTATTTTAACTTTTGACTTAAAAGTCTAATTCAGATTTTATAATATATTTTTTTTAAATCTTTTTAAATTGTAAGTTTACATCCACAATTTTTGTAGATGAGCACTGATGATGGCAAATAAGCCGAAAGCGCTTTGCATTGATTAATAAAAAAGTTTTGCACGAAATACAAGTTTTTCCTTTTGAATCTAAACTACGTGCACACAGCTGTCAACCTTTTTTGGTTTTTTAATATATTAATATTATAAAAATAATATATCAATATTATAATAAATAAACATAAAATATTGATTAAAACCGCTCTAGCGTAATGCTTTTCCATGCCCACGAGATGGATTGTTGTCAACGGGTGACGTCATGCGCTAACGCGGTCGAAATTGGATCGTCAAGTGGGCTTATCTTCTTGAGTAATAGTATCATGATAGTAAAGTATATTGCAATGCCAATATTGTCTTTCCTTTAAATAAAGCCACCCAAGATTTCTCAAGTGGTTTGTAACAAGATCACGACGCCTGAGACCACAGATAAATCGAACACAGGATTTTGTATCCTCTGTAATCTTTAGGAGGCAAGGTCCATATATCTCATCCACATAGTAAGCATGGAATAGAATTAGTGAGTCACATAGTACTACATAATTTGGGTTTTTATTCAATAAGCTTCTACTCGACCGCAGTAAGCTTTCTTGAATATATTGGAAATATGGTTTAAAAATTTAGGTGTAGGTATCATATATGTGTAAACCTAAGTTTCTAGCACAAGAAACTAGGGGTATTGCTCATCATTTAATGATATATTGATCTAACTGGTGCATCTACGTTTGGTGGTTACACGCCCAAACAACTGTGCTTTTGACTTAGCTGGATTAATGTCTAAACAATATGTTTCTGATAAGGTCTTAAGTGCTAATAAATCATAGAAGTGGTCCTAGAATAGAACCTTGCGGTACGCCGGAGTTGATGTTTAGAAACTTTAAATTTTTATTATTATAACAAAACGACTTGGTTTCTTTGTTACAAATAACCTTTTAATAGATCTGTAGATGAGTGGAAAAATCCTAAGTGGTTAAGAATTCATAGGAGGGGGGAATGATTAATGCTATCAAAGGCTTTGCTATAATCGAGAAGTATTAATACAATCAATAATTTATGGAAAATGTCATCTGTAACCTTTAACAATGCAGTAGTACAGCTAACTCCAGGCTTCAGCCCGATTGACCAGAAGAAAACAAGGAAAACTCATTGACATATTGTCGAATTTGTTTGTCAATAATTTTCAAAAATCTTAAAAAAGAAACAAAGGATACTGATCGGACGGAGGTCAGAAAGACTTTTTGGGTTAGAATTTTTAAGAAGAGGTATAACATAGGCTTTTTTCCATAATGAAGGAAAATTTGATGTAAATATCTTCTTCGGCTATGGCGCTAAACGAAAAACTTCCTATATTGTTCTGAATAGTATTTTTAAAATAATTCGTTATTTCAGTATCTGATAATTTTGCAGACTTTGAAATACTTGCAAAGAAATGATTAGTTTCATTTATGTTTGAGAGTTGAGCCAGAACTTTATGTCTAGATTTGTTATAAATATCTAGATTTTTTAATATTTTCCAGAGTTCCTATTTTCTAGTATCCAGTAAAAAGGCCTACTGTTATCCTAACGATTTGACGCTTTTGTAATGATTAGTAACAGAGGGGCAATCAACAGCTAAAATATGGTCACATTTTAATTTGAACATATAATCGTCTTTTCACCTTTAAGTTTATTGTTTTACGTATGTATAATATTAATTTTTTTTCTATACAGGGTGTTTCCTAATTGCGTACATTAAATTTAAGGTTGTATTCCTGAGCTAATTTCATGAAAAAAAGTCCATATAAACTTGGCCTCGAAACACTTTTTTCTGAAGATACAGGGTGTTAAACTTTTTTAAAAAATCGATATTTTTTTTTTAATGTCATTCAATATTTTTTTTTTGATATTGAGCAAATTTATTTTAAGTGATTAAAGCCTGCCTTAGCCTTTACTAGGTTAGAATTATCCAGTGCCGTATCGGGGGGTTTCTTTCTAATTATTTTTGTTAAAATATGTACCCTGTATCTTTAGAATAAAGCGTTTCCGGACCAATGTTTATATGGACGTTTTTTCATGAAATAGCTCAGGAATACATCCTTAAATTTAATGTACGTAATTAGGAAACACCCTGTATATCACAGTGATTGATATACTGGGTATTAATTAGGTTGTATCGGTTTTCATTATTAATAGATTTTTGTTAATTATTTTTATTTACAACCTTTATTCATTCACTTAGTTTTGAACAATTTTTGTTTTTCTTTAGCACTTTGACTTATTAAACTTACACGTTTTTTAAAATCATTTTTTTATGTAGGAACATTATTCATTCACATATTACTTTTATTACTTTATATAGAACAAAACTACTCGCTTCATCACTGTTTACTAAAAAGAAAAACTCACCAAGGCAAGTTAGATAGCCTAATTTCATTGTTCAATATAGGAATAACGGAAACCATAATAGATATGAAAGCTGCGTATTTTATTTCTGAAGATTATGCTTTAACCAGTCAGACTATAATCACAATCTTTTCGTTATTTTTCACGCTGGTGCTGTATCTTTATGAGTACCTTCCGCTACAATTACCTAAAAAAATATATATAGATTATCCATAATCATAGTAAATTTGCATTTATAATAAATGATAAAAAATTCTATTTAATACGTTTTAATACATATGGCGATTTTTAGCGGATGTAAGATTCGAACCAGTTTTTACACCAATAATTATATTAATTTTAAATTTTCCTGTCCATCAAGTATTTGGGGGGTCTCATATATGCAGCGTGTTGCGAGGCCCCCTTGTAAGCAATACGCATTGGGTGACAAGTAATGTCTTTCTTGAATAAGTTGCCTATCAAGTGTGTTAGAAAACGTATTTCCAAAGCATATAGACTCAAAAATAAGAAACTTAGTACCAAATAGAGAATAAAGAAAGCAACTAAAAGAAAGATATATTAAACAAACTCAAGATAAACAAATGGATAGAGATATAATTCTCTACAACTCTACATCTAGGGTCTTTCCTAATTTCAAACTTTTGAAGAGCCAAAAAGCTTTGATTGCTCTGTTTCTGGGAACTTTCTGCTCTAAAGGTCAACTTTAAAAACATATTCCAGAACATAGATGAAGACATTTTCCAACATGTACCTACTATAAGATTCCATGCCTTAGCTTCTATAGCGTTTAGGAGAAAATTAATAATTTCATTTTTTATTTTATCATTTAAAGCTTCTCTGGAGATATTTAAGAGAACAGGAATAATAAATAATTAGCCTAATTAATGCTGTCCCTACTTTCTGGATCATTATTAATTCTTCTTATAACTAACATAATGTGTACTAAGATTCTCTTCTTATTCTTTTCGGTTGTCAGATGTTCAACTATTCCCAATTCTATTTTGCTAGTCCATTTATTTGTTCTACCGATTTTCCTGTTGGTTCTGTGTATGGTCATTATCTATGTTCCTTTTCTGACTCTATCTTGCCTCATGTATTCATATCATCAGTGTGTGGTAGGTATTTTTATTTTTGTTCTTATTTGTTTTTTTCTTCTACCAGAGATCACTTTTATCCTTTCGTTTATTGGATTTAGAGCCCCTTTGTGTATCCATCAGTTATTCCCATTCTTTCTTGCTAGTCTATTCATTTCTACGTATTTTTCATTTCATTGAATACGTCTTCTTTCTCGGTCTTCCTATCTTCTTTTCCTTACTTTATCGTGCCTCATGTATGGATTACACTAAAGAAATTGATTTCTGTTTCAAGCCAACTTGATATTTTCTTTACTATGGCTAAAAGTAATCAACAATAACTTTTAAGAAATTTCTTGGTAGCAAAATCGTTCAAACATTAATCCGTTATTTGCATTTACATATGAAGAAACACAAAAAATAATGTATACATACGAAAAAAGAAAAACTACAAAGTGAAGTTGCTAATTAGATATCAAAGAGTGGCACACGCCTATCTAGCATCTGTATCTGCAAGCCATTTCATGATTTCATTCACCTTATGCGGCTCCCGTAATTGGATCCCAGCAATCCGATAGCCAAGCCGATAAGTGTAGTCTCCGTACTTATCGACTGTGGGAAATTGGCTTCGTTTCGCAAAAATACGGTACTTCTTGTGGACGATACGTTGGGATATTAGAATTCACGAAAAGTTTAAGAAAGTTTAAATGATTTTAACTCTAAAATGTGTTTAAGTTTAATGTCTCACCAGAAAGCTCTTCAATATACTTTCGATAAACGTAATATATGTGTGACAGGAGATTGATCTTATCTAAATGAGTTTAAAGATTTTTAATTTTATCTTCTTTTTTATAACTATAGAATATTATGTTACTTATTAGCCCGCTTTACATATTAAATAAGATACAGGAAAGAAGGAAAGAGAGAAAATATATTCTTAATCACAAATAATTCATTAAAATCAAAAACAATAAAAACAAACAAGGTAGCAGCAAACTGTTAACAACAGGATAACTACTAACGTTTTGAGGAATAGTTCATGGTACCTACAGTTTTTCCAGACATATACGATGATCTGGATAGCAGCAACGTCATCTTTTCTTAATCATTGACGTCACCGTTTTCGACTTATTTCATATGCTTTTATTTATAAAGCACATTCAATGACTGACTGGAAGAACTGTAAGTACCTGTAGTAACTACGTTCATACATTACACTCAAATTACCAGAACAAAATATTAACTCGTAATCAATATCAACATTTTCTTGATAATTTAAGTTTGTTATTGTATAATATTTGTGATCATAAAACTCTTTTACTATTAAATGGAGATTTCAACATAAACTCGTTAAGTAAGGAAGAATCAAAATACTTACTTGATTTACTGTCTTCACTTTGGATTTATTTGAGTTTTACAATTGTTTTAATGTGGTAAATAAGAAGATACTGGATTTAAAGTTACCTTGTAGATATACTGCGGGCACTTAAAAGCTGTTTAGCATTTAATACTGATTTTAAAGTATCTAATAAGATTCGCTAATAAGTTGTTCAAGGTAATATAGTTTTATGGTGCTTTTTATTTTTGGTTTTATTGACCTCTTTCAGAGTGGGCCCTTTTATACCGAAGGCGCCTTTATTACACCATTAAGGCTTCTTTTAAAACTAATTGGTTTTAATTGCAGTTTTATTCTACAGTTTTAAAGCATCCTTAAAGTACCGAATAAAACCGTTCGGTGCTACTTGGGTATGGAATAACAATTTGGCATGCTCCACTAGTATTTGCGTCATTTTTTTAGTTCAAGAACGTTTTTAAGGGCTCTTGCAAATAAACCACCAATATTTTCGTGTAGATCTTTATTTAAGCAATTTAATATACTTGCAGTTGTGTCATTGTATATAATGCAACTGCTTATAAATATTCACAAAAATAAAGAAAGCTTCATGACAAAATCAGATATACATACATAATTATAATACAAGAGATAAAAATGAAATTAACACTTTCGGTAACGTTTAATTATCAAGGTTCCCATCTTTATAATATCATACCTAATGATTTTAAAAAAGTTATCCCTAAATTTATTTAAGAAGAAAGTGACTCAAATGCTATTGGTCATAACACCTTATACTCCAGAAAAGTTTTATAATCGTTTTAAAGGCTAAAACCTTTATACTTATGTCTTATTTGTATATTTTTAATTTTTATTTGTATACTCTGTAATCTCACCCAACCTGTCCAATGGCCATTAGGCTCCAAATTGTGTTTATGGACCAATAATTTTAAATTTTGAATAATGTAGTAACTTTTTGCAAAATTAGAGATAACATATTTTTAAATTAAATTAAACGTTAAAAATATTTTACTTCATTTGTTACAATACAATTATTTTATCGTATTAAGGATCCCTTTAATAGTCTCTCAGTATGTTGTTGGTATGCCAAACAGGATTGCTCATTTTTTACAAACCTTTACCTTTTCATGGTCCATTGATTGAGTAGATTGAAGTGAAATAGTTGTTACGAATATAAAGTAGTAGTAGGTACAAGCTAAAAAGATAGTGGGTGTGTGTTAAAAACAGCATTTCATTAACGAAACATTTTGCGCCGCGTGAAAGATACGATCCTTCGAGGAAAAGTTTAAGTGAATTTTCTGTATAAGTAAGTAGAAAAAAAGCCCTTTTCCCAGATAAATGGCCTGTTTTAGCCCGAACGAAACTGCTAAAGTAATTTGTAAATGCACATAAAACATTAAAAGGGGGAAGAATAGAAACTAGAAAAATGCGGGTTGTTTAAGAAAACCGCGGGAGCCTCGGCCTTGTAGCTTTTACCAACATACGGACGCATGCAAATGCGTCGCCATGGTTACAAACTGCATGGCATAAATTAAAGTCGTACTCGCCTTCCATGAACCGTTCAAATGTGCAATAAAAAAATTACCGTCCATTATTTACCCATATATTACCTACCTAGATCGTGATACAAACACAAGAATTAATGTGGTGTTAATTTAGTTGATAATTATATGGCGCTCGAGCACAAAAAGAAAAACACATTTGCAAAAAATTATTTCTTTCTTTCATCTCTGAACTAAATGTGTATATACATGCGGTTTTATTTTTCTCATGAGTGACTGAACTTGTAATAATACTCCTAGTATAGCAATGTAAGGTGCTAAACTATTGTAATGATTTTAAATATTACAGTTAGGCGTAACAAAATGAGTGCCAGTGGGCTGCCTAGTGGATTTGACAGGGACAAATTGGTCATAGTTTTTTTTTTTAAATACCTAACATAAGCTCATGCCTTGAAGTAAAAGTGTAGATTATTATTTTTTTACTATATTTAAAGGCTGAAAGTTGGTTTTAAATCCCAGTTTTCCATATCGATTCTGCTAAATAAGCAAGTGCGAAGCAATATGGCGACCCGCTTTAAGAAATCTATATAACTGTCTATATATCATTGACCCTGCCTCACGAGCTAGTAGATGTCTAGGAGGATGCACAATGGGAATGGTGGGGCCTGAGTGCCGTGTGTTAACCCACCCTTCACACGTTACAGATACAGATCATTGACCCTGTCAAAGCTAACAGACAGCAATTTTGACCGGTCGATGGAATGCCCTAGTATCGAAATCGTAACTATAATCTGTGATGCCATGGAAGTGACATTAATGTGTTTTTTGTTAGATTATGCAACATTGTCGGTTTATAGGAATCTAGAAATAATGAACTTAGCATTGAGTGGGTTAGATCTCAAAAGCCTGGACCATCAAACTATGTTCTGTGTAAGACTACTGATAATATTAGCATACAAAGAAACGGCACATCAAAAAGAAAAACAAGCATACAGTAGCGGACAAGAAGCATGTGAAAAACTGCCACAAAACTGGGTATAAAATGTGATTCTTTGGTCAAATATATTTCCACTTTCTTTTAGAATATTCAAAACTAATCCAAAATAATAAAATACGTTTAGTTTATTCTACTGCTGGCTCCAGCATAAGAAGCTTTTGTCTGTCTGGTTTTCAGATGAATTTCATGTGTCACTATATGGCTACGTTTTAGTAGTATTTTAGAATCTATTGGACTTGCTCCCTACTTAGCAAATAATCATGACGAAGAAATAGTGATACTGCCACCGTTAATAGAGCAAGAAATATGTTACTGCAAGGAAACTGCAAGGAAATTGCTTTGTAGCGTGTATTTTAAAACATCTTAAATTTAGGGGTTCGCGAATAGAAGCGAGTAAATTACTATTTGAAAAATTTTTGTGATTTTTTAGTCTTCGTTGCCTTAGACAGGCCCGGTTGATGTGTCCAACATTTTCATCCCTGTTTCTTTCTATTGATTGGAGTTTCGTGTTTGTTTTAGCGTTAGTTGTTGCAGCAGATAAAGAAAACGTAATTAATTGTGGGCGTCAAGTAGAAGTTAATTATTCACGCGTAATAAATTATGCATACATCCAACAACACGTTGATTTTACTTTTTTACTGTCATCACTTCGTTTATGGTAATACTTTGTATTGTGGCGTTGAAAGTGATTTATAAACAATAAATTCTCTTGTAGGTATCTTTATTTACAAAGTAATAAATGTTCGTGAACATATTAAGGATATCCAAATAGAGTAAAGACATAAATTATAAATTTAAATATGTTTACCAATTATACTTACTATTTAATCTGTCATCGAACAATAATAAACATATAATTAAATATTAATTTGTTTAATTTAAAATCATTTCTAGATAAATGTTGTCCAAGAAGACATATTCTCATTTGCAAAAATTCTTAACTCTTTCACAGTGGTTTAAAAAATTTCATCCATTTGCAAGAACGTTAATTAACATCTATAGGTGCAGTAAAATTGACAGAGCTTGAGAATATAATCTGTCCGAATAACGTGAACTTCCAATTACCTACTTCTAGTCTAAATACGTCAAAGTTTATCTGACTGGAAAATTTTAACGAAAGTTCATTCAACCTGCAATTAGAATTAGGTAAGGAATATTTAATCACGCATTGTTTATTTATTATACCTATTTCTATTTTATTCTTATTGTATCTTATTATAACTTATTGTAACTTGTACCATATTGCACTATATTGTACCATATTGTACCATATTGTTCCATATGGTACCATATTGTAACATACTGTATCTTATTGTACCTTATTGTTCTATATTGTACCTTATTGTACCTTATTGTACCTTATTGTATCCTATTGTAGTTTATCGTACCTTATTGTATCTTATTGTATCTTATTGTACCTTATTGTACCTTATTGTACCTTATTGTACCTTATTGTACCTTATTGTACCTTATTGTACCTTATTGTACCTTATTGTACCGTATTGTACCGTATTGTACCGTATTGTACCTTATTGTAGCTTATTGTACCTTATTGTACCTTATTGTACCTTATTGTACCTTATTGTACCTTATTGTACCTTATTGTACCTTATTGTACCTTATTGTACCTTATTGTACCTTATTGTACCTTATTGTACCTTATTGTACCTTATTGTACCTTATTGTACCTTATTGTACCTTATTGTACCTTATTGTACCTTATTGTACCTTATTGTACCTTATTGTACCTTATTGTACCTTATTGTACCTTATTGTACCTTATTGTACCTTATTGTACCTTATTGTACCTTATTGTACCTTATTGTACCTTATTGTACCTTATTGTACCTTATTGTACCTTATTGTACCTTATTGTACCTTATTGTACCTTATTGTACCTTATTGTACCTTATTGTACCTTATTGTACCTTATTGTACCTTATTGTACCTTATTGTACCTTATTGTACCTTATTGTACCTTATTGTACCTTATTGTACCTTATTGTACCTTATTGTACCTTATTGTACCTTATTGTACCTTATTGTACCTTATTGTACCTTATTGTACCTTATTGTACCTTATTGTACCTTATTGTAACTTATTGTACCTTATTGTACCTTATTGTACCTTATTGTACCTTATTGTACCTTATTGTGCCTTATTGTACCTTATTGTACCTTAATGTACCTTATTGTACCTTATTGTACCTTATTGTACCTTATTGTACCTTATTGTACCTTATTGTACCTTATTGTACCTTATTGTACCTTATTGTACCTTATTGTACCTTATTGTACCTTATTGTACCTTATTGCACCTTATTGTATCTTATTGTACCTTATTCTACCTTGTACCTTTTTGTACCTTATTGCACCTTATTGTACCTTATTGTACCTTATTGTACCTTATTGTACCTTATTGTCCCTGCCGTTCAATATATTTTTCGTTAGCCGATATTACTAACTGGCAGGGCTAAAAGTTGTAGCGCCTTCAATTTATGTTCGTAAATGTCTAAAGATGTCTAATGCTGTCTCAAGATGTCTAAAAATGTTTAATGATGTCTAAAAATATCTTAATATGTCTAAAAATGTCCAAAAAATATCCAAAAAATATCCAAAAAATATCCAAAAAATATCCAAAAAATATCCAAAAAATATCCAAAAAATATCCAAAAAATATCCAAAAAATATCCAAAAAATATCCAAAAAATATCTAAAAATGTCCAAAAATGTCTCAAAATGTGTTAAAATGTCTAAAAATATCTGAAAATGACTAAAAATGTTTTAGAATGTCTAAAAGTGTTTTAAAATGTCTAAAAGTGTTTAAAAATTTCTAAAAATGTCCAAAAAATATGTCTAAAAATGTCTAAAGATGTCTAAAGATGTCTAAAGATGTCTAAAGATGTCTAAAGATGTCTAAAGATGTCTAAAGATGTCTAAAGATGTCTAAAGATGTCTAAAGATGTCTAAAGATGTCTAAAGATGTCTAAAGATGTCTAAAGATGTCTAAAGATGTCTAAAGATGTCTAAAGATGTCTAAAAATGTCTAAAGATGTCTAAAGATGTCTAAAGATGTCTAAAGATGTCTAAAGATGTCTAAAGATGTCTAAAGATGTCTAAAGATGTCTAAAGATGTCTAAAGATGTCTAAAGATGTCTAAATATGTCTAAAGATGTCTAAAGATGTCTAAAGATGTCTAAAGAATTCTAAAGATTTCTAAAGATGTTTAGATATGTCTAAAGATATCTGAATATGTGTAAAGATGTGTAAATATGTCTAAATATATTTATTGGTGTCTAAAGCTGGCTGGAGTCATCATAAATGTTTATATTATTAATTTATCACTTTCCTTTTAGAATTCAAAGAGTAATCCACAAAATATATTTACCGTCAGACAGAAATACGAGTCATTTACATAAGTGTGATACGTGTGATAGACACAAGGTCAGTAGTGTAAACAACTAGGTAAACTTTCATGTAAATAAGATCCACACGGTTGATTTAATACTTAGATGGAGTTGAAGAATTCTTAACTAAATTATCAAAATTACAGGATATAATTTATAAATCGCATTTTGTCGTTTTTTTATTTTTCTTCCGATATTTGCACCTCTGAGGCATACGCCCCCGTGCACAAAGAGACCCCGGGCCCAAAGGCTCTAGCTCACCAAAACGTTTGTTTGGAAAACGGTGTCACAATAGCGCTTTAAAGTAATGCCTCTAGCCTTAGTCGAAAACAAGTTCGTTGAATATTTTACGAATTGAGTTTAAAGCTAACTCAAATTTAATGAGATAAATAGACATGGCTTGCGTCCAGAAATGCTATTAGAATGTTTTGGTTCGTTACAGTTACTTATTGAAATCGAATTGTGGCAGTGAGGCAAAGTGCTTATATTTTGCAAAGGACTTAATTTTTTGTTTAAAAAAATATTTAAATTATCTAAAAATAATTTCATCACAACTTATATGATAATAATAATACGAGATTGTAGGATACATTTGAAAATCCTATAAAGACAATTCTAAAAGGGTCAAACAGTCAAGATTGGGTAAATATGAGAACATCTAAAATGAACTAGAGCATGTGGGTTAAAAAAATGTTCAAGCGACAAGAAGTGCAAATAAATGTCTTACACAATTTGATAATGTTTTGATGGTTACTATGTTAGGATTGGAGTGGATAACGTTGTATTGACTATATTTATAATCTATCGTTAACCCTTACTGTTTTAAGAAAGACTAATCAATCGATTTACTCCAATTTATAATAAGTAAATAATATTTTATACGTATAGCATAATATATCAGTTCTTTAAAACATTTGAACCGTTTTTGTTACTTGTGTACTAAATTGACAGGGCTATAATTGAATTCAGAGCACATTCTTGAGTTTCTTGAATCATTCGCATTCATTTGCTGCAAATATTTATTCTCTAGTGACATGCAGAAAGAGGAATGTGCATTTTGATTTTCTTCTCTGTCATTCGTCATTTTAATGGGTACTTGTTTTCTTATAAGGAATTATTGCAACAGAAATTTTTTCTTTCAAAAATAACATTGTTCGCGTGATCCCGTAATGATCGTGTTTCAAAACTATTACGACAGGCTTTGAGGGGTAAAAAAAATCGCCCGCATATTCATCACACGTCAGCATTGTGAAAATTCTTTGTCGTTATGGCAAATTTCATTATTTTAAATTGCAACAAGATTAAATAAAATTAGGGTCATATTTTGTAAAACAACACCCATTAGGTATTATAAAAAAATATATGGCATGATGAATTTTTTACTCTACTAGTTTAATTAAAAAAAAACTGCGAAAATTAGAAATATGGTTATGTATGTAAGGAATAAGAATTATTTGAACAATCAGCTTATGAAGACTTGATTTGAAATAACCAATATATGTTGTTAACTGCATAGTGTAAGTGGTGCCTACTTCTATTTATGACAAGAATGACAGATCATTTAAGAATATATTTTGATAGCAACCCCGATAAATAAATACCAAATTGATGCGATATTCCATTTAAATGATTGGTTCAATGTTCAAAATATCAATGTAAAGCAAAAGTAAACAGTTCCTGCTAGGTGAGTTTCATATGGCTACCAAAAATATCATTACCTATTTACCTACCCATTTATGACTCCAATAGGGACTCAAGAAACTATACCAACATCTAAAAACAAAATTATTTTAATATCTTTATATTTAAAATCACATCCAACACCATATGTTGCACTATGTTGCCAACCATACGGGGTTATGGATACATTTGTATGGTAATATTTTATTTTCTAGAGATAATTTGGATCATTTTCCCATTAACCATGACATCTCTGTTAATTTTAAGTAAATTTGCTGGCATTTAATTTTGATACATTTCTGAAAAGTGGGAATTTGGTCGAGATATAGTCCTAACTATTTCTTTCACTACAGTTTTCACTGGTACGTGAGTCTTGTTAAGTTAGAGTGGTGGGCTTATGATACGTTTTGTAGTGAAAGTGACTGAGTTCGTCTTGTACATTTTTATTTTTCATTTGGATAACCAGTTCTGTAGAATGTCTAAGTGATGTTGTAGATTTTGTGAAGCAAGTATTAAGTTGTTTCCTGATAACAAGGTAGTATCATCCTCAAATATTGCTACATTCACGGCATTTGTTACTGGTTAATCAGAGGTGTAAATTAAGAATGGTAGTGAACCTAGTACACTGCCTTGAGGTACTCCTGATTTAATTTATTCATAGTTGGAGAGACTGGATTAATTTTTAGTTTGTAAGAAACGTTCCGTTAGGTAACATTTTAACAAATGGTAATAGAGACTTGAAAAAATATTTTTGATTTTGTGTAGGACTTTAAAGAATTAAATACACAAATATTTATTTAAATTTAAAAGTAGCTTGATTACAGAGTAGAAATTGGATAATCTTAGTTTATTGTTTTTTATTTTAAACAAAGTAATATGATTTGACTGCAACAAAAAACTTTGGATTGCATGCAGATCTATAATGTTGACGTGTGATTCTTGTATGACTTCTGATAGGCTTTAAAAGTTTCTTAATTAAAAACCTTTTAAAAATATACGCAAATCATCTTAAACGATCATTCTGAATACCAATAGTTTTGAAATACGTTTTGATTAACCCTTAATTTGATTTTGTCCCTTATAAGGTACGCAACTTTCAAACTTCGAAAAAGTCAGATCACTGTAATTATTTACAGCATACATTTTTAAATATCAAACTTTGTTTCTGTTGGGTGATTTAGTATTTTTAACTAGTTTCTCAAAGGTAGGTTGTTTATATTATTTTGTTTTAGAGTCCAGATCCCGAAAAATTTTTGCGTTACTTCCGCCCCCATCATCTGATTTGGATGAATCCTCTGACGAAGAAAATAGCGTATTTCATTGTGAATCTTCTAGAGTTGAGAGCGACGCAGAAAGTGAGAGCTCTAAAGCAGCTAGTTTACCAGAATCAGACCAAATTTCTGAGTTAAATTCAAAAACTTGGCCAGAAACACCTAAATCAGTATTCAGTCCCTTAAAGACAAGATCAAAACACAAAGAGTTTAGTCCAGTCATTGAAAAAGCAGAAAAGGTTGGCATTCAGCCTAAAAAAACTAAAACAAAAAAGAAGAAAAACGAAAAACTCGTTGAGTATATTTGGTCCAAAGAAGAATTTGAATATCCCATAAATATACCGGAGAATAACTTTTCAGTTCCAGAAGAAATAAAATTAAATTATTTCAAGATATTTATTTACACTTATTTGTCGAAAATACTAATTTGTACAGTGTTCAAAAAACAGAAAAATCTATCAATATTACTAATGACAATGTCAGGGACTTTCTAGTCATACAGATTTGGATAGGAATAATAGATATGTCATCATACTTAGACTGTTGGAGTACCGATTTCAGATATGCCAAAATATCAGAAATCATGCCCCTTAAAAAATATCAACAAATTCGCCGCCTTATACATTTTGCTAATAATGATCATACGAGTATAAACAGTGATCAGAATTACCGGATAAGACCTGTTTTAGTTATAATTAAAATGAATTGTATCAATATCGAAGAAGAGACACGACAGAGCATTGATGAAATGATGGTTCCATACAAGGGCAAAAAGGCAGGTTCACGCAGACAATATATAAAGCCTAAACCAAAAAATGGGGCTTTAAAATATTTGTCAGAGCTGGTATTTCAGGGTTGGTTTAGGATTTTATTATCTATGGGGGAAATGACACATTTATACAACATATTTTTTCAGAAAAGGAGGAATCATTCGGCGTTGGAGCTAAACGCAGTTTATGAAATTTCCGGCTTTGTCTATTATATATTATATGTCGACAATTTTTTCTCAGATTTTGATTTGTTCTACACTCTTCGACACCAGTATGGGATTTTAGCACTGGGGACTATGAGAAATCGGCTAAAAAATTGCATTTTGGAAGAAGACAAACTGTTGAAGATAAAAGATAGAGGAGCGTTTTCTTATAAAAGTGATAACACTAATAAGATATTTACTATTAAATGGTTTGACAACAAAGCAGTTATATTGGCAAGTACGTATGTCTCTTCTATACCTGTTAGAACCATCAAACGGTATGACAAAAATCGAAAAGGAAGAATTGATATACCATGTCCAAATATTGCAAAAAACGACAACTCTCACATGGGTGGAGTTCATCTAATGGACATGTTGATTAGGATACATGTCATAATTGACAGATTAGTAAAATAATAATCAAAAAAATAACAAAACTGCTTTCTTAGACACTCAATGCACCAGCAAAGGTCATTTTTAACACAAAAAAACAAATTAAGGGTTAACTTTATCAATCGCTTTGTTTAAGTCGGTATACAGAGTATACTTTATTCATGGAATCCGATGTAAAGTAGGTAAAGTAGGTAAGTAATTTTTCTTTTCACAACCTTACTAAAAATAAACAATTTACTCGTACCTTTTATAGTTCATAATTAACATTTGAGACAAACCAAATAACGCCAACAGAACAGTTTGCTGTAAATAAAAAAATTGTCAAAAATCATCTGTCACAAAAGATCGCGCACCAAGCTAAAAGAATCATTATAATTGTCTGGGCATTAAGATGTATCTTCGGAATGATTTAGAATACCAAAAGTGTAGCAGTATGAAGAAGCGGCAACCGTCCAAAGAATTCATAAATAAATATGCGACTCGAGAATGAGTTGGGATAGTAAAAAGTACGTCTCTTCTTAGTACATCGTATCCCAGCTGCCGCAGAATCCAGTCGCGGATAAGAAGTGCTGCATAAATGCATTGATCATTCAGCGGATCGCATGCCTCTACAGGGTGATCGGGCAAACTCATGAATTTAAAAGAGGCTTGCCGTAAAGTGGATTTATATGGGTATCCTAATTTATTTCCTATAAAATTTCGTGAAGAAATTGGTAAAGGTTGCATTAATTTATAATAAAATAATGCGGGGTCTAGGAAATAATATTTTACTTTAATACTACTAAATCAAATGCAGAACAAATAAAGATGAGTATCTAACTATTCAAATATGGTCATTAAGAAATTAAGAAAATCAATCCTTCATTCAAATTAGGTAAAATCACATGGCAACCGATTATCATCAGGCCTAAACGGAAAGAAAAAGAATGATAAAATATATGTTGTTGTTGACTACAAAGAGTTGCAAACCTGTATAGACTGATAAAATTGTTATACAATTGCTGATAGTAACATCAAAAAATAAGGATCCTTAAAAACATATGGTCACTTCAAAAACTATCGAAATTATTAAATATGAAAATATTAGAATGAATAACTAATACAATTTAAGAAATAAAAGAGTAATTGGCACTGCGATAGGAGAAATCCACTCTAATATTCTAGAAAACAAGAATACAGAATATAAACGTCCTATAAACCTAAACAACAGTCCAAATTTTAGTAAGAAACTATGTGTAGTCAGATAGCATCATTTTTGAGTTAATTCATTTATTTTTTATTTTGCGAGATATAGACAAGTTCTTTTAAAAACTCGAGTTAAGGAAAAATGGTTGATTTTGGGACACAACTAGGTATATAAAGTTTTTTTGCTTCAATGTGTCCTCTTATTAATCACCTATTACAATTAAGTAGGTAATGTTCCTAACACATTAATATAAATACATGACACACTAGTCAAGGGTAGTATACAAAAACCTTGATAATAGTCAGCTATTTTTGTTGAATCTAAATCTCGAGAATATTTTAATACATTGAATGACAATCAGAAACTAAAAAATATCTGACATGATGTTCTCAATATATATAAATAATAGAATGTAGTCTTTATAATATGAACGAAATACATCTCTCCTTTTCTTTAACTTAAATCTTCTTAGCCGGATGGTTTAGATCTTTGTGTAATTCGACGAGATTTAGTCTAAATGTTGACTAGTTGAGCTATCATTGGGAATATGGTGGGGTACAGTTGTTGAGGCTGGCATTAATTTGAATGTGTCTATTATCTATGGGCTCTTTTTGGTCTATAAATTGAAACTGCCTTCAAATAGGTATTCAATAATGAATTCGGTCACTAGAGTTAGTCAGAAGTAAAGCTCTTTACAAAACCAGTATTTTGTCCAAAAAGATCAGTGGCATACAACGTGAGCCTAGCAGTGGAAGATGAATTTGATCGTCTGGAGAATATGGGAGCTATAACACCTACAGCTTTTCAGATTTAGCAGTGCCGATTGTTGGAAAAATCAGAATCTGCGCTGACTATTCAACTGTTTTAAACAATGCTCTAAAACGTCACTGTTATCCATTACCGTTGCCTGAAGAAAATTTTTCAAAATTTTTGCAATTAACTAGTGAAGGAATGATAAACTAATCACAGAAAATGATTTTGTATTAATAGAATCAGTGACCATTCAGAAACTTAAAAACGCCTGACATTACGTTTTCAACATGTATATGTAAACAAAACTAACTTGATGTCTGCATGACAAACATTTAGTTCATGTAGTATGAACTAAATATGCTAACACTCTGTATATTTATGTATTTTTTATTTATTTTTCTTGTACAGGAATAGTCAACAATTCTAAATCTAGCTTGAAAAATATAAACCTTAGAGACGAAGACAAGAACACAAATGTTAAAATTATACTAAAAATATGAAATACATAAAAATTATAACTAGGTCTAAATACGTCTTCAACATTTGTTACATAACTAAGATTTTAATTCTCTATTAAATAAATTAGGTACATACAAAATGGTGAACTTCTGCAAGCATTAAAATTGTTTATTTTGTCAAAATAAATCTTATAATCTATATATAAATAGGCAAAGACATAATGCTTCAGTACCATTTTCTCTTCTGTTTGCGAACCGATTTTTTTCTTTTTTCCAACCTTCAATATATAAAATCCATTGATCCACAATGATTTTGATTTATAATTTACCAATAAAATTGGCCTATAGCCAACACGAGCACCATTTAATTTTGAATCAACATGGGCAATATTACAAGGACGGATAGAGGATCGTGAAAAATGAAAAAAATTACTTCTTTTCCCAATACTTCAACTTCCCCCCCTTCTTACACTGCCACGCCTAAATTGCAAGGGATAGAAAATATCTAAAAGCCATGGGCCCAGTTTAAAACGATTTCAAACCGTCCAACCTACTTCTCCCCCCACCACAGGGGAGGTCGATATATATAGAGTTAGGATAATGAATTTCGGGTACGATGGATTGGACTTTAAAGCAAAAAAAGTTCACCCCTTTTCACTCCTTTTCACCCCCTACCCCTCCCTTCCATATGAAAAGTAAAATTTTTGTTTTTTTTCGAAACTCGCACACCTTTGTGTCCTCAAGATTTTCAATCCACCTTCCCCTCTACTACCACAGTTGTATAGAGGACTAAAATGTAAGAACAAGTCACTTAGTTCCCCTAAAAGTAGTAATTATAATATAAAATAATCGGAAAGAAGAAATGTCAAAAAGAAGGAGAAATGCCAAGAAGAAGAAGAAGAAATGTCAAGAAGCAGAAGAAATACCAAGAAGAAGATGAAATGTAAAGGAGAAGAAGAAACTGCTCATTAATCAGTATTGGATTAGTAAATATCTGTGACAAAAATGTGTTTCATATCAATAAATCAGCGTTTTTAAATTGTGAGTTACTGTTATTTTATTGAATTTTATTTTATAATGATACTGCAGGTATTGCAGGTACATATAAAAGTTTATGGTCGAAGATATAGAATGTATATAAATTTAAAAAATGTTAGAAACATAGAAATGCAAATGCATTGTTTTCCTCAAATTTCAATAATGATTATGGTCGAACTGGGCGAACACTAGAATTATTTAATAGGCCACTAGTAGAGTTTAATTTAGTTATTGAAATTTCACAATGAGCCCTTCAAGAAAAACGTTCATCCAACGTGGCACCTAAAAACTCGCTTCATACGCATTTATTTGGAGAACTGCAATTTTATAGCCAATTATGAAACCTGGTAAAACATGTTTTCTTAACATTAAACTTTAAATATGAATGATACCACATCGTATCGTTTATTATTAAATCCATCTGCACATTTTTTTTGGAAAAATTATTGAGGAAACATCACCTGCATGGGAAGTGAATTGAGCCACATGCGAAATTGATTCAATTTCGTTAATATATATTAGAAAAAAAAAAGTGGGTCTATCACTGAACCTTGTGGTTTTAGTCACTGATAAATATTTTCATTTTTGTTTATTTAATGTTATTTTTTAGGTTTGTTATGTTTGCGATCTTGAAGAAGACTTTGCAACAAATTTAGACCGTTTCCCTTTGAACCGTACATAAATAATATCTATCTAGTTTAAAAAGCAAACATGATTGATACAGTCGAAAGCTCGGCTGGACTTAACCTGTCTCAATACACACAACTAAAGTTTGTTGTAGAGCATGTCTAGCAGTTTGAGTCGAATAGTTGCTTGAAACCCATGTTGGAGTTTAGACAAAATTTGTCTTATAAACAATACTCAAATATTTTTGAGAAGTCCTAGTCACAGATCTAGAGTTTTCAATGCCATGATGATTGCCTTTTATATGTACTGGGATTTATCCGATTTTTAAAATTTCAGGAAAGTTACTATTTAATAAAGAGACTAATCATTGATTTTAAAAAAAATTGAAGTATTTCTTTTAATATGAAAGATGCGTGACTCGTCAAATACGCCCCGACAATTCTTCCCCAACGTAATCCCGACAAAATTGCCCACGACATAATATGTAGCGGTTTATTTTCAACAAAAATGATTCTTTTTGCGCTATTTCCAAAAATAATAACATTCGACTTGTCACTGTTGATATTTAGGCAGTGATCATATACAGCTTTAACAAACCTGTTTAAGCCCTTGTTTATGAACTTACATGTTTCTGTTACCATTTCGGAATTAAAACTATAATATAGCTGAGTGTCATCGACATAAAGGTGAATGTTACAATATTGAAGACTTTTTACAATATTGGATGTATATACGGCAAAGAGCAGAGGACCAAGAATGGAACCCCGAGGAACTCCACATTTTAGTTTACTGAGAACATTCGTTTTCGATTTTAACTAATTGTTGACGATTGGTGAGATAAGAATTTAGGAAATTTATAGCATTTTCCGAGAGATGTGATGCAAAATTGCAAACATTAAACTATAATTATTAAGAGTATATCAAGTGCTCTGCTAAAGTCCAGCAAAAGTAATATACTAGATTTCCCTTTATCCGTAGCTCTTACAAATTCATCAACAATATGGAGAAGGGCCGTTGGATTGGGTGCCTGGCAATAATGAGTTTGACTCTGTGTGTTGTTTTAACTGTATTTCTACAGCTCTCTCTAATATTTTCGACAAGGTTGGTACTATTCTAACTAGTCGCAGATCTTTGTATGCAAGTGGATTTGTTTTCTTAGACCACTTACTTTTTAAATTTATTTTTTTAAGCAATGACACTTAATTTTCAGCGAATGGATATAAAAACAATGGTTCACAAGTTCTTGTTTGAAATAAATATTCTTGTTATTATTGTTTTTAAATGAATGAAAGAGAATCCCTAAAAAATATGCAAAATGTATACAAAGAATTTTTTCTCGTTACGGAAATATAAAACGTTGTCCAGTAACGTTGTATATCACCCTGTTTGCGAGAGATGGAACGGGTTTAGGTCTGGATACTTTTGACTTTGCAAAACGCTTTTTGCATTAAGCTGCCTGCCGAGAATAAAGACGTTTGCGATGTCGGACGCTGGAGAGCTTGACCAATGTTAAACCTCCGAAGAGTGCGTGGTTTAAATCTTTCGCTACACTGAAACTAAAACCAAGACGAACACTGAATAATTTACTAACTTTAGATTTATTCTGGTGTTATTTATTATGTATGCATAAAGTCATCCGAGAAATTTATTAAGATTATAGTAGACCGTATTTATTTTATATTAAGCTGGATCGCCCGTCTCGGTTTTATGTGTGAATGATTAATTTCTCGTGAAGAATCTGCATTCAAGTTTGTATAATACTGAGTAAGAATGTTATGCTACAGGTTCTTTAAGTAACTATACAACATTTTTAATGATTTATTTTCAAAAGATTATAAAATTCATGCAATATATTTTTATTGTAAAATATTCCAAATCAAAATAAACAAAAACAATACAGGATAGTGTGTATCGTAATATGCCTCATTAAGATGTCAACAAACTGTGAACATTCCCTTGTAATTAGTTAAAACGTTTTAAACATATTATATTTTAAATTAAGCTTCTTGGGACAATATATTTAATAATAGACAAGAAGAATTAACTGATTTAGATGAGAAAAAAAAATAAAATAAAATTGTTAACAGGACTTTGATAAGTGTAAATGGTAGAGGAGCTTATAATAAATAAAAAAAAAATAAATGCAACCTGTGGGGGTTGAAGTAAAGTTTTAGGGGGTTGAAAAGAGACGAATAATGGTAATATCACGTTTTCCGGCAAAAGTAAACGTCAAACACAAAAATGTATAATGCAAAGTTGTAGATCCAGCAATAATCTACAGCTTTTGTAGAGGTCACTTGTTAACATAACCTCAAAATTTTCGATAAAAATGCAAAAGTTCGCATAAATTTACATCAACCGGGTCGCCTATAAGTATAGAAAAGCTACTTCAATACATGCCACCGTCGGTGACCTACTGGAATAGGATTTTTAGGCGGTAAACTCGCAGAAACCCTACTCCAAAAATATTGCGCTAGATTGAAGTAGGATTATTTATTTCGCAGCCTTAATATTCTGGAAATGCTATTTTAGTACAATACACGTTTTGTTATCCTATTAATCAGTGATATCGTGCGATTACTTTCGACTGGACATCACTCTACTTAAGTTCCAAGTTTTTTATTTGCTCCTTGGACCGATTTTTATCTTTGAATTAAAGCTAATGCCCCCAAAAGCTCTATAGTAAGCAGTACAAGACACTGCCTTCTTCTGTTATTTCAATCTCTAACCTAACATCAACAGACAGAAAGGTTAATAGACAGTTGTGGACTGACTTTTTTTATTATTACGTGCTTTGCCAATTCCACTTTTATTTTTTTGTGTCGTTTTCTTCTAGGCCATTGACCGAAACTAGTTGCCCTATAGCGAGCCCTACATAATAAATTGTAATTTCAATTTTTCTACTATGGTAAAGACTGAGTTTACCTCCCTCATTTACAAAAATATATCATTTGTGTGTCTCAAAACGGCTGGTAGTAGATCAAAAATGATCAAAGTGCAGCCAACATCCATTTCACGCTGAAAAACTAGAGATATATCGAAACGAAGAATTCAGTCTGGTTGCCCTTCTAAATTATAAAGTACCTAAATGTGTTAAAAAATTACCCCCTTGACATACAAATAATTTACAGTGTGCCAAAAATCATTAAATAAGAATATAGTACAGATCCGTTTTTTTTATAACTATTGCAAGAAAACACGTGCTGTAGCATTTCAGAATCTTTACGCTGCGTAATAATTGGATAATCCTACTCCAATATGTCACCATCTGGCGCAATATTGAAGTAGGTTTTCTGTACGTTTGCCGCCTAAAAATCCTATTCCAGTTGGTCACCTATGGTGAGACGTATTGATGTAGCTTTTCTATATAACGCAACCGGTCAGTTGACTCGCAAATAACGAAGCATTCGAAGTCATAGTTTTTGAAAATCAACAACCACAGCTACTATCAACAATAAGCGGAGAAGTATGTGTTTCATATTCCACAGTTTCTCGATTATTACACAAGCACAAGTACAATTCATACAAAATTAAATTGATTCAAGAATTGTACGAAGATGATTTTGATCGTTGTCTTGAATTTTGTGAAATATTGAGTCACGCTGACAATCAACATTTGTTGCACAACCTTTGTTTTTCGGTTGAATCCACATTTTCAGTGAATGGTTTAGTTAATAGATGTAATTGCAGATATTGGGCTGAGATTATTTTTAATTGGAGTGTCTAAAAAATTTTAAGTATTTAGTAAGCGTAAATGCTAACTTTATATTATTCCATTAGATTCAGGATGGTCTGGGGAACAAATGTGTATTTTAATAAGTTTTTGAACTCTGTACCGTTGTCCAAGATTATTTGTTTAGGTATGCCTTGATGGGAAAAGAATTTTATTAAATTATCTGCTACTTTTGTTCCTGCGACGGCTTTTAAATAGGCTTGAGCTCGGCTTGAGCATATTTGGAAAAGCTGTCTACAACTGTCAAAAATTTTGATTTTTCAAAAGTAAAAGTTTCAATGTACTATTTCGAACGATTTAGTTGCAGTAGGGGTGAGAGTGATTTGCCTTTTTGCTAGTTGCAGTAGGGGTGAGAGTGATTTGCCTTTTGCCTATCATATTTGCATTGTTTGTTTTTCCTTCATGATAATTTTTTATAGTTTCAAGTATGTCTGTTTTATCGATAACATCTATTAATTGTTTATTACATTTCCTAAATTTTAATAAGGATGATTTAAAGGTGTTTTTGTAAACAAACTGGAAAAGGTTCATAGAAGTAGACTTCTCAAAATATAAATAATATTCAACTCCTGGAGCAATGTAGTCAAATGTATGGTGTCGTATCCTAGGTGACTACATAGTCGGACCTTTCATTTTAGACAGAAACTCATATGGTGAATCGTATCTTAAGTTATTGAGAAAAGGAAATGATTCACGTATTACAATAACAGAAAATGATCATAACCTTTCTGAAGATTTGCTTATATTTCAATAGGATGGAACACCTGCTTTGCCTGTACAACAATTTTAAAATGAAACTATTGCCGCTTATTGGATAGTTAGAAGAGGCTCGATGATGGACTGGCTACCTAGATCACCGGATTTAACACCATTAGACTTCTTTTATGAGGTTATTTGAAAACAAAAATTTATGCTACCCAACCAGAATCTTTAGAAGATTTATGATAAAGAATAGAGTATGAATGCCGACATTTAAATATAGACGTGTTCGGTAATGTCAGAAAGGCTTTTTTAACTAGATTATACCATTGCATGGAAGTAAATGGTGGTCATTTTGAATCATTTTTATAATAAATATTGAAAATAAAAAATTCGTTTTATCATTGAAAGCGCTTGCGATAAAATCATTAAAGTTAAAGTTTTGCATAATTCAATTTTATTTTATTTTAAAATTCTGTAGATCATAAACTTATTACTTTAAATCTCATTTTTCATACATTTTTGAAATCATTTAAACGAGAAAAATCCAAAAATGGATTTAAAAATGGGAGAAGCTATTTAAAAAAATTGAAGGGATCATAGCAGAGGTAGAAAAGGTGACTTTTTGAGCAAATCTAAATATGGCACAATCTTTCCCCTTTCGAATATTAATTGACGTATTTTTGTTTTGTTTTTTGTAATAATCAGTCCTTCAAAAGTTATACTTTTATTTGAAAAGCACTGCTAAAACAACATACATATTTTCATTTTAGAAATAGTATATTAAATTAAAATCGAGACGGTAGCGTAAGTGTCTAAGGCGGTCGCATTGATTTGCGAGCAATTTTGTGGTTAGGAGACACACTGGCTTCGAATCCTACAGAAGACCATATTAATTTATTTGCATAGTTCTCTATATGATTTGATAAACGCCCTATTAACATATAAGAATATAAAAATGCCATGCGTTACCGTTTCGATGATGGTGGGTGAAGTATTTCGGATTTTCCTCATCTGTAAGTCAAATGGCACCATCAACCATCTTTAAGTTGCTTCGGAGCTCTACGGCTAAGCATCCAAGATAATGTTGTGAATACAAAAAACCATCGCAAATATATATTGAAAGAAAATATCGATACGGACAAATGTCGAAAGTGCAACTTAAATTCTGAAACAATAGAACATATTATATTTGCCTGCCAATGCTTAGCAAACCATAAATACCTGAAGAGACACAACAAAGTAGCGGCCGAAGTATATCAAGAACTTTGTAGAGTGCACAACATTTAAGAGGACTTCCAAACTCCCTACTATAAATTAAACCCTCCACCATTAGTAGAAAACGAAAGTGTCAAGATATACTGGGACAAGACATTGCTCACAGATAAGACAGTAGAACATAATAGACCAGACATAACAATTGTCAACAAACGGGACAAAACGGCTTACCTGATAGATATATCAATACCAAACAACAACAATATGGACACAAAAATAAAAGAAAAAAAGACTAATACCTACCGCTATGTCGAGAAATTAAGGGCCTTTGGAAATTGGAACGCGTAGAAGTTATGCCGCTTATTATCTCTGCTACGGGACTGGTACCTACAAACCTTAAAGGGAACCTGTTAAAACTGGGTATCCCAGCAAATACTTGCCACCTAATGCAAAAGTCGGTAATCATAGACACAACACATATAGTTAGGTCATTTCTAGACACTTGACCGCAGAACATGTGCTTGCCGTAAAGGCCGATGCATGCCTGTAAAAACACACCGATAAATATCGAGCTAAAAATAATAATAATAATAATAATAATAATAATAATAATAGCCCAAGGGGGTAATTTATGAAGAGTATTTTTTTATTTGTTTCCAAACTCAATAAATTGGATGACTTATTACTCATCTTTTTTGTAACTAATATTAATTTCATATTTGATCAAATATGCAATTTTGAAATTAAGAAATGTATCCCCATATCCCCAAAGTGAACAAAAATAAAAAAATAATAAAAAATATGAGAAAGAAAAGAAAAAACTGGTGCACCGACCAGGGATCGAATCTGGATCTTCCGAGTATATCTCTCTGCATCATTAACAATTAGACCACCGAAACACATAGTTGCGATAATCAAATTTGTAAATTTAAAGTCATCAGATTTCGACTCTCGTCAGTACAGACAATCCTCTCTCTCTCCCCCAGCTCATTCAATTCTTCATAATCCAACAACGTTGAAGGACGCCCAGCTTATACTAAAATAATTTTTAAGATCGTTCCTTCGTTTTCCAATGTTATTTTGAATTATTTAATAATTTTCACCTTGTATACACTTAATTTTCAAATATTTTGTGATCCAGAATTTTCAAAAATCTTTTTTATTTCACTAATTTTCGTATTAAAATAATGAATTATTTAAACTAATTTTTACCACCAAATTTGCCAACTTTTCAGCCTTATTATCGACTACTTCTACAAGGCTATAATACAAGAGTGTGCTCTGAATTTAGTAATGGATTAATGAGATAATCTTACCAATGGTGTACGCCCGCGCTGCATTGAATTGCTTTTAACGACACTCACCTGAAACAGATAAAACCAGATTTAGAAAAACGATGAAGGAAGCAGCACCACATTCGTAACAATAAAAAATTAGAAATCGTCGTTGATTTGTTACGGAAGCCATAAATAAAACAGTACTAAACGAGTTAGTGCAATGTTTTATTTAATTAGTTCAACTTATATTAAATAAAAAGTGTCATTATAGGGTAAATACGTGTGTATAGGTTATATAATATACAAGTAAGTCTTCTTATACCAGTTGGTATCTATAAGAGTTTTAACAAATTTTAATGGGTAATAGCTAACATAAAAACTAACAAAAAAGAGTTACATAGCTGACAGCATCGCAAATAGTTCAACTGAGACGATGCAGTTAATTTCAATAGCGGAATGAAATATTCCAGAAAAACATAATAACAACAATGCCTTGTTTACTTTTTCAGTGATTTTGTCAAATTTTATTTTTTAGTCTCTTTTCCATGTATAAAATGGATACAATGTCTACCTCAAACATTGGCGGCGCAATAACTTTTCTTGGGAGGGAGCTTGAACCTTGCTAGAGTGGAGTGAACTTTCGCCGCCAATGACTTCAAAAATCATGTGTCGAAAAAACTTTTTTTAAAATTCGGATAATTTTATAACTTTTAGAAAGTTTTTAATAATATTAGGTAACTAGCTTTTTTGGTAATTATTTGTCATATTAAAGACCTTAAAAGAAAAATATATATTTGTATACAGTGGTATTCCATAAAGTTGGATTCATATGGGAATTTTTTTAACATCATTGGAAAAAAGGCGGAAATACATTCAACTCTGCTTTTTAAAAGCTTGAAAGAGCCTATATTTTTTTTTAATGCCAATTTGACGGAAATCTAATGTAAGTAATTAAGTTTGATATGAGTTTTTTCAAATAGTAATATTAAAAAAAATCCCATATACACAGTGTATATATAAAACCATTAGCATTTAATATATAAGTAAATAACTATGTAACCGAAGCTCAAGCAAAATAAAGATGATAGACTTTATTATATTTGGACGTGATTTAACCACGCCCTTTTGATTGCATAGAATATTGTGGTCTGCACTTGGAGACGAAATATTATATGTCCATCTATTCAATTGCATTGTGTTTCTATATCATTCTTCTGGAGTCAGGATTGCAAAATTAACGTATTGTATACAATCTATAACTACAAACTGTCAACATTATTAGCCTCCATTTACTACATGCTGTAGTTCTAACTATTGAGTACTCTAAAATTTAACTAGTAGCCAGTGGCATTTTCTACTAGCCTACCACAGTAGAGTTTTCTTTATTACAAAAAATATAAGCCAGAACTTATAATTTATCATTAAAATTTAAAAGAATGAAACATAAAGTCAAGGATTACAAATCAATTTAGAGTAAAAAAATAAGACGTTCTTTGTGATTGTTGGTTGTAATTAGTAGTAGAAAAAATTGTTCATGAAAGAAAATAACTACAGATATAATTTGGTTATTTTAAAATGAAACAATCATCCTATATTTTAGTAGTCATAAAATGAAGTTGTCCAATAAAAAATTCATTTAAAATTTAAATTATAATAAAAAGTAAAAATTGGGTTTTAAAATCGTCGTAAGGCCTCAAAAGTATGCAATTTTAAAACAAAATAATAGAGCATAAGAATAAACAGTCCTAATACCCCTTATACCCCTCATAGTACAATAATATAAAATGGTAGATTTAATCGCTATATATGCATTATGCAGTTAGTAATTGCCTTAATGTCTGTAACCAGTATATATTTGCACCACGAGCGAAGCGAGATCCCGTAAAATTAATGACTTACTCATTTCATACCAATCTGATACATTTAAAATATTTATCACAACACACAGTTTTCATTTTCTTATTAAAGTTGTTAGTTTTTGAATATTTTTAGAGTTTTCTCAGTAAAATCAGTCAATTGTCGTGTATTGAGTGGAACAGTGCTTCGATTATTGTGTGCAGGATTAAGATGGACCAAGACAGTTTAAAATAGCGATCAAACCAGAAATATTAATAATTTACTGACAAAATCTATATAACAACCTTCTTATTTTAAAACCAACAAGTTATAACAGTAATAATTTTAAAAAGCCGACTCCAAAATTGAGTTTTTCTGATTTTCTCATAGATACATTTATCAGATCTTGACCAAATGTATACGGGACCACCCTCGAGGTAGCCCCTTTCTAACAAAAAAGAATTATAGAAATCGGACAAAGTGGAATTATCGCTGAATATATATAAAAAATTAAGAGTTTGATGAATTTCCCATAAACCACATTATCAGATTTTAACCAAATTTAAATGGGACCACCCTAGATGTACCTCATTTCAAAAAAACATGGTAAGGTTATCGCTGAACATAAATAAAAAAAATATTCCGACGAATTGAGAACATCCTCTGTCTGTTAAAGGTTAATTTTTATTTCTCTTCTTTTCACAACTGTTAGAAAGTTAAATAATAATCAAATTTATGCAACTATTTACATAAAAAGATTATTTTAACACTTGCTGCGATTACAAAAGATTCCACTTTGTATATCAAATTTGGAAGAAGTTATTTATGAATAAAAAAAAAAAATAGAACAAGTTGTCTTACAGGCTTAAAAAAGTTACTTGAAAAATTTAAATAGAAACTAGTTTGCTGTAAACTAATTTGATCTAAACACAAACGGAAAACAGAACCTCAATAAAATCTAATTAAAGTTGTTTTAGTGGTTTCGACACCAATTAATAGAACTGACCTGTTAGGATGAAGACATTACATATTAATTTTGCATGAGAACGGAGATAAGACCAGAAATAACCCGTCCAGATGGGAAATCTTTTCTCGAAGCACGCCTCAACCCTATATAGAGTAATTAACTTGGCTAAAAAAAGCAAGCATAATAGAGCATTGTTTGATTACCACCGTTCAGTAGGAGTCTGCTCTAATCTGTATTTCGCTGAACCATCTCTTGAGATGGATTGGTACCTTTCGAAACAACAATGCGCCGTCCACCATTTTAATAGAGTTATCAAAGATTACCGTTGACCCTCCGGCTAATAATTATGTTGTTGTCAAAACCAAATTCTCTCGAGAACAAAGGTTTTTTTTCTCGTTTAAACGTTTTGCTCTTGGGCGCTTTGCGGTGCACTTTTTTTCATAGATTAATATAGTCTTCATGGAAGTACTGCTCGAAATGTGGTTAGTTATAACCAAAATCATTTTGGAGTTTTTTTAATTCTTTTTTTATACCTTTTATTAAAGAACTGGTTAAGTTTAGAGATTAGGTAAAAAAATGATTGGGTTAGGTAGAAGAGTCGCGATTAATTTTGTATGGGAACAATAAAATGTACAAATTTACAATTAAATTGCAGGCTGCCTAGTGAGGTTAAATTAATTATTTATCTAATACCGTTGATTAATTTGTAAGTGCTTTCGTTTCAAACAGACAGTTGAAATAACTTTTCGTTTTACGTAAATTTAAGAAAAAAAAACAAGGTAAATTTTATGTCAGCATTTCCAAATTTCACCTCTTCAGCGCCCCTTAACCGTTATTACTACTATGTGATGATGTCTTCCTACTTGCAGTCGTGTCATTTGCGGTCAAAACAATATTCATCCACTTGCGGTCAATCAATATGAAAAAATGCAAATAATGTCACAGGTGATCTCACTTGGGATCAATAAAATAACTTTATAAATCGGCAATTCCAAATTGCGGCAAAAAATCATTAGGTAGATAAAAATATTGATGAAATTAATTCCTTAACTGCTTCAAAATCTCTTCTCTTACATTCAAAATATAATCGTTATGTGAATTATTTTACTTGGATCTATAGAAAAACCGTTTTATTACAATATAAGTACCTTTTTTATCTGTGTAAATGGTGATACTCGTGCCCTTAATGGACTTAATCATTAAATAAGTAAATTCCTAATCCATAGGTACCTAAATCTAAAAGTTTTTCATACAGAAAGAATAAGTCATTTAGATTATGAATTTTATTATTATCATCATAGCTTGTGTTTAATAGTCTATGAATGTGAAAACAAAGTAGTGTGTGATATAAATTTTTTCCAATTTACGATAGTGGAAAAGTTCGAGTTGATCAATGAAAGGTAAACCTTTCGCTATTGTAAGCGGTTATCAGTACCGTTAGTACTGACAAAACAAAGACAATTTTTCCACATAGGTTCACATGAAGGAAGGAAAACTACAAAGGTCCAATGAAATCAAAGGAAGGTTCCCGAACATTCGTGTAAGCCAGATATTGCTCTAGTGAAGTTAAAAAAATTGTTCTGCTGCCAGAAAGAGAGCTTGCAAAAAAGATATGGTTTCTTGGAAATTTACCGACAAGAAGCTGTGTCGTTATTCAACAGAGGGTTAGATTTTTTGACAGAAATGCCATTATATTCTTCACAAAAAAGTAATCTACACCGAAAACGGCAAAAATCGCAAGGAGTACCTAAGGAATAGCAGAGTGCACTTAATATTGAAATATCGGATCATATTCTAAAAGCAAAAGACGAAGAGCAAGAAAAAATAGATAACTTTGATTACAATGTCACTAGAGATTTAAACAAGTGTCTAAAATTCCTAGCTTAATAATGAAAACTGAATAAACTTTATGTGTATTTTAAATAAAATTATCCAATTTTCATTGACCGCAAGTGAGGTCACTCCTATCATTATTTTCTTCTGATAATATTGATTGACCGCAAGTGGGAGGATCATTGTTCTGACCGTAAATTGCACCACCGCAAGTGACACTATTTCTATGTGATACATCAAATTAAAGGCTAAAAAAAATGTAGCCCAATCGTATAAAAAAAAAAATAATATGTCAAATTATCATTCAGGTATTATTAAACAAAGTGAAATTACCTCAGAAACTGAAACAAAGTTATTTATCAAATAGTTCGAAAGTGTTTATAAAAAAACTTTTAAAATTGGATTCCGTTATTCTGTAAGCAATAATATAACCTATTTTCGAATTCTTCACGAAGTATCTGCAAGGTTTCTTTGTCAATTCGTCTACATTCTTCAGTTCTGCTACGTCTTAATTCTTGAATATCTTTGGAAGAAGTTTTATAAACCAACGTTTTTAAATAGCCTTATAGAAAAAATTAAAGTGGCGTTAGATCTGGAGATCTTGCCGGATGTTCAATAAAACCCAATGCTTTAGAAATCGTACGTTTAGCTATTGTTTTACTGCTATTACATAATGTTTCTCTGTTCTTCATCTTGTCTTTCTAATGACTGAGTAATAAGTGGATCGCTTTCGTCTTCAAATAATTTGTGACTAAATTCTCCCGTCAAATTTTCCTTCATAAAAAGTGTTCTAATTATCTTATTTCCAACAATACCAGCCCATTCGTTGATCTTCGTATGAAATTGAGTGTTATACTATCGAAACAGGTGAGGATTTTTGTTGTCCAAGTACAGCTCTTTTTATTGACATCTTAATAAATTATTAATTCATCGTTGAAACAAATATTTTTTAAATAAATTTGCCTCATCTTGTATCTTTTGGGACATTATTTAATAAAATTCAGTAGTCGAACTTGAATTTAAGAGAAAACTTATTCAATTTTTAAAATTTTTATATGAAACCAACAGAAATATTTGATAATTTTGACACTTTTGGTTCTACAGCAAAACTGCTTTTCAGTATTTCAATGTGTGCATCTTTTTAGGGAACTGCATTTCTTATTTGTTGTTTACAAACGGATTAAATTTCTTCAAATTTTCTAACTAACCCTATGATGGCTTATGTTTCAGATACCTTTCGAGCTATTTCTCGAGCGCACCTGCTTTGAGATCCGTCAATAAATATTTCTATTCTTTCTTACAGGACATACAACATTTTAAACTATCTCAAATTGCTACTAAACGACACAATTTGCTCTTATGAACAGTAATTTTTAAGATAAGTTTTGTTTGGCTTTTCAAGTCTCAGAATTAATACATTAAAGAAGGTAATTCTATTTAGAATAAGAGCAAAGAATTAAAGACTTTCTTAATATTAAATTGAACGTGCTCATTATTTATAAAGCATATTCTTGGACATCTTTTCCTCTACATTTTCCTATGAATTAGTAATATGTTAAAATTGGGTTTTGACACCTGTTTTTCCATTAAATATTGTACATAAATAACGCAGGAAAATTATTGACAAAATAGCAACAAAATACTGTTATGAATATTTTTAATTCTTTATTTGAACGTTAGTTATGCTAATACTAGAACATATAAGGAAATACCAATTCCGGAAACCGTCATAAAACTGTATGCAGTAAGTTAGGGTTACCGGGCCGGTATTTATTGGCTGTTCATTTATGCTTGTGTTTAATCTCTTCCCTCCCACCGTACCTCACTTTGGCGGTATGGCGACGAAGCGGCAGCGGTGGCGGTAGCGATGCATTGTAAGCTGGCAAATACCAATTTCGAACTCTGGCGTTTGTATCATCTTCTCTCTTCGCTAGAACGATAGCATTGTGAGTTAGAACGAAATGCTATACTAATGCGTCGTTAGTCCCGGAGCGCAGAGGAATAATCTGCAGGTCAACAAGATAGTTTTAGGAAAATGTTTTCACAAAAATGTTTTACTATGAGGACAAATATTAGTTAATATTTTTTGGATATAAAATGAAGCCTTATCTCAAGGTATACAAATACATATTGCCTGTCCTGTCATTGTCAATTTATGCTATTAATAATACAAGTATTCCACTTCATCTTAACAACTAAAAACCAAGTGCAAATAATATCTAGTACTCAACTTTTAATTTTTAGACAGAGAAAACCCTTTTGGTATTTTACTACTTTGGCATTAATTTTCCAATTATAGTTTTATATATCTTAAATTGTCAGATCTCGCAGGACGACGTATGAAGACGCATATTCTTCAATACTTGTAGTTGATATTCTTGAGTTTCAAGTCTCACAACATTGAGGAGTCTTTTTCTCGCAAAATTGATGGTAAACATGATATCTTTAGATTTATTACCTTATATATAATGAATTATTTTGTTTTCAGTGGTTATTTTTGGAGAATGTTTTTTGATATTAATGAAGGAGTAACTTCTTTATATAATATCTTGCAGTATAATATCTTATAAATGCAGATATCTAAGCTGGTATATACTAACATATTATTATGGATGTAAAAGTTAAAGCAGCACTTTTAAAAAACTATAAAATAACTCAAAACATTAAATATATAAAAAAGTAAAATACTTAGAGAAAGCATAAAAATTCAAATTTTTGAGGCGTACAAAGATAACGGCTCAGAATATTTTTGAAACGTTATTAATCAAAAGAATGACACATCTAGGCTCCCTCATTTTTGTTTATAATGATGCAGTTAATCCAGTTGATTTCATTACAGATTTTGCAATTTTTTTGAAAGCGGTTATACAATATCCGAAAATAAGTAACTTACATAACCTAACTTATGAATATCCCATAAACAATTCATGAAAACATATTTTTTTGCGGTAAAAGAATTTAAAGATAAAATTTAATTTGGTAGAAACAATTTTTTACTTTCCTATCTGTATACAGATATAAGGAAAGTATAGGAATCATGATTTTTTTCGACCTCGAGTTTTCGACGGATTTTTACGTTTTGAGGTCCCCTGAATCCGTTTTGACTATTTTCGCGATGATGTCTGTGTGTGTGTGTGTGTGTGTGTGTGTCTGTATGTCTGTGTGTCTGTGTGTCTGTGTGTGTGTGTGTGTGTGTGTGTGTGTGTGTGTGTGTGTGTGTGTGTGTGTGTGTGTGTGTGTGTGTGTGTGTGTGTGTGTGTGTGTGTGTGTGTGTGTGTGTGTGTGTGTGTGTCTGTATAACGCATAACTCATGAACCGATACACAGAAAAACACCAAATTTTAAACTTAAGCTTTGTTTCAGCGTCCAATGAGCTGATTAGATTTTGGGCAGTGTCGGAACATCTGGGGGTACTTTATAGGTGGTCATTTTTATATTTTATGGAATATATCTGTTATTTACGTTTGGAGAAGAAAATTCTTTAAATAAAAGTTACTTCTAATATAATTATCTATAATTTTTGTTTTATGCAAAATTTTCCTAAAATGGTCCGTATTCGAGAAATTTGACAAAATGTAAAAAACATAATGTTTTATAAAAATTGTTCAAATAAAAGTTGTTTATAATATAATTCTCTATAATTTTTGTCCCATACATAATTTCTCTAAAATGGACCGTATTCGAGATATTTGAGAAAATGTGTAAATTTCGAAATTTGAAGAAAACTCAAAAACGGATAAAGGAAAAAACATTAAATTTTAAACTTAAGGTTTATTTCGGCCTGACGTGAAATGATTAGATTTTGGACAAAGTTGGAACATCTGGGGGGGTACTTTATGGGAGGCCGTTTTTATATTTTATGGAATATATCTGTTATTTATGTTTGGAGAAGAAAATTGTTCAAATAAAAGTTACTTCTAATATTATTATCTATAATTTTTGTTTTATGTCAAAATTTCCTGAAATGGTCCGTATTCGAGAAATTTGACAAAATGTGCAAAATTCTGATTTTTATGAAAATTGTTGAACTAAAAGTTGTTTGCGATATCGATTTCTATAATTTTTGTTTATACATGATTTTTCTAAAATGGTCCGTAATGGAAAAGTGCTAAATTTAAATTTTTCTGTATTTTCGTTTTCAATGAATATCTATAGAAAAATGTTTCGAGGTATATGTATGTGTAAAATGTATATATTTAGTTTATCCTCTAAACATTTATAGAGATGCTGCAATAGGTTGTACAAAATAACCGGAAAATGCCTATAATAACTAGATAGGAAAGTCATGTGTTGGACACATCAGATTTTTATTTCAAACTCTCTTGCAAACTAGAATGACTTTCTTTGTTTAATATTGCCAAAAATATATATAATGACTACAAAAGTTGCCAAACATTTAAAATATCTCAATCATTTATTATTTTTTCTTTTCCGCTATTTACATTTGTTTCGGTACCTATTGTATTATCGCTTCAAATCTTTATAAATCTTAAATAATTTAATTTCCATCTTTTTTAAATTTTTTAAAACTTTGTACGAAAGAAGATTCATGAAATTAAAATAATAATATCACATACTGGTAAATGGGGATCTATCTATAGGTAATAGAGAAGCTAGAACTTTTCAGTTACGACTTCTCTCCATCTGAGCAATTTTGTTTTTAAATATTTCCATTAATAGAAACAATGCTTCTTCAATATGTTATATAAAACTTTCAAAGTTTTTGTATTAGTTTTAAATGCATAGGCTAACTTTGAATAGATCACAGTTCAACTGTGTGAGACTAGTCAAGGTTTGGATGCATGGCTAAAGATGTAAAGAGACGGTGGTATGAGGTGAATAAATGTGAAGAAGTATGGCTCCCAAATGGTGGAGCACTAAGCCTATTAGGCAGCAGTGTAGCCATGCGAACCGCAAAGAAGACGAGGCAGACTTGATTGGTGGGAACTAGTCTAAACCTGTTAAAAGGGAGCACAAGGATACCTGAAAAGAAGAAGAAAATATGCACTTATTATCACAGTTTATAACTTATTCTAGCAAAATTCCTAGGCATCTATTCTAAATTCATATTTTAAAAAATCTTATTTATTTTCTTGATCGTTGATAATGGAATAAATTAATAGGTTGTTACTAGTTCCACAATAAATCTGATATAATTATGTTCCTACATCTTGTGAACCAAGTACATACTTACTCTTTAAATTACCAATCCAGGTTACCCGTACTCTTGCTCAATTGCGTATGTCCAACCATTTTAGGATTAAATTTACATTAAATGGTATTAGTTATGTTATTGACCCCGAACTAGATTGTACTGTGTGTAATACACATGAAAAAGAAACAATTTTTCACATACTTTTTGATTGCCCTATTTACTCAACAATGAAGCAAAATAACGCTTGCCTTGAAAATGTAAACTCATTGCTGCATACTTTACAAAATATAACAATTTTTGAAGCTAGGAAAATTGCTGAATATATTTGGAATATATTAAAATTGCGCTCTTTTGTACTGGAAGAATAATGTTGTTTTTATGTTTTAAGATCTTATTTTTTTTTATATCTGTACTCATTGCTGTAACTCAGGTTTAGAAGCAATAAATATTATTATTATTATTATTATTACTACAATAAATCTGAAAGTCCTTTCAAATTTAAGCATTTAAATTTCAGAACAAGAATTAAACAATTCGAATCAAAAACCTATGTACTTAACAAAAGATTAGCGAGTACAAAATCAGTGCACGGTGTTGCCAGCTGAAACTTATTTTAAAATGCAACCACTGCACTGATACGGTAGATATATGACTGGCACATGTTGAGATGTGATACCTATTATTCGGAAGTCAAAGACACAATGCATTTATAGAGAATCTGGCAAATTGGCATTAGCACGTGTTCATCATATTCTCCATTTTCTAACATGTTTGCATCGTATCGTTAGGATTGCGTTTTACTTTTTGTTAGAATTTCTTTGTGATTCAATTAATAAGTGTATGATGTTGGATGACGACTTTTTGGAAACACGACTTCTGCCTTGCTTACATTTTATTTTATTATGACACAAAATAATAAAGGCCTAGTTGCATTAGAAAATATTTACTATAATTATAAGAAAATGTTAGTAAAATATGCAAAACTTATTTGCGGTCTAAAAGGACGTAATTATCTACCTACCCACATTTACTAAAAATATTCATTTTGAAGATACGACCTCTTAACGTAGCAGGACAAACTTTTATGTTCCATTTAGGTTTTATAGTTATAAAATTATTTTTTTTTAATTATAGGTGGGACACCTCAGAGGACAGAGGAATTTAATAAATTAACTGAAAACAATTTTGAAAAATGTTTTTCGGTGGATAGGTACCAGTGAGAACCCTATTTAAAAGCAAGAACAGCCTGTTCTTATTTCAAGATTATTAATTTCTTCAATGAAACTATCCTATAATTCAACCAAAATCAATATATTTATGTCTAAGATCATATTATTATTGTAACAAATTTAGTTGTATTGGATTTAAGAACAAGGTACTATTGAATATAAATAAAGGATATTTAAAAAAAAAGTGTAAGACTATTTCATATAAATATAAAATATGTAAATAATATTGCAATTGAACAATAGATGCTCTTCATTTAATTAGAGGTATTTTAGTTAGGGCAAGTTGTTGATGGTTAACAGTATCGAATGCTTTTGCGAGATCAACAAAGATGCAAAGTGACGGTTGTTTTTGGTCTATTGAATTATTGATTATTTTTGTCAATCTCGCAATAGCATCCGAAGTTGAGGTGTTTTCCCCGAAACCCATACTGTTTGTTTGACATGACTTCTTATTTATTTAAGAATGATAACATTCTCATTTTTATTATAATTTTTTTTAAATTTTTTCCTATACTGGAAATTATTGAGATCAGTCGGTAATTAATTACTTCGAGCTTATCTCTTTTTTTATAAAAGGGGATTATCATAGATTCTTTTAGAGGATCTGCAAATTTTCCATCACTAAATGATTTATTTATTAGGAAGATCAATAATACTGGTGATATTTCATTGTTTATTTCCTTAAGTATTTCAGACGTTATATTATCCAAAGCAGGTTTTTTTTAATATTTTTAAGACTGTTTATCGTTTCTAAGACTTCCTTACTGTTTGTATTTAATAAATATATACTTTTATTATTTTGTTCGTCGGTGTAGATATACTACTAGCCATTTTTTCCCCAATTGTTGTATAGTGTTCACAAAATGTATTGATATTATTTTAAGATTGTCAGTAGCCTTCCCTTTTACAGTTTTTATTCGATCAATTTTTACTTTGTTTTCTTTAGCATTTGACATTTCTTTAATACATTTCCCAAGATTTTTGCTTACGTTTTTATTATTCTCAATTGTGTTTATTAAAATATTCACGTTTAGCTGATTTTATTGGAGTATTTAAATGATTTCTATAATTTTTAAATTTGAGTTTATTTTGTTCCGTATAATTATTTTTCATTGTTCTATATAGTCTGTTTTTCTCTTTAATTGATTTTACAAGTCCAGAAGTGATCCATGATTTATTTTTATTTTTATTTCATTTCTTTTTAATTTTACCCGTTTAGTACTTTCAATATAAAATTTTTTAATTTATTTTTGAACAAAGAAGTGCTTGTATTAATGTCTTTTGAATTATAGACGTCAACCAAAGTTTCAAATTTAATGTTTTCTTTTAATTCCGTTTTATTTCAAATTTGTTTAAAATTATCTACAGAATTTTTGTAATGTTTGGTTATAAGACTCTTAGTATTTGAGCTGTGTAAATGTGCTATTGACAAAATCGTAGAGCGTTACAGAATCAATTTATCGAAGACATTAGTGCTTGCAATATTTTAGATTCCTTTTGGTCCTGTTGGGATTGAATTGGATTATAGATTGATCCTCTGTCTCAAAAAGATATACGTTTTGGTTTTTGCCTCTCCACTATTACGTCGGTCGTTTGGAAATTGCCAGGGACCTTCGATAATTTAAGTGTATGCATGTTCTATCGCTTTAGGCAAGTGCAAACCGAACTGTCTGATCTAGAGCCCGGTGGGGAATTAAATCGGCCAACTAAACCCATGTTAAATAGATGCGGCGTGCAATCTAGCGCCCCGCGGATGACGATGCTTGCTTGTTTTTCATTTGCTCTTTGAACTGTTATCCCGCACAATTTAACAACTTTTTTTAGAGATAAATTGTCCTCGGAATGCAAATCTACAAATAAATCTGCCCGAGTTCAATCCCTCTTTGGAAAATATGCACCAAAATAAAACAGGAAAGGTTAAACATTATTTTTATTTTGAATAAATTAAAGTCGGGCTTTTGCGGATGATTTATTTTCTTTATAGTTTTATAGAGGTGTCCGAACCCTAAGATATATGTTCACCACATAATTGGAAATCACAAGCAGAAGAAGAAAACAAAATGAATTGGAATAAAGCCAGAGGAAGTTCAATGCAGTTCACTAGGATTCAGGTAAACTTCATTTCGAAAAATATAATATACGAGATATGATTTTTTTATATACTTAAAGCTGCTATGCTAATTTAAATTTGCCACTCCCTCGCTTCCTTCCATCCTTTATTTATAAGCAAGAACATAATTACTCAAGTAGAGAACTAAAGAAAGCAATAACTATTTGCGTATCAAGAATCGAATTGCACAGATTTTTTCTACGATCACATTATTTTAAGAAATAGATGTTTCAAAACAGTCATGAACCAGCAATTCATTTGGTCTATGTTAAATAGAAAGGTAAATAATAAAACAAAAACAGGGAGAGTTTATTTATAATAATTAAAAATATTTAAAGGTTTGATAGCTACACACTTAGAAATTAAGTTGAAATTAATTTATTGTAAATAATTGTTCATTATACCTAAATCATTTTCGGGAAAACATAAGTTTTTGATTTAAGTTTAAAAAATGTATTATTATGTACCTAATTTTAATTATCTAAGTAAATTTGATTCAAAAATGGCGTTCCTCACAAGTGTTAACTATTGTAAAGTCCTGTATTACCAAAATTTTATCAGTTGTACAGATCTAATTCTTTGGAAATTTCAGGTATAATAAGTAACATGTGGGAAGCTGATTTTTAAAAATCTTATCATACGAATAATCTTCCTCCTATTTTTTGCATGATTAAATCTGCTAAACTATATTAAGTATTGGGTGAGGTGATGAGAACAAAATAAAAAACGAATTTCATCGTTGCTTAGTTTAAACCATTTCCGCCTTTAGAATTTATAGTGTTAAACATAATCATAATTTTAATATGTACATGTTTAATTATAATTATTATTAAAGATAAAAAGTTTGTTGTACGTTTCATTTACCGACAAAGCTTTTGTATTTGTGTTTCAAACATTATTCACATACTAAACACAATTAGTGGTGTGTTTAGAACCGTAAAGTATGTGTAATTTAAAAATACAATCATTTCTAGAATGATTCTTGCCACTAATATAATGTAACCTTATGCTTTGTAATGTATACACAATTATGTATAATTCAATTAACAACAATTTACGATATTACATAAATGAATTTATTACGTAAAATTATTGCAGTTAAAGATAAATCCGAGCTGGTTTTGTTTATAAATTAATCATTTTATAACGAGGTTGGTAATTGCCCGTCGATTTAAAGTGATGAAGATTTATAATTTACGATAGGAGTAATATATAAAAGAGAAATAAGGAGTTTTCATCTAGAATAAAACCTTTTGTTCAAATTAAAAATAAAGGATTTATTCCCTATAATAGTGAACCTTATCCGTGGATAGAATGTATAATACTTTGAAAAAATTATCGATGCACTATGTTCTTCTTATTATTTTAAATATTTTAATTCGTAATCAAGATCAATGTAAATTATTATAAAAACTTTACATTTTTATATTATTAATCTTATTTTTATATTTGTGACTATCAGATTTTATATTTTGTGATGCAAATATATTTATAACAAAAATCGCCTGTATTGTACAAGGCTCGTGATTAATATGCCTTTAATTCTAACGCTTAAGTAGCATATAACCACTTGGACTTGCTTGTTTTTGTTAACGCAGTATATTTAAGTTGAATTTTTATCAACGCTAATACAGCCAATGCTAGAGATGTTACGATACTACTGATATGATACTGGGTATCGATACTTTTCTTTCAATACAGGGTAATTTAGTACACAAAATTTTGCTTTCGATACTTTATCCATATCGATATTACTTTTGTTTCGGTGATACTACTTTCGTTTCAATATTTTACTAGTTTTGACATTACAATAAATACAAAGAATGTATGGTAGGATCACTTTATGGTATAATATGTCGGTGTACCCTATGATCTTTTTTTTGGTTGTTTTACACTCTTCCCGGTATCGCTATCGATACTTTGGTTCCGATACCCTTTCGATACCGGTATCGATACTTTCGTTCCGATACTCTTTCGATAACGGTATCGATACTTTGCTTCCTATACTCTTTCGATAACGGTATCGATACTTTGCTTCCTATACTCTTTCGATACCGGTATAGATACTTTACTGGTGTCGCAACATTCCTAGCCACGGCATAGGCAAACACTGACTAAGACGCTCTCGGCCCAGTACAGCTCGTCCATATCCTGAGTACCCTGGAGAGTAATATTATTATTATTTTAAGTTACAGGAATCGCCTCTGGCTGCTTGAAATTCTAAAGAAAATAAATAACCAGTTATCAAAATCAGTATGAACAGAAAATAATATGTCAGCAGGCAATAAACCTTGCCCAAACATAATAAACACAAAGAATATGTCAGAAAGCAATAACATTGCCCAAACATAATAAACACAGAGAACATGTCAGAAATCAATAACATTGTCCAAACTTAACAAATACAAGTAATGTGTCAGAAAGCAATAACATTGCCCAAATATAATAAACACAAAGAATGTGTCAGAAATCAATAACATTACCCAAATATAATAAACACAAATAATATGCCAGAAAGCATTAACATTGCCAAACATATTAAACACAAAGAATATGTCAGAAAGCAATAACAATGCCTAAACATAAAAAATATGCCAGAAAGCATTAACATTTCCAAACATATTAAACACAAAGAATATGTCAGAAAGCAATAACAATGCCTAAACATAAAAAATATGTCAGAGAGCAATAACATTGTTCAAATATAATAAACACAAAAAATGTCAGAAAGCAATAACATTGCCCAAACATAGTAATCACAAAGAATATGTCAGAAAACAATAACATTGCCCAAACTTAATTCTCTATACCTTTATTGTTTTGAGTGTGATAAAAGCCAGAAAGCATCAAATGGGCCCAAGCAACACACCCAGAAAGTAACACAGTCATTCTAGATTTTCTATTTTCTCAACTGTTTCTCAACTGTTTCTCAACTGTTTCTCAACTGTTTCTCAACTGTTTCTCAACTGTTTCTCAACTATTTCTTAACTGTTTCTCAACTGTTCCTCAACTGTTTCTCAACTGTTCAATTTACTAGTGAAAACTGAAATTTTATACATAAGATGCTGAAGGCCGGAGGTAAGCATTCCAATATAATAATGTCTGTAACAAAAGTTTTGGCAAACCAACATATATCATAGAACAAAGGCTAAAATTTGTTCCATAACAATTTCCACAGAAAAATTAGACGATTTTCGCATAAAGTATTTAAAAGCATTTGCAAAAACGAGGCAATTTTTGCCAAAACTTCTGGACCATATTTTAGATATATATAAAAAAAAACGACAATCGATAATTTACGAATAGTCTTATAATTAAACAATTATTATGTATAAAAATTCTAAATGATAGTGAGAATGCCAGAAGAAATCCTGTATGAGATTTGAGATGCACATCCCCATTTTTATACACTTTATCTTTATATTTTTTATTTTTACCGTATTATGTTTTATATTTTATTTTAATTAAGTACATTTTCACATTTTTCCCCTAGTTCTTTATATTTTATTGGCTTAAATTAAATTTTCTATAAATTATGATAATTTCCAAAAATTTTAATTTTTAACAAATTACGTTTTCTTCTTACTTATTTTGTGTACTATTTGTGTTCTTCGTGTACTATATGTAATATTTTGCACTATTATGCACTATTTTGTACTATTTTGTACTATTTTGTACTATTTTGCACTATTTTGCACTATTTTGTACTATTTTGTACTATTTTGCACTATTTTGAACTATTTTGCACTATTTTGTACTATTTTGCACTATTTTGAACTATTTTGCACTATTTTGCACTATTTTCCAACATTTTTATCTTCTAATATAAAATTGTATTTATATTCGTGTCACTGGAAACTCTGGAAACTCTTCGTGATTATTATGTGTTTAAGTGTAAGGGTTAAAGAAAAGGTCCTTTATTTCTCACAAGTCAATTTAATTGGCGACCGGTTTCGAAGTTGTCACTTCATCATCAGGCACACCTAAATGGAATGTCAAGGAGTCAGTTGTAATAAAAACAATTATAAAAGCATGAACGGAGTTTAACATATACAAAATAACAGAAAAAACACAAAAGAAAGTTAAACAATAACCTTGACTCACCTTGACTAATTCCATAAAGGAAGCGCTACAAAAAGTTTAACAGAACGAGTTAAAAAAGTCATGTGTAATAAGTATTTTTTAAAAAAATTTTTAATGTAGGTTAGGTTAAACCACCAGATGTCTGTTTGAATAAAATAATTAATTAAAACACATTTAAGACAATTATTAACTAAACAACACAAAATAGTTTTACAAGCACAAACAGTTTAAACATTTTTTTTTTTTTTTTTTTTTTTTTTTTTTTTTAATTTTAATTTAATTTTTAAACTGTTTGTGCTTGTAAAACTATTTTGTGTTGTTTAGTTAATAATTGTCTTAAATGTGTTTTAATTAATTATTTTATTCAAACAGACATCTGGTGGTTTAACCTAACCTACATTAAAATTTTTTTTAAAAAATACTTATTACACATGACTTGTTTAACTCGTTCTGTTAAACTTTTTGTAGCGCTTCCTTTATGGAATTAGTCAAGGTGTCAAGGTTATTGTTTAACTTTCTTTTGTGTTTTTTCTGTTATTTTGTATATGTTAAAGTCCGTTCATGCTTTTATAATTGTTTTTATTACAACTGACTCCTTGACATTCCATTTAGGTGTGCCTGATGATGAAGTGACAACTTCGAAACCGGTCGCCAATTAAATTGACTTGTGAGAAATAAAGGACCTTTTCTTTAACCCTTACACTTAATCCCTACTACTCACATATGGCTACCCTCACTCCAAATTATTATGTGTCTTGAGAATATTGAGAGTTTTAAATTTATGCAACGACTAGATGTTAGTTGAAACAAAAAGCAGCTAATTTTCATAAATTTAATACAGAATGGCACGTAAATATTTTTTGAAGTTTCTTTTGAAATATTTTCAAAATAAATACTTTTCGAAGGTTTTCAAAAAATTCAAGGTTTCTCCACCCAAAGGTTTGTAGTTGTTGGTATTTCAAATTTTTTATTAAAAAACGGCTTAAAAATAAAGGCTTACAAGGAATTATAAATTTTCAAGATGTTCGGTTTGTAAGAGACGGTCAAATTACTTTGACTTGTCTGATAAGTACTGGAGATGATGTAGAAGACTTCCGAAGAGCAGAGGTTATTGAAGTACATATGCACAGCTGCTAAAATGATTATTCTTTCAGTGTATTTATTTATAAAATAATATACAGTGGTAGAGATCAAGTCTTATCCCCACTCCATTATTTGAAATAAAAGTGGAACAGGGTCAAATTATTCAATTTTTTTATTTTAAAGGACATTTTATGACCTAAAAAATAATGCCCCTTTTTAATTTCTTCCACGTAACAAGTTTTTTAAATAGTAAGAAAAGTTGTATAGTACTTCAATAGAAAGGACTTAAAAAGCTGAATTTCAAAATTTAATTCCCTATATTTAAGCCAGAAAGTGAATGGAAAACATTTTAAGCACCGTCTAGTTAAATTCTTTTTTTTTTATGAAATTTTACTTCATTGTCCGTAAAATTTAATATGTTAATTTTAAAAATTATATAGATTTTAAGCTTATCTAGCGCTCCTATTTAAAAATTTGAGGGGATAGAGGCGAGGCAAAATTTATTATCATAAAATTCCTTGATTAAAATAAAAATTGACGTGTTATAATAGGGGTAAAACTTATTGTTCGATCTTTATAAATACATGTTTAACAAAAAGTAATAAATCAATTCTTTGACCTATCCATATCTAAAAACTTTTCTTATTTATTTAACCGAATCGACAGAAACACGACTAGCCAATAAAAAACTCTCATTTATGTACTTTTAGGAAATTGCGTAAAACCCGAAAGCCAAATTAATTGGTTGGGCGAGCACAAACTAGATTTTTCAGGGAGGATAAATTATGTTTAAATAAATCTTCAGATTAGAGTCAAAGGTCGTTCACGTGACTTATATACGACCTCGTATTGGGTAACATCGAAGGGGAGGATTGCTTGAAAAAGATAAGACTACTGGAAAATTGGGTAGATTGTCTGAATGGAGATTGAATTCGATGAGCTTATTTAATCAAGTCAATAGTGGTGTCCCAGGCAGGGACGTATCAAGAAAAATAGGAGTAGATCTTTTTAAACAAAAATTTAGAAAGAGACAAGAATATGAAAAAATTCAGAAGAATGGTGAATATAACAACAGTTTTGGGATCACTCTGATGAATCAATATTTAGGTATAACTAGAAAAATATAGTTTTAATTTCACATTCAACAACAACCCCATTAAAAATACAAGGTTCCTCTGGATGCATTGGAAATAGCTTTGCGAGTGCTACATTGTATTTTCCTAATAAAAAACAATATAAATGATATTTATAATATTTACATTCATTTAGGCAAAGATATGATTTTAGACAAATTTAGGTTGCCCAACGATTCCTTTATTTAATTTAAACTCGAGTGAAAGAATTTGTTAACTTATCTTCTAAAATGTTGAATTTATTATTCAAATAAAGATTGATGATTGTAATTATTATTCAATTAATTTATGATTAGATATATTAAAATAGGCCACTATAAATCTCTCCAGGATATCCTAGAAGAACAAAAATCTAAATATAACAGATTGCCATGGTAAAGCATTTTATTGGTAAAAAACGTTGGTGTACAATTTAAATTTGTAAGTTTATAATGTTAACTTTATTAAACACCGGATGTTTTTTGCAACTTTTACATTATTGATCTAACACTATAACTTTGCAAAATCAAATGTAAATTTAACAAGAGTAATAAACAATGACTTTTCTTCAGAATTAGCTCCATATTACATAATATAATGCAAGTAATTGTTGGTCAGTCTAGTCGTGTTCTAATTCCTTAAGTCTTCTGCCTTATTTCGTCCATTTTACGGCTTCCATCTTTCCCGTTACCAAGAATATTCATACAAGTCAATCTCTGAAACCTCTCTCTGCTACACCTATGCTTTGCCATCGCCAATAAAATCCTCTGATGTTTGTTCTGAAGGTGCCAATTCCTAGTCGAAAGATAGAACGTGACGTATGTATATTAATTGCCTAAGTTTATCATTAAAGAGTAATTCAAGTCAAGATATCTTTCTGTTCACATAGCACATAGATATTGTCAAAGTAAATTAGTGTATAGGTAAATGAGATAATAAATGACTGTTGTATTTAGTACAAATAAATTAAATTATATAATAAATTGGTGTCTAAGTGAAAATTAAATAACAAACTGTTACAATATTTTTCATTATTGTATGAAGTTCGGCCCTGCTAGTAAACATATTTATTATATTTTTCTTTCCGCTTTCACCTCATAGCAAGTCCGAATACAACCAAAACTTATAATGCAGAAGTTTGATAAGATATTGTGCTGAGAGTAGCACAAATATGTTTTCTTTGTAGACGAATTTATTAGAATATTTATTTGTGTTTGGTATAAAGATATTTCTGTTTCTGAATTTCTGCTAACACGGTCGTTTGTTTCGGCTTTCGGTAACTCTAGCCTTCGAAAACGAACATAAAATGTCGGCAGTGTTTGCGATAAAGAATATTTAGTTATTTCAGGGTTTGAATGTCGTGAAAAAGTCGTTTTGTTGAGGAATGGTTCGGAAGTTGATAAAGAAGAGTGATTTTTGAAATAGTCAAAGAAAGTAAAAATTAAGGGCGAAATCATCGAAATCATACAAAATATATTTTAGGTGATTTCCGAAATACGGGTACGTTTTGACCTTAGTGGTTTACCTCTCGCTCAAGGGTTTTACCTGTGACTCATACCTACTCTCTAATCTTTACATCGACGATATTTCTACTTGTTTTAATTTTTCTAACTTCATCATTTATATTGATGATTTAAAAATATTTCACCTAATGAAAGAGTTGTACCCTAACATGATTAGAAGAGGTTGTCAAATTATTGTCGACTAAATAACTTATTTATTAATGTAGTTATATACAATTTTCTTGTGGTAATGATATATTGAATAAAGCTTATACAATCTCTATTTGTAATGGTAAAGATTTAGGTATTATTCTGGACTCAAAATTAAATTTTGATATGCAAATATATAATGTAAAGCAAATAAAGCACAAAAAATACAATTACCTCTTATTTTTAAAACTTGTTTTGAACTAAAAAAACCGCGACACTGTTAGAACCTTGTACATGGCCTATGCCAACAGTGTTCTCATGTATGGCTATATCGTTTAGAATCCTTACTACTTGACTTATATTGTGAATAGGTATGTTATGATTTGTAAAGTTTTGTCCAAAGGCAGGCGCGCCAAACAAATATTCAATAAAATAATAAAACGTGTAGTTGGACATGGTTTTATTAAATCATAATATTAAAGTACATGGTCAAACAAAAGATCAACAAGAACACTCTTCAGATTTTCAAGTGAATATTCGGGGAGTTCCTTTTGGTCTACGTTGACGAGTGGTTGAGATTATTCGAATAAAGTATATTTCTTTTTTTGTGTCCGAAAATAGAGTCAGGGGTCGCGATTAGTGTGTTTAGTAAAAACCATAGTGATAAAAGTAACGTTTGCCTCCGACAGCCTTGCAGCCCAACAATGCTTATGTAAGTAACTAGTTTTAAGTAGTTATATCTAATTATTGTGTAGTCGGCAAAGACTATGTGATTGCGGAAGCAATATAAATTGTCTTTATTTGTTAAATAAACCACAGTTATTTGTTTTACGCTTGTTTCAATTTTCTTTGATTTAGGAAAACTTACGATCATTCAGAGGCGGGGGTATTGGCTCTCTGAGAGAGAGGGATACTGCCAAAAGGAATAGTTCCTGTAGGAAAAACCCTTTCCCCGTCCTCTGAATCATCGTCAGGAAGTAAGGGTTCTATCTGAACTTAACCCCAATTTTAATACAAATTGGGCCCCTCTATACAACTCGTGGTTACCGCTAAGAGTGGGCTTAAGGATCAGTCAAAAAGGCCTATAATCTCACTCTTAACAATATTGATAGATGAAAATCCATTTAAGGTACGTTTAGTTTTTATTGACAAAAGAAAATTGTACCCTCATTTTTTATCAGACAGACACAATATCCGTTTTATTTTGAATTCATTAGTATTGAGCAAAGTAAACAAATAGCAGATCCAAAAGATTCTAAATAAGAGAATTAATTGTGTAAAATAATGAATCTCATTGGAATTGTTAGGTATTCCTAATAATTATAATACAAGAAATTATATATTACACTTTTTTATAATTTAAACATCAAAGAATTTGTAAGGAATATGATGGCGGTGCTCTGTAATATGATATGCCCTATATACCGTAAGACTTTATTTATGCGATATTTCGACCATTTTGTGTCCTGGGTTTGTCCTGTTTATGGCCCAAATAAATAAACAAACAAACCACTAAATACATAAATTAACAAATTTAGTTATCTTTCTATTTCTGACAGTACGGCCCTGCTCTTTACAAGTCTAACCTTGACGTATTGATTATTAATATTTATAGAAATTTAAGGACCATATTTTTATTAAACTATCATGCTCGAATAACTGAACCAAAGCACAAATAGTTCTTTCTGCGTCAGCACCGAAACAGATTAGACAAAACACGAGTATAACAGTAACAAAAATGCATATATTGCAATTTTCACATTCATAATCACTTTACCCAGGGCCATAATAAGCACAGTTGTAGGTACAAATGAGAAATTGCGCTCAGCCGCAGACATAACTCGGCTGCGCTGCCCACTAGCGTATATCAACCCCATCGGTGAATTATGGTTAATGAACATTGTGTTTATTTAACCTAAAATATAACAGTGTCCGTTGAATGAATTACAAGCGAGTCTGTTCTGAAAAATTGCCGATTTGTTGGTATTTGATGAGTTGTTAATCCAGATTTTTGTTAGTTGATAATAATAGTAACTACTGTACCTACTAGATTTTTCTCGTCCTATTTTTATTCAGTGTTATTTTTTTAATTTAAATATTAATGCATCTATTTTTAACCATATATAACCTGATATTAAAAATGTGATTTTCCGCATCAATTACCAATTTACCAATTTATTCATCAAACTTAAACCACAACGAACAAGAGACAGGTGTTAGGCAAGTGGTAAGGGGTCCTTTTATTTTCATTTATGTCTGTAGTATGTCTGTGCCTATTACTATCGTAATTTATTTATCTACGATCGTTTTACGAAAGTTATTACTTTTTGCACTATCTAGTGTGCCAAAAGTTAAATTTTTTGAACTAGTGCAAAAAATACTTTAATACTTTATTGATTACGAGTTGTTTTTTTTTTATGTAATTTGATTATACGTATAAACGTGGAAACTAAATGTTCTTAGATACCATTAAATATTCCAAAAAACTTCAAACGTTACTATTTAAAACAAAAATGATCACTCTAATTATGATTAATTAATCCAAATATAGGTATTAACGAAAGCATAGAGAGTTGAAGTGTTTCCAGTACGTTAACGTACACGTGAATGTCAACGCAGAAAAATAATGTATACGTTGAAGTCCAAAATATGAGTTGAAGTTGTTAAACGCATCGTGACATTTACGTGCCATGACAGTAAATGACAAATAATATTAGGATTTCTTCTTTCCCAATTAAAAAGAGGTTATATTGTTCGCGTTACGTACATACGCCAGAGCCCGTAAGCTTACGTATTTACGTGAAGGTGAAGGATATTTGAATACACTTGCACAGATGTCAGTTTTCACGTACATGTTTACGTTCATAGCATCACTTCAACTATCTTAGCATCTGACAGTGACAATTTCCGTAATTAATTTTAAGTTCCAGTTTCAAATTTTAATATTTTGTTGTAAAGCTGCACGGAAAAAAATGTGACTAGAAAATTTTACTACAATGTTGTAGACTTGTAGAAAAATACTTAACAATTTGTAGAAAATTTTACTACAATTTATAGTTAAAAACTATTAATTATTGTAGCAATTGAATTGTCGAATAAAATGCTACAACAATAGGAAAGAAGTCCACAATGTTTAGTATATTTTACTATTGTTTGTAGACGTAGAAATTTATTACAATTATCGTAATTACTACTACAACTTTTGTAAAAATTTGTACAAATATTAATAATTATGTCTACAAAAAATAGTAATATTCTCTACAAAAAATAGTAATAATTTACATCCCTTCTTATGAAAAAAATTCAATTTTGTTCAAAAATATTCTATAATATTGTAGAAATTCTAAGTCATGTGAACAAAGCAGAATTCTGCTATTGGCCAACGTTTTCTGACGTCGATCATAAATGGCCAGACAGCAGTAGCCGTTCGCCATGTTCACATAACAAAGCATACATATACGAGTACCTATAACACATTATTATATTATAAGCACAGATGCGTTTGAGAAAATTTTAATAAGTAATAAATTCTATTGGTGGTAAGTACATTTATTATTGTTTCTGAATAATTTACCTTTAGATAACTAATTTAAATAACCTTAGTAGATTATTTAAAAAAAAATAGTTGTGGCTAACGATCGAATGTTGTGGCCAACGATCGAATGTTGTGCCCAACGATCGAATGTTGTGCCCAACGATCGAATTTTGTGCCAAGTTCAATGATGTTTTTTTGTCTTAATTGTGACATACCTACTTTGTCATTTTTGTTAGTTATCTGACTTAGTCATTTAATATCCAAATCAGTGTAAAGGTGATAAATATCCCCGTTTTAAGGGTATGAACAGTTCAATTGGTATTAATTTTTATTTCATATTTTTCAGGTGCAGAAAAGCCAATTGAGACTGAGGGTGCTATTATTACTGTTATTTATTACATAATGTAATTAAGACTTTGTATCTTTTATATTAAAATAATTATGGAATACTTCTACAAATTTTATTAAAAATTACTACAATTTTTATGAATTTTTACTATTTATTGTGTAAAATTTTCGTATTTATTTTCATAAAACGCAATACATTTTTAATATAAATTCATACAATGAATAGCAAAAATTATAACAATTTGTAGAAAAATAATTCTTATGATGCATTTGGATATTTTTACTAAATATTGTAGATAATAACTCTACAATACATTCTCCACAAATATTTGGAAATTTTTACTACAAATTGTCCCTGTCCCTATATGTACTATTTATTGTAGAGAAAAAATCTATAATTGCAGAAATTTGTTCTACAATTTTTTTTCCGTGTGTTAAAAATGTTGAATTCGAAGTTTGGAGAGTGAGGAAGAAACTAAATACTCCTCCAGATATAATTAAAACAGCAAATTTATTACCCGATAAATCTAAAAAAGTTTATGAAATTTGTTATAGACGGTTTTTTATGAATATTACTGAAAACGTCGTCCTAGGGCATTTTAATGATAAATCAGATATAGGAAAGCCATCGACCTTATGGTTGGAGTACCCATTGTTAATGGTTACATTATTAATCAATAAAAATGTGGAAATTCTACATTTTACCAAATTAATTCCATTTCTGAAGACTAAGTTGGTTGGATACCGTCCTAAGAAATCAGAAATTGTATACCCAGTATTCAGCATCGTGCAACAAATATACAATTTTTGTACTAGTTTCAGAAAAAAATATTTACGGTCTGTTCTTTTCCGTCCTCCTTTATAATGCTTATATTTCCTTGATGGTAGATAACTCTGTCGAATGGCATAAGAAAAATTAACAAAATGATATATCTACTGAAGATACCACAAAAAAAGGAAGGTAACGAAACCCACTATAGACTTCAAGAGAACTGAAGACTGAAGCAACATTTCCCAAAGAGTAGGACGAATAGTCCCTCATCGTGTTCTTTGCTTGCTCTTTGTAGTTAGTTACAGGGTCGGAGGGGCTAAACAACGTACTATATCCTGGTGGTAGCAGCTGTCGCCTAAGCTGTCAAATTCAAAATAATGTTTCGCATTTATGTAGTTTTTCGTTTTCTGTTGGCAATGAAATAATTTGCTTCCATCGTCTATAAAAATAAAAAAAATCTTTTAACAAACATTTTCTGTCGTCCAGTTTCGCTACAATCGATGTAGGGAAATTTCTAAATTTACACCGAAAGTAGCAAAACCGGACGACAAAGAATGCTTACAAAGGGATTTTTTTATTGTTATAGACGTTGTTATAGAATGTAAAGCTTTTATGTTGGTGCTGGTTACAGGCTTACAGAATAACAAATCAATGAAAACGATTGCAGGTCTTACCTTTAAAGTAAATAGCAGCTTCTCTTCAGAAAATCGAACACGTGCTGGATACAACGAGATTTTTCACCTGCGCGAATCTTTTGCTATCGCGACTAGTCTAGTATCATTGTGTTCGTTTAAAATTCATTTAAAAATTAGAACAGCTCATTTTAGAACAGACGTCTAAAAGCAAATTATTTAATTTCCAGCAAAAAACGAAATACTCCATCGATATGAAACATATTTTTGATTTGACAGGTTAAACGATTGCTCCCTCCATCGGGACATAGTACATTTTGTTCACCCCCTTCCCATGTACCTAACATGACATGTCACTTTTTGCAGTCAGATAAGAGACCATAAACGTCAAAAGCAACCTTGAAATAGAATATGGTCTATAATTTGGATCGATCACGTAAAAATATTATTTGGGAAATACTCTGTATATACTATAAACTGTGTTTCATCTATAACTATTTCTATGATTGATTCTTGTTTCCTCTCTTGTAATGTGTCCACTTGCATTTCATGTTTTGCTCTATTTTTTACATTCAACTCTATGGTCACTAACATTTGTTGGTGTTTTTATTTACGGTTATTGCCTCATTTACATGCAGGAGTTTTAGTTTCATGACGGCAAAATGGTTCTGTTGAGTGTATAATTGAATTTTGTAGTTTTTTACTGTCTTGCTCATTTGTTATTATATGTGAGATAAAATGTAGATATAGGTTAGGTTAGTTTCGATGATGAAATGATGAGTTTAAATAATTTATTACGTATTTATATATAAAGAAATATTAATATTGATAAATACTCACAAAACTAAATTATAAATCATAACATTTATTTAGTTATTTTGAAGTTTCTATGCTTTTTACATAAAAGGTATAATAGTTAAATATTTGAATAGTCTATATTTGGATAATCACTTGTGAAACAACATAATAATGGGGTGTAAATAAAAGAAATGTCAAAAATTGATGCATCTTACAGATTATAGTTGTATGTGTAATGTAAGAAGATATTTCTGAAAGTTGTGGACAGGTTTACAAATATTTTTTAACTATGATTTTTAAAATCTATGTATAAGCCACTAAATACGTATGATATGATTGTGCAACTAGGTCAATGGCCTATTATGCTCCCGTTAAGGAACTTCCAAGTTTATCATATTGAATAGTAAATTGCTAATTTCAGAATGCTTTGAACTGGGTTGAGTCCTGTCAGTCCTTCGTCCTTCCTCGTCATTTGTTATGCCAAGGATGCTCTATCCTACTAAGCAGTTATATATCACATTTAAATATGATATAACCATCTGTTTCCTTTGCATATCCTATAGGATGGTTGGATTTGAAATATATTTTCATTACTCCTTAGGTATATACTGTTTTTTAATTATAATTTTCTTCCTTCAATATGTTATTAATTATATTACTGAGAAATATTGAGCTTTTAAAGCTGAATTATAAGATTAAATAAATATTTATAGTATAGGTATACATTATGAAATTGGAAAAATGTTTGTTGTCCTGCTTTAAAACAAATTTGTAAACAAAATGTGAAAAATTTATAGGTAAAAACGTTTAATCATCTTCATTTTAGTAAGCAACAATTTTTGGTAGGTACATTTTCTTAAAACAGATTTTAGAAATGTTGTACAATATTCGTCTGTTAAGAATTTTACAGATAATAGGTACCAAACTTATTATTTTATAACATGACCTTTTTTGTTTTCTTCCCTTGCATTTATATTTTTGATCGACAAATTGATTTCGAAATGATTTAGGCGATTTAGAGTGAAAAACGTACCAACATTTCGGGAATGGTTCATTCCTCGATAGAGAGTCAGGCCTTAACACTGTTGGAACCAGTATACAGGATGTTTGTATATTCGACCGACAACGCTCTACCCCAGAGAGCTCTCGGTAATTAATGAATTTTATGGACCCTTACGGGGCTAAGTTACCGAAATACTATATATGAAATCAATATTTTAAATTTGCCATAAAATAAAAACGTCTTCAAATATTAATTTCAAATTTAGTGACCAATATGCTCTTTAATAAAGTAATATTTGCTTTTACTAAGTTACCACTTTATTTTTTGTACGCACTGTATAATTAAATAAAAATTCTGAATTATAGCGATTTTTCTTAATATTTATTTTACCACAATTATTGACCTATAAAACACAACTTAATAGCTAGAGTAGGTAAGTCTCTGCGTAGAGACGGCCGCCAGCTGAAAGTAAATTACCTGCTGTTTTATTTATAGTCACTAAATCTCTGGTTTAACTATACCATACGCTATAGGGATCGCCAAAAAAAAAATTGACCAGAGCACTAACTTCTAGTAACGTCACTGTGGAGGTACCCTGTATATGTGAAAATTACTTATTGATTAAATGTAAATTAAGATGGTTGTAATAAGTACTGTTTGTTCAAAGGAATTGATACATTACATTTAAATTATAGTTATTTTCTCGGTGTATGCATTCTTTAGGGGCACTCTAACTAAAACAGAGCGTGTTTTTTCCAGTTGCTAAAAATAGTCAACCATTAGCTCGTGCTAATGGGTAAGGTGTTGTACTAAGACTGATTTCTCTGGTCTCGACTCTCTGGATAAAACTATTCTCCTGGGTGGCCACTAATTAAGATTCAGGTTGATTACAATTGTCGCTAACGGTATGGTACGCGGACTGATCGGTAACAAAGAAACTATCCGTACCTAGAAATACGAAAAAGGCAACGTTGACATTGTTTACACGTCGTTATTATGAGCAATGCTCCTTCAGCTGAAATCTGAACCATTTCAGATATTCTCTCGTTGTGAGGTCGCTCCATCTTTGAATCTATATGTCTTTTAATTGTTCTTATTAATGGCGACATTCTTTACCCGGATTTTTGATCTCGATATGGACATGACGAACTTATAGGCCATTACTAATTAGATCCTTTTTTTCGTCCATTTGTATGTTTAATTTTTATTTTCAGTATTGCATATCGATCGACATGGGCGCCGAATAGGAACAATTATATGGGAAAAATATTTTTTAAAATAAAGAAAAGAAAAAGATGTGTAAAGTGACTAGTTTCGGTATAGGACTATCATAAGGCATGTAGGAGAAAATATGGTTAACAATAAATTTTATATAGTATCAAAGAATGAATGTAAAGAAGGGAAAGTTTAATTTTTATAATAGTACCTAATTATCTAATTCTTCTGTGGGGAACAACAAATATCAAAACGTGGAATCCATGTTAATTAATTAAAACCGACAATTTATTAGAAGAAAACAACATTATTGTTTAATATTAATAGATCAACTCCTATAAGTAAAGAGTGGAATATTGGCGTAAATATGTGTACATTCAAAACTCAAACTCTATTGTTGCTGTAGCTACAGCAAATGGGAGAATGAGGGTAGCTTAAAAATGTACAGCAACAGTCTCCAAATGTTCCAATACAAATCTTCATATTCCACACCCATCAAACTACCATATCTTGAGCGTACAAGGAAAATCTACTAAGTCCACTTTTGCAAAATTCGTAATAACTGAAACGTAAAGTCCAGTATTGTTTATCTTTTAACAAGAAAAGTCCATAACTACAGTCAATTTAATAAAAATAAACGTTTATTTTCATTTTATTTTTCAAACCCTAATAAATATAAAAAAAAATTATAAAATCTATATTTCTGAAAATTACACATTTTCTTCGTATGCCCACGAATATGTAATTTGAAGACTATTGCTGGAAACATTTTAGGTATCCTCATTCTCCTATGCAACTGCGTACACATCCATTTTTTTATTTTTATATAGGGTGTTTCTAAATTCATGCGACAAAATTCAGGAGGTGATTGGTCATATGAAATTATGATGAGTCTTTCCTACAACAAAATTTTCTCAGCCCACCCCTTTCAGAGATATCACCCTTAAAAGGAGGTGACTAAAATTGAGTTTTTATTTTTTTCTAAAATTTCAATACGATGAGATCTCCATGAATTTAATTAAAGACATTATAGACATTATAGGCAACCATCTTTGTCATATTCATAATTCCAAGAAATTTGGCATTTTTCCCGATAGCCTAAAAGTTTCACTAATTGTCCCTATTTATAAAAAAGGTGATGGAAAATTACAGACCAATTAGTATGTTACCATCTTTCTCCAAGATATTTGAGAAAATCTTGTGTAAACAAATCATAAACTTTATGGAAACTACAAAACAGCTAAAGAACGTCCAGCATGGATTTATAAAAAATAAATCAACCTTAACTGCACTATTCCAATTTACAAATCACATTTTAACCATTATGGAAAATGACAACTTACCACTGAGATTATTTTTAGACCTGTCAAAAGCATATGATACGTTAAAGTATGATATATTGTTAAACAAATTAGACAAATATGCCGTAAGAAAATGGATTAGTGAATACAAAGAGTTAAATTAAAAAATGGCCAAGAACAAATTATATCTGATGATAAATATGTAGGTCTAGGAATTCCACAGGGAAGCGTAGTGGGACCAATTCTATTTGTGCTATATATCAATAATATAGAGGAAATAAGTGAAAATGTGGACTGGTGCTCTATAACAACATGCCGATGACACGAATATACTGGTTAAAAGTGGTACAATGATGCAGTTGGGGCAAAGAGCAAGCCATATTCTTGAAGTGGGAAAGGAGTGGTTTACAAAAAATAAATTGATTATAAATAGGGAAAAGACAAATCTACTACTTTTTAAAAATAAATGGTCACGAATTGCTGAACCACAAAGTTTCACGTTACATGATGTTTTAATAGCCCCACATAAAAGTGTCTAATTTCTTGGAATGGTGTTGGATAGCAACATGTCTGGGTCTGATCATGTGGAGTACACACGATAAAAACTTGGTAGAGTATTAAAGAAAGATTTTTTCAACCTTAAAAATGGTATATCATTCTACAATTGAAAGTAGATAATATTAGGTATGGTATTATAATTTATGGAAGTTGTATTGAAATTGAAAGATTATTTATCTGCCAAAAACGAGCTCTGCGAAATATTTTAGGAATGAAAGTAGGAGACTCAAGTAGAGGAAAGTTTAAACAAAATAAATTATTAACATTGACAGCAATCTATGTACAGGAATGTGTTTTGTTTTTTATTAAAAACAAACATCTTTTCGACACTAGTAAATCGCAGTTGGTGTATCCCACTAGAAACCAAGACGATATCTATCCACACCACAAGTTAACAGTGACAGAACGTGGAGCCTACTATAACTGTATTAAAATATTCAACAGTCTTCCCTGATATATTAAAACAAATAATGAATTGACAGAAATCAAGAAAGTGTTATTTATATATTTAGTTAATAGGGAACCATATAATCTAAATGAGTTTTTGATGACCTAAAACAATATTGTTTATATATTTTATTTGACTCTATTTGGTTTTATATATCTGTAACATACTCCTGAAATAAGGAACTAATATTATCATTATTATTATTATAATCTCATCGTTACCATACCAAGCAACCATTAGCTTGGATTCAACAAAGGAGTGCTCATACTTTTCATAATATGACAGCTCGGGATGTTTTCCTATACAAAATGTCAACTGAATTGTCTTGAACCTTTGATACCAATGACAGCCTAATAATATAAGATAACATACAGGTTTTGATTGACCCTCTTCATTTTTAACACTTTTTTTTAATTAGTTTTAAAAGATTCGTTCTGTATATATTTTTTAGTAGTTCGTTGTAATAATAGTGCATGGCACTTACAGAAAAGTTGCGAAATGTGCTTTAAAAATTATTAATCATACGGGGGTCATAGGAGTGTTAAATTAAATCAAGTGAGTATACTTATTATTATTAATTACAGTTGTTTTTCAATCTAAAATTTTTATTTTGATGTTCATAAGGATGTGATTGATGTTTTGTACATTTTTTACACCAACATGTAATTATTGCAGACGTAACATTTGGAACTGTAGTAAATCGTTCAATATTTTTGTTGTTAAATCAGGAATATCGCTATTTTTAAGTAAAAAATTATTCACGTAATTTTTACGATCTTCATTGTAAAGTTGATGTTTGTGTTTGATTTGAATCAGTATGTAGAGGGGCTAAACTATGATTTAGAAGCAGCAAACGGTTGTATCAAATATTTCAGTTTGATTAATAAATTATTTAAAATCGATTTACGATAAAAAGAAGGAAATACATTTTATAATTAATCATGGTAATGTTAGCAGTATTACACATGAATATCTGCGGTACAAGAATCACTTGTGCCTTGTGCATATTATATTCTTAGTCAGGGATTAAAATATTTAGTGTTAAAAATTACTGTACCTATATGGTACACCTTGACATTGAACGGTTTTAATTTGCTATTTTACTCAATGAAATTTAATTCAAATTACTTTGAACATTTTGGAAACTGATTTTATTTTAAATGCAATATTATATCTTAATTTAATATGATAAAAATGTTCGAAAGGTTGCAACTGTTTTATGTAAAGATGTTATCGAAATGCACTCACGATCACACGTGTCTACTTAAGTCGGCACTATAGGAGATATTTTTTTATTAATAGTTTTACACAAAAAAGTTATTTTTTATAAAAAGTTCTACATGGTCTAAAATCCAAAGTACAACCATTAGATATAAAAAAATTTCAGTCATGTACGAGGTTTGTCGTAAAATAAGAACTTTATTTAAAAGTAAATAATACCTTTATATGTAGTCATATCGAAAATTGTTGTTAAGAACATTTGATAAGACTTATTGAAAACTACGGTCAAAGATCCAGTACTTTCAATCTACCATAAAAAAACCATACTAACTACTTTTTGACTTAAATACGAATTATATTTCATTTTGCAAATCATAAAAATGTTTTGTCATGGTAGATATTAAATACATAATCCCAGATTTCAATTCTGATCAATATTTCTTAATAACAATTTCGATATAGTTAATAATAAATGTATAGTTTAGACTGATGGTTCTATTTTAGGTTTTAGGCCATGCAGAAATTTTAAAAGGTCTAACTTTTTTCATAAAACTAATAAAAAAGTTTTCCATATGGTCTAGATTAAAGCAGACGCTGTACATACAGTGTAACCCATTTAGATTGGAAACACCCCTGTAAAATTAACAACAAACTAATAACAAAATTGAATAATTTAATAAACTTTAACTGTAACAAATAATTAGATCCTAGTTGCCATTACTATACAAGTGTCAAACAGTAGCATCATCTTCATGGCAACTAAGATTTAAATTGAAATAATATTAGGCTTTATTTATATTTATTGGAAAAAATAATAATTTCCATGGATATCTGTTGATACTGAATGTTCTTTTGTGCACGTAACCTTAGTAAGTCATAACTTTGTTATTAATAATTATATTTTTATGAAATTGTGGTCACAGTTATAAGAAGACACTCTTAATCCAGTAGCGTAGTAATTTTTTTAATAAAATTTTATATTTGTATAGCCAAACAACCCACCTGATAATCTAAATTTTAAAATACATATTTCTTGTAAAGTTTTTAGAGCAAATATCAAAATATATTTTTTCTACATCCACATGATTATTAGTTTATCTTCGCACAGATTACAAAACGAAAACGTATGTCACTGCTTTCAACTGAACGAATATATTTCATATCCATTCTAGGTAGTGAGAACACTGCAAAAAAATGAAATCCACCAATCACAGTTCATATTTTGGACACCCAACTACTATTATTTTTAAAATTTTAAATTAGTGACAACCCTGTCAAACTAATTGTCAGTATATTTTTTAATTATTGAAATTAAAGATACATTAAAATAAGTTATTTTTGTGTAGAATCGATAAATAATAGCATTTATGTTTTTATTTGAACCATATTTTGAAAAAAAAAATTAATCAAACTATACGAAACTATTTTAATTAGGAGTATTAAAACCAAAATGGTAAAAGTGGCAGTAGACGCATGAACAGAGACTATTTTTTTTCATATTTATTTCATTTTAAAAATCAGTTAAATTCCTAAAATAAATTTAAATTAGTTATTTTGTCTTAATAAACTAAAATATTTTTTAGTTTGTAGATTTTCGTTAGTGGGTCGTAGAAAAAATATACTGTACAACTCGAGTGGATTGTCCATATTCACTCTTGTTGCACAAATTACTAATTTTATTTACAAAACATTTAGATATCCAACACCTACTAAAGAAGCAAATTTAATTTTTGTAATTAAATATTACTAGAAAATCTTCGTATAAATCCACAAAATCCGGCGCCTCTGTCGTTCGACCTGTAAGAACTTCATTTTGATATAAACTACCCGTTTTGCAACATTCTTTATTTGGGATGTCGCCGCATTTAGTCACTGACTAATTATTAAATTAACCGCTTCCATTTTCGAATCACAAAAATCCGATGGAGAAAAAATACGTCGAAGAAACTGAGTTATAAAAATAAACATTTATTTGACCGTAAACGGTTTTGTTCAAAGGAAAGTGAAATATTTCTAACACATTTGTGATAATAATGATTGTAATTGCACTGTTAGCGAATTCTTTGAAATATAAACGGAGATAATTACTGGCAAATGCTGTTGCGATTAAAACCTCACCAAGAATTACATAAATGATTTAAGGCGACATTTTTTTAAATCCTGTATCCTTTTCTATCGATTTGTAATGTATCAAGGAACTCGAACGACTTGTCAATTTTAATTATTATATAAAATAATTAATTACAAAGATATCAAAAAATTTATACGTATTGTACAGTTGAAAATTATTTATTTGTTGCATGAAATTTAAAAATCGTTGAATTGATAAATGTATTATTAGAGTAATAAACAATTTTTGATTTACCTATCAAAGAGATATCGTTAAATTAAAATAATGAACGTGGTTGTCATTGGGATAATATAAATTTATTGTTTTAATGTAATAAGTGCCTATACACGGTGTCCCAGCTTTTATTAAAGTTATAATATAGAATTTTTAATAGGTACAGTAAATCTCAGGTATGTCCGGTATCCCTAAAGACAGGAACTTGGTTTCAGTTTAAACGGAATACATATGACTAAATTTTAGTATAGTAAAACCACTCTAAAAATCTTTATCATTACTCAATATAATTCATTCAATTTTTTTGAAAATTATGCTAGGTCGTTTGTCGAAAGATGTACCCAATTCAAAGCTGTATCTTTTGAATCGTTTTCTATTTTTGAACAGCGTAAAATGGTTGGAAATACTTTTTCTAATAAATTGACAAACTAAGATAAAACTAACTCCAAAAATAAATAGTATATCTTAAGGCTCACCCGTCTCTACTCCTTTAACTCCTCTTTTCTTACCTGAAACAAAGAAAAAATTTAATTTAATTTTTTTTTGCAAAACTGTATTAATTGGCATTTATTAATAAAATCAAAAGAATCCACAGACAATCCAAAAGTTTTTATTTATTCCTTTCGTTGTTAAAAAATCTTTCTAACATTTTACGCCAATGGAAAATTTATCGACTTTAAAATTTCCAAGAATTTACTGCGCTCACTATTTACATATCGAATTATCGTAGGAGCCCAGCGTGAGTTATAATAACTCACTATTAAAACTGATGGTATTTGTTTATTGATACTATTAATTGCTCAAAAGCAGTTGAATAATTAATGTATAAAGTAATAGGAGTAGATAAAAATTTTTAACCTTTGGCACTGTAGTATTCTTGTTTAAAATCAAAGTTTTTTTTATGGGTTCATATCTCAATTTTTAATTTCTAACTGTCTAATTTTTACGAATCAAAAATTAAATAAGAGGGGGAGGGACTTTAGACACCCGCACTGTATAAATAACAAAGTTCAACAAGAAAGCTACGTTATTTTATACTGATACGGAAATCGGTCATGGTAAAATATTCGAAACATTCAAATTGTTACAGCATTATAAACAGTGTGCATACACATTACTCACGAGACTAGGCCATAATTTATATTGATGTTTGATGTTTATTTCCAGTATAATTTTTATTCCGTTTCTGAATTACAGTTAATTCGTATTGTATTTTATTACATGTAAAATATAGTACTGCTGACTAGATTACCAGTCTATTTTGAAAAATTACCTTTTTGTTGGTTGTTCGCCGATGGCCCGTTTATTTTTATCGTGCAGCAGGATCTCTGTACAATTTTCGGTAATGTGTATTTTTGATTTATTTAAAAATTGCAACTTTATAATTCGAAACAACGGGAAATATTTTGCATACGTATATATTTTGCGTTAAAATATTATACTCTTCTTTTTTCACGCGTTCGTTAATGGAAATTCCTCGACAAATCATAATTTCCATTAATTTTCTGAAAATGTACATAAGATCAAAACCTTCTTAGGGTCCTGGAGTCCTAAAGGAAAATCCATTTACCCGTGGCAAAAAGATAAAAAAAAAATCAATTAGTTTTGTCCACGCCAAGGTTTTGTAAATGCTTGGAGTATTTGTATAAATGGTTTTGAAAGGGGATGAATAAATAATGTGAAGGAGGTAGACAATCGAACGACAAAGAAAATGAATAAACACTAACAAATGGATAGGTATTTAAAAAATTGCAAAAAAAATAATCCCCAGATAAGCAGAAACAAACTTAACCTACCATGACTTAATGCAATATTTACAAACTTTCAATAATAAATTTAATGATAATGATAGTGAACTTCCTATTAGATAACATAGTTTGGACTTATCAGCAATTATATCATTGGAAAATTAAAATGTATTTGATAAACAGCTTTGAAAATTTAAATGAAAAAACTAGAAATTACATTTTAAGCTTGAAATTAAAACCGAACGTGTCAAATTTGTCAAAACCAAAAGGAAAAATTATAGAATATTACTTCCGCGCAAGTGTGAAAGTAAATGGCAAATAGTAGTATTCAATTCCAGAATGTATAACTGATTTTCTTAAAGAATATTCTGAATAAATGTGTTACTACAATAGTTTTTACAATGTTTTGACAGCAACTGATAGCGTTGGACGAAAAACAAAAGTATTTGTAGAGAATAATGTAAGATCTTAAGCAGAAAAATACCCGTTTTGTAACAAAATAATAGTTGTCTGAAACAACCTTCTGAACGTTTAATTTCAAGAAACTGTTTAGGTAAAGGAAACTGGTCGTGAAAAGAAATCAAATACACACAACTAAACGTCCAGGTACCATATTTACAAAAATGGTAGTGCTTTAATTGAAATAAAGAAAAAAGTTACTATCAATTAGCAATTACTAAGAACACAGTTAGTTGCATAATTATTGAAGCGTGTTTTTGGATCTGCATGTCTATGCAATCTATGAAAAGAAAGGATTAAAATAAAATACTCTTGCCTGTTGCGAGAATCAGGTCGATGTTTCATCAATATCCTAAGTCAGAATAAAGTAACTTTTTAATACGATTTCGTACATTAAAAAATATTATAACGACAGTGCTCTATTTTGATCCTCTCCAGAAACTTTCTTCAAAGAATGAAACCACAAAATCTAGAGCTGATTTTATGACGATTTAGACTAAATTACCTTAATCTGTCTTTTATTTCACAACTAAACTGAGTTGCTTGAAGCAACTCAGTTTCGTTATAAAATAAATCGACAGAATTATCGCGCCAATTCAACCACTTGTGGTATTACTACTGATAATTGTCCAGCGACACATTTTTTAAAAAGTTTAAAATGGTTCGTGAAACTGTGTATAGAAATAAACGTATATGTTCTTTTGAAAACTAAAGTACCATATTTATAATTTTTGTATACTATTATTAGGTGTTCCAGTAATACTTCTTATGATTCTAATAATTGCAGTTGTTTGTAGACTATTCCGTTAATCACAGCTTTGCAGGTGCTGGGTTATCCTGTATAGTGCCGACGAATTTTATGACGCTAATACAGCATAGGTTATAATTTCCAATTTTTGCCATGAAGTATTCTTGCAAAAATCAGAACCACGATTTTTCATAGCCCGAGGATGCATCTAAATCCTTTTAATGTTTCTATTTTGTTGTTTTTATTAGACCAGTAGCAGTATAGGTACTTATTTTTATAAAATATTTGATTGAAAGTGTACCTGAAGAAAATGCTTTCACGGTGAAATGCAATCATTTAATAGTATGCAAATGTAAATTTAAAGTCATCATTTAGAATCGCTCCGAGGCATAATGGCGTTTTACCCAAACCAACTGCATTAATGAACTCTTCTAGAGTCAGACAGACATGTTTATACCCACACAGAGTTGCACGCGCTCCAGACCATATCGCTTATTTATTATTACAAGTACTTGTACTGAACGTGACCTAGACGATGGAAGAAATCATTAAATTATTACATTTCAGTTTTCTTCTGCTCAGATTGGCGAATTTACGGATCTACTTGTTCTCTAGAGGGATAAGCATTCATCAAATATTTTTCTCTGGTCGTCTATTGAACCGCGAGCCCGTAAATCTTCGGTTTTTATGAAAATTTCTGATATATGACTGCGGTAAATAATTTTTTGACATAACGGAGAGGAAGCATAACGTTTTTGTCTATGCAGATGGAAATTTTCCCAGTGAAGATTTCTTTATTTACTCACACTACAGCGTCCATAAAGAGAAACGATTTATAATAAAAAATGACGGTAAAAATAATGATTGCATTCCAAAATTTGTTAATAAATGAGGTTCGTATATGACACATCGGGGTAAATACCTATCTACTAGAAACAAACTGCTAATGCATAAAAATTGCCAATAAAAACAAGGAAACCAAAATAACAAAAAAAAATAAGGAAAAGCTGTACATTGGAAAGAGTAACAACTAACAACCTATGACAATTTGGAAAATGATAACAGAAAGTGACAAATAAAGCCAAAAAATCAACAAAAATATACCTCTTTAAATAAAACAGTACTAGGACACAAACATCTTCAGGTTAACCAGGAGGAATTCCACGTATTACTTTGTTCTACTGCTAAAATTAATTCCTCAATTGTTACTTTATTCTGACCTGCAAAGATTAGATTTTGGGTATAGTCAGAACATCTGGAGGGGGAGGGTCGTCTTTCTATTTTATGAAATATATCTGTTATTTACGTTTCTAGAAGAAATTTCTGTAAATAAACAATGCGTGTAATAATATTCTCTATAATTTTCGTTCCATACAAAATTTTCCTGAAATGGTCCGTATTCGATAAATTTGACAAAAAGTAAAAATTCAAATTTTTAATAAAAGCTTTAATCCCTGCGGTGAACTGATTGAATCTTGTCCATAGTCGGAATATCTGAGGGGTGGGGGTACTTTATGAATTGTCATTTGAAGTCCAGCACTGCTAGTAATCTGTTATTAAATTTTTGTTTGGTATATTCTTGTTAAAATATTATACCATGTGAATATCATGTGTATTGACATATTTACAGGGGTGATACAAAGGGTTGTACCAAATAACTGGAAAAAGCCGTAAAAAACCAGACAGGAAAGTCATGTGTTGGACACATCAGATTTTTAGAATTATTTGCATATGGTTTTTCATTTTGACATGATACACTGTAGTCTGTCATTGTCATGGTCAGTTTTAGAGTCGTCCCACCAATCCTGAATCTTTGTTTCATCACTTACTTTGTACATATTCTAAAGACTGTATTTATGACATATAAAGGTTTTGGGCGCAACGCAGAGCCTCTGAGGCTACTTGTCTAGCGAAGGCTCAATATTTTCATGGCTTGTATGTCCCCTATGGATAAGTTTTGCCTAAAAATTCTTGCTTAGTAAATGCGATCATTTTCAATTGTAAAGGGTTATCAGTAACTGAAAGTAGGTTATTAGTATTGGGCCTGAAACTGATTCTTGATGTATACTTATACTGTGTTTATTAACCCTTTAAAGTTCTTTGGTATAAACCTAGTACCACCCAGTTTACTGGTTATTTTAACCGTGAAGTGGGGTTACTATACTAAAACATTGTGATTTAATATGTGTTGCTCTATAATATCAGTTGCTTACAAGATTTGTCCGGGTGTGGTTGTATTTTAAAAAGTGGTACACCACTCATACCAGTGAGACTTGAGGAGCATTAATTTTCTAGTTTTCAATTTAATTTTTGTTTATATTTATAATTCAGAAGGGATACTGACAAAATAAATAAGTGTTATCTATATAGACATCAGCGGCGGCGCGTGGTTCAATACTTTGGGGGTGCACAACGTAAGATAAAAAAAAAATTGGGGTGCCACACGACCACGTCCAAAAACATTCTTTAAACGCTATCAAACCGTCAATCTGGGTTAGCAAATTAAAGAAAGTCCGTCATTTTATCAAAATTCCAGTTTCGACAGCGACACCGATTATTACGCTCCCCACGCAAGCTACAAGTGCACTGATTTCATGTGCACGCGGGCCAGTATAAACATCGAACGTCACAATAGACTGCCGCGGTGAGGGAGGGAGAAGATTGACAAATCAGATCGAATATTCCGATGTGCAGTGTACGAAGATATCGCGACGGGCGCCGGGCAAAGTGAAGATTTGGAGTTTCGTTTACGAAATAATTGATCGTTTTTTAAATAAAAATCATTATTAAAATAATGACAGGACAGAATCACAGGATTTAACTAGTTTTTTATTCAAGAGGAGGCATTAAATTTGGGGGTGCACGTGCACATGTGCACTTATTGAGGAACCGCCGCTGATAGACATACTAAATAACTATAACCTCAAATTTCTAGTGTCGTACTCAGATTTTTAGTAAAAAAATATACTTATTTACGAACTGATATTTATTTTGTGAATTCTGTATACATTTTGAATTTTTTTTTTCTTTGTGTTCTAGGCTTAGTTCAAGATTCATATTTTGGTACATTTTTTATATACCCACCTCAAGTGGTTTGTTGTCTTCAGATAGATCTTTATCAGCAACCCCGAGTCTATCAGACAATTTCAAAAGATCAATAAGAAAAAGGGTAAAACTTGCCCTTCCAATTGATTTTTCGGATTATGATTCAGATGATTCAATTGCCGATAAAACATATACGCCTGATTCTCCAATCCCCTTACAAAATAAGATCTTCTGATAGTGATGAAGAACTGAATTAAGTAGAGGAACCAGTTGCTGAGTTTTCCACCTGGAAAAAGACTGGGGTTTCCAGAAAAGGAGTAATTATATGTGCAACGAGTGCCAAGTAGCTTTATGTATAGAATGCTTTGGTCTCTACCATAATAATTAATTATTTAACATGTAACATGTTGCTTGTTCATTTTGTTTTTATTTTTCTTTTTTTATTGTATGTTTCGCTGTTTAAAATTTAATGTGTTTTTTTATTTTAATTTTGCAGCAATTCCTATATTGTAATTCCAATATTTGAGGAGATATAGGTATAGGATTTGTACCAAAGAACACTACCCACATATTAAGTCCTAAATGATCTCTGGTAAAATGGTTTTACCGCCTATTAATACAAAAGCAAATCGAAAAGTCGATAGATATAGTTACATATTTTCTTTTTTTGTTACCAGAATACTCCATAATTAGCATTTTTTATATAAACTAGTTTTAGAAAAAATTTTCCCGTTAAAGGGTTAAATGTTTATATCATTTCAGTCTCTAAGTATCTTACGTTTGGTAAAACTTTGTTAGATTTCCTAAAATTGATGGAGCAAAAACCCAAATCTTAGCAATTTGCTCGTTTTAATAATAAATCAATTGAAACTGCAAATTAAATTGTTGGTCACAGTCGTTCTGCGTAATTTACAAATAACAAAGTAAATCCCTAATTCCATTTGACGAAGAAAAGGGGTAATGCTTTCCCCAATTTCATCCAGCTGTTACATTCTTCTTGTAACAAACGACTTAGTAGATGGCGTAATATAATATTTCCGACGAAGTTAGAAAAGTAACTTCATGAATCTTTTATATACGTTGAAAACTTTTAGTCTAAAGAAAAATCAATACCGTGGCAAATAAATAACTCACAGTTTTGGACCGAACTTCTAACATCGGATATAACTTTCATGGAGTTCACTAAAATTCATACAAACTAATTTATTGCTAGTTTAAATTTCAAATTAGTGTCAGAGCACCCCTAAAGCTATTCTAACTTCTAATTCTCCATTTCGAGTTCTTACTTCACACTTACCAAGCCGCTTTGGGGCGGGGAGATTGTGGGATTTTACACACGGAGGGTCCAATTTGCAATTATCATTTATTTGGATTTAATCTGTCAAAACACCATTATCATTCCGAATGTTAATAAAGCAATATATAGTGATTAATCACTGGGTTTATGGATTTTTCCATATATCACTTGTTAGTTGTCAGTTCGTTTAATAACATAAAAATCGTAAATAAACTTTTATCACATATTTATATAGATGAATGTAGTGTTAATTATGAATATAACTATAAAATCAATATCATTTTAAATAATAACCAAAGCTTATATTGAAATAACTCATAAACTAAAACGATTTAGAACATATTTTTATTTATTTTTTATCATGCACTTGCTTGCACTAATCCAGTTTATATTTCCTTTTGAGCTTCTGATAACAGATGTGGCATCCACCCAACGTGAACATCGATTCCTGCCCTAGACTCTACGAGTAGACGAAGATGCTCACAAACGATTGTTTTGCTGCTGATTCGTGCCAAGACGTATTTTAATCTTTTAGGACGTAAATCTACGATCGATTACTGATATTTTCTCCACATTTTTTAATAATAAATATCTGGCTTCCTATTTTAAATTATGGAATGTCCAAATTGATTAGGAATATCGAAATATTAAAATTTCAAAATATCGAAATTAAAACACATCAAAATTGTAAAATATCAATTTTTTTTAAACACCTATCTAAATTAAAATATCGAGAAGGCAAACTATCCACAGCGAATACCCGATAAGTAATAAAATTTTATTTAGGCCTTTTAATATCTTTTGTATTTTTGCCCCCTCTTTCAATTACAAATTAAATGATTTTAGACAGTTAGATAGTGACAAGTATAGATGCTCGCAAAAATCAACACAAGCCTCGAAGAAGGCTGAAAAACTGCAATTGGAAATTAAAAATTTTAAATATGCAAAAAATAAATTGCTCAAAACAGCTCCAGAGATCTCAAGAGAAACGAGAAATTCTCGTCGAGAAATGACACTCTCTCGTCTAGTCTCGAATCTCTCGTCTGCGGCAACTGTAGTACCTGGGTGTCGTCGACTGTGATAGTGGCATTTCTAATTGTTCTTCTGCCTGCTAGGAATATTGCTTCAATTTTGTGCGGGGCTAGCTGTAGATCAATCCTCAACATCCAGATTAAGAGTATCTCTATTATCCATTTTATTTGTTCTTCTATAATTTACTTGTCCTCTCCACAAGCTATCAGAGCCAGGCTGTCAGTGTGACCTATGATGGCTGCATCATCTGGCATCTCTTCCATAAGAATGTTATCATAGAATACATTCCATAGGGTGAGCCCGAGCAACGAGCCCTGAGGCATTCCGCAGGTCATACTTATCCATCTCTTCATTTTCTCCGACTAGGATTATTCGGTCTTCAAGGTAGGTGCATATTTTTCTTAAGTATGGCTGTTTTCGTCTTTCCTTTAATACCGTTATTATGTGGCCATCGGACCTAATTAAAAGCGTTTTTCACATAAATCCTAGCCTTAATTGCGAATTTACTATTGGTGTTGGCTTTTGCTCTGATTTTTTTAACCTTTTCAATAGTATCTATAATGGATTATCAAAAACTCTTTCTAAAGCCGTACTGGATGTAGTATAGTACATTTCGTACGTCCAATTCTTCATTAAGTCTCTTGTTTATTATTTGATCTATTAGTTAGTACACAATGGCCTGAACTTCTTCCTTTCCCCTGGTTTCCTTGGTTTCTATTTTCTATTAATATTAGCTTCCTTTCAGGAAAAACTGCCAATTTTAATGACATTATTTGCCATTACATCCAATAACCCTGGTTTGAAGTCGAAAATTACCTTCACTACTTTGGGTGGGATCCCATCAGGGCCCGCTGCTTTGCCTGCTTCTATCTTTAGTCAAGCATTTCTTATTTTTGCTTCGTACAGGTATATCCGCTTCGCTTATGTCCAGATTGCTCCATGTTTTTACTCTAACCCTCAGGGAATAATTCCCTTTCCAGCCTCATCTGCTCTGCGATAGATAGTGTTAATGGAGATCGCAGCCAGAGCTTTTCCATTACAATTTTATATCCCTTGCCCCAAGTGTCTGTATCTATGTCTTCACAGAGTTTCTTGCAAGCTTCATTTTTGGCCGTTTTTATGGCTTTTTTGAAGTTTTTGCGACATTCTTTGTATCCGTGTGCTGTTTCGGTTTTTATTTTTTCGGTACTACAGTCCTTTCAACTTGTTCTTGTTAGGTCCCTTTTTGTCTGGTTGCACTTGCTTCTTATTTCTAAGATGTCGTTACTCCACTAGTATTCTGCTTTATGGTTTGTATGTGGCGGCTTCTGTTCCATCGTTTGGTTGAATGTTGTGTGGATTGCTTTTATTATGCAATCAGCAGCTTGTATAAGCTCTACTTTATCTAGATATCCAGACACTATATTCACGAGTTGCCCTTCCTGTCTTTATTGAATTTTCATCCGGACTGCGCTTTTCTCCACTTAATTTATATCTGATTGTTTTTATGGTAGCTTAGATATACAATTTCTTCATGGACTTCATCAGATTGGACGAACACAAAGTCGCTTGTCCATTCTGCCAACATTTTGCCTTCTTATATCTTCAGTCGGTGATTCCCAGCTCTAAGATTTGGCGTTGAAATCACCGCCAATCAATGTTTTCTTCTTTTTTCTTTTATTATCCATATCCAGTTCGTTCAGGTTGCTTAAATTCTTCCTGTTTTGCTCTTGGAGTTATGTAGCATGAATATAGTAGGACCTTTTCAGTTTCTATCAACACATCCATTTCCGTGTCCTGTTCTACATACTTTCTATTTATTGTTTACTATACATATAGCCGCATCTACATGGTTATTAGTGAGCCACTACGTACTTTGTTTTGCCACATTTTTGTTGGGTTCTGCTAGGGCAATATCTATTCTTGCTATTGTCCATTTGTCAGATCTATAGCTCTTTTGCTCCTACCTCGATTTACTTGTATAATTTTAAGGGTTATTACTAAATACTGTAGTCACCTTTAAAAAAACAAATTGTAGACTAATTCAAAATATTTTAGTTAAACATATAATATTTGAACCCATTTCCCTTTATATTTAAACGATAATTAAAATATATTAAAAACAATAATTTATATGCCAACAATTTGCGATTAGAGAATTATAACCGCAATTTTGGAAGTATTTTTGAGATGTACAAAAATATTTTTCACGCTAGCCATAAACATGCAACAAGACATACACATAACACAAGTTTCGCTGGTCAAGTTAGCGGTGTCTGTCAAATAAACATTATAGTAAAGTATAGAAAAAATCTTGTGAGTAATTCAAGCAAAAAACCTATTTGCTGTATACAATAAATTTCTACGCTCCGCTGGCGCGTCGTGTGGCAACTTTTTATCTCGAACGGTAAAGTAGCACTTTCCGCTCCTAATACATAAATGGTTATAATGGTTGAGACGAGTTTTCTTTTTTATTTTGTAGATTATACACATATACTCCCATAGTCCATCTCTTTGCGGTCACTCATCCAAAAGGGGACCGGAGACTTTACGGCTTAACTGCCGCGAGTACATGGAAGCGCACGATACTCGTAACATACCTCGTTAGCAAAAATTAACATTAGAGTCCGCTATAACGAAAAAAATGTATAAAATCTTTAATATCGCAAGTTTAAACAATTTAAAAAAATATAATAATTATTAGCTATAGAAATCTTTAGCTTCTCACGCGAAACAATTAAATAAAAGAAGTAAATTTAGCAATTATCGGCATGCTTCTCTTCATGTTATCTATACACAAATCAGATACATGAAAACGGAATTAATTCGAAGATAGATATCTCCGCAAAAGGTTTGCAAATGAGGAAAATTTAATATATCAATGCAAAATCTTTCAGGAATGTATTGTATGCATAGTTAAACCTCACGTAGTTGCAGCAGGTTTCCTATTTGATTAACAAAATGACAGCAGACCATAAATCTGCATTAATAAAGCCATACACTCTCGAACATTGAATTTGCTGCTTGTAAGGAGCAATAAATTTCTTTATTTTACATTTTACACGATATACAAGCGGGCATTTGTTATGCATTAATCATTTCCTTATCATCTTACGTTAAATTGCGATATGAAATATGTGTCTGTGAAGTGTGTAAAGAGAAGAATATAGGAAAATTTCAAATTTCGTTATATTCAATATTTATTAGGACAATTTAAATAATAATGTATGTTAGATGAAAATCATTTCGCAATCATAATTTGTTAATATTGTAATGTTTATTTATTTAAGCAGTTTATTTATTTTCAATGAGAAACTTAATTATTTTTTATTTATAATTCGTATACTCGTTCAAATAGATATTTCACATGTGCCTCACAAAACATAGACAAAAACATTATCTCATCAAGTGATACTGAATAAGAATCAGCCAAAAAAGCTAACAAGATCGCAGTGGCACTAAGCAGAATAATGCCAAATTTAGGAGGTTTCAAAGAGGAAAAAAGGAAGGTCATTAGCAGCATAGTAAATTACATCATACTATACGGAGTCTCGGTATATAGACTGAGTTAATATGATAAAATATAGAAGAACGCTAGAGGGACCTCAAAGAGAGGCAGCGCTAAGAATAGCCTGTGCGTATCGCATAGGGTTAACTAAAGCCATTCAGGTGATTTCGAGAACAATACCTTCTGGCCCAAGAAAGGAAATTGGCGAAGAAAGGACAAATAGAAGAAGAGCAAGAGAAAATACGATGGCGAGATGACAGGCAGAATTGGATGGAGAAGTACTCACTGGCCAGTGGATGAAACAGCTCATACCAAAAATAAAACCTTCGGTCGAAAGAAAATACGGGGTACTATCTCACCCAATTCATATCCGGCCATGGGAGATTCAACAGCTATCTACATAGAATAAAACTGGTAAATAATGAAGACTGCAGGTACTATGGAAACCCAGACATACCCCAATATACTATACAAGGGTGTACGAACTGGAACAATTAAGAAGCAACACAGGACCAGGAACTAATCACCGCCAACAATATCATACGACTCATGCTACAAGACGAGAAAAAATGGACATCGATAAATAACATGGTAAAAACGTTCCTCAAAATTAATGAACAACACGACAGATAACAATCAAATACGGAGACGGCCGCAACATCCTAACAAACCATCCTCCCTGAAGTAATACCAGAGGGTATCTATTTTTGAATCTCAGGGAGTAGAAATGTTGAGGGAAGAATGAGAAAATACAAATTTTGTGCAGATGAACAGAAAAACTGGTTTTCTATTCCCTCGAATTCAAGAATAGCTACCCAGGCAGGAAATTCCAAGGAATATTTCGATAAAGGCTCCAGAGTGGATTTTTAGTCGATAGAAATCGGACACTACCTAGTCCAGATTTAGATTTAGAAAATACAAACTGTAACATTAGTATTAAATCTAGTACTGAGAACTCCGATGTCGAAGATAATATATTTTAGAATTCATATCATTCTGCTAACGACTCAGACTTTCCTGAGAACGGAATACCTACAAATACCAAAAAGACCTATTCTTGTACTGTTAATTGTCCTAGTTACTTAAATGACTATATTGTATTTTAAAATTAAAAAGAGAAGCGTGTTGTATAACTTGTTTAAGTTGGTAGTTCTTGTAATCTTTAGTTGGTAGTTCTTCTATTCTTTAGTTGGTAGTTCTTGTTTTTGTAATCTTTAGTTGGTAGTTCTTGTATTATTTAGTTGGTAGTTCTTGTTTTTGTAATCTTTAGTTGGTAGTTCTTGTATTCTTTAGTTCGTAGTTCTTGTTCTTGTAATTTTTAGTTGGTAGTCAAGTTTTGTTAAGTTGGTAGTTTGGCAGACAACACAAGATGTCTGAAGAACGTACCAGTTTATAGTTTTGGTTGTAAGAAGATATAAAAATAAAAGGATATAAATAGTAACTTAGTTTTAATAAAACATAAAAACAAACTAAAACATGGTGTTTTTATAAGATTTTTACCATTCCCAAAATAAAAACATTTTGTTTTGTGTATGTGTGATTAGATTTAGGTTTTCATTGGCCATACATTTTGTTTAAGAATACCGATTAGTCTTAATAATGATTACCTTTCTTTTATTTATTTCAAAATAAAATAGGCAAGCGCCAATAATACAGTAAACTTTCAAGTAAGATTTGAATAGGATACTTTACGAGTAAATAACAATACTTTTTCTAGAATTTTTCCTAGTGATGGAATCAGGGCTATCTATCTGTCTGTAGTTAGCTATTTATGTTTTTTCGTCATTTTTATATATAGGAATAATTAGAGACTGCTTAAAAAGTTAAAAAAAGGTGCCTATAGAGAGAATTGTATTGATAATATTTGTGAGAGTGGCAGCTATAAAGTATCAAATGAGTTGCAATGTCCCCGCAGTTATGTTATCCTATCCTGGAGCTGTCTTCTTTTTTAAACCTGTTATTATATTATTATGTTTTACCTCAGTCATAGTTATTGCAATAAAGAATATTGAATTTTAAAGACGTGCTTTTTCTCCTTATAATTTTTTGTTTTTCAATGTTTTTTGCTAAATTTATCCCTACGTTTGTGAAAGAGTTATTAAAATCATCTGCTATGCGATAGGGATCAGTAATTAAATTTAAAAACTGAATTTTTTGAGATACGTGAGTGTGTGAGATTGACGACGATTTATGTAAAGTCGCTAAAAAGAGTAACCCTACAAATAAGTAACGCTCTTTGTTTGATTTGTTATGATAATTGTTACCGTAGAAAAAGCAAAGTGCGTGGTTCACTGTCCTCGACGTGGGAATAAGTCTTCGGTAGCTGAAGAATCCTAGTTAATTAAAGGACATTTTCAATTATCGACCACATCGTTAACTGCATTTATCAATACATTACACTGTTTTTTTTTTTTCGAGTAGAACTCTCGAGCGTAATTTTCTGATTTTCTCCGAGATAAATGGTAGTTAATTACACAAAGAAAAGTAACCACATAAATTATACTTTGGTGGAATTTATTTGTTCCTCTTACATTACGGCCAAAGTTAAAATAAATGTCTTAATGCATTCTGGGGTATTTAGATAAACATAACTGAAAGAAACTTTTTCGTATAGTGGAATTATCTGTAGTTTATCTGCAGTTTACTTTTAAAAGAAGTGAATAATGGATTGAGCTTCCGGCAATTAGAAAATATTTATTGTTTTGTGGAAGGAAACAAATAGTAAAAAATGTCAAAAAAATAGTTTTACACACATTACCTCAAGTATTTTAATATTAAAATAAAAAATATTAACGATCTTTTCAGATGCATACGGTGAAAAAGAAGAAGCAGACGAGAAAGATGAAGAAACTTGATTTATTACAAAGATCACAGCCGATTGCAAATACGTTCATTAAATATTTATTTATAGAATTCTTAAATGGAGAAGTATCGTTGAATTCATATTTAATGACTCGATTACGGCTGAGTAAAGAACAAATGAATTGTTATTGAATATAAATACAAAGTATAATAAAATTGTAGAAAAGGTAACAAAAGACTTTATATACATTTTTAATTTAATTTTTTTTAGATGTGACTGTTGTCCACCATATTTTATTTTATTCTTTTGTTTTTTATTCGTCCATTATCGACATATCTAATAAATGTATTTCTTGCAACAAGTATTTGAAATTTGTTATAATTATTTTTTCGAAAAGTCATATATTATCTAGTAGGTAGGCTAGACAACGTTAATATAGTTAAGATACCTAAAAGTTCTCTTAAAAACTGAAATTTAGAAGTAGTTGTGACTAAATGGTTTTGATTAACGTACTGTTTTTATGAAAAATACCGAAATCTGGCGAGCAAAAAATAGAGGTCACCTTAAAATTTTCATGTTCTTTGAAATTTTACGTTTTCAGATCGTATTCGCAAACTGTACATCATTGCAAGTGCTTTTGTAAGGTGAATTTGATACTATATACTAAACAGAAATGCATTTTTTCTTGGATTTCATGATTTATTCTGAAAAAGCAACAATATAACATTTTGGGCGAAATTCAACATTTTGTTGTTAGGGAAAATATGGAACAAACAAAATGAAAAAACTAATAACTAATAACGTGTATTTCCTCCTCTTGCATTGATGACTGCTTGAAGTCGGCGCGGCATACTTTGAATTAAGTTGCGGATCACATTCTGGTCGATGTTATCCCATTCTCAGCTCCTGGACAGGTCTTGGTGCTGGTCCGTCGTCCCAACTCGTTCCAGACATGTTCTTTGGGATTCATGTCTGGGCTGCGGGCAGGCCAGTCAAACCGCCTAATTTCTATCTCATTCCAATACTCCCTGACAATTCTGGCTGTATGTGGTCTCGCATTATCTTGCATAAAAATGCCACATTCCCCCATAGTCACCATGAAAGGCATAACATGGTCTTCTAGCACATCTGTAATGTACCTGTGAGTGGTTAGGGAGCCATTTTCTATGAAGACTACTCTGTACGAGCTAGTGCAGTGATTCCCGCCCAAACCGTAACTGACCCACCGCCAAATGGAAGACGCTCGCCAATGCAAACTTCAGCATATCTTTCCCCTGGTCTTCTCCACACTCGTTGACGTCCATCTGACCCAGTGAGGCAAAAACGCGACTTATCTGAGAACAACACCCAGCTCCAGTCATAATCATTCCAACGAACGTGATCTCTGGCAAATGTCAATCTTGCAGTCCGATGCTGGCGTTGCAACGGGGGACCTGTAGCCATTCTTCTGCATGACAGTCCAGCAGCATGAAGTTTTCTTCTAACGGTCCATTCACTAACGTTGACATTTCTCACTTCTTCCAACTGATTTCGCAGTGAAACCGCAGTAGCTGTCCTATTCCGCAAACTTGTGGACACCAAAAATCGGTCATCTCGTTGAGTGGTAACTCTTTTTCGCCCAGACTCTGGTCTTATAGTGATCAGGCCAGTCTCCAGAAAGCGTTGGTACAACACCCTTTGCACACCACAAAGACTAGCACCAACAATTCTTGCAGTTTCACGTTGCCCCCGACCATCTTGTAACAGCGCAACAATTCTTGCCACAACAATCGGATCTAATGGCATTATGGGCCTGTTAAATCACTACACTTTGCAATCGTTAGGTTTTACACAAAGAATCAACAGTAAACTGGAAAACAGGCAAGAGAAAGGTGAATGTTAAATTAGCGTAAAGGCACACTTTTCATAAAATTATTCTAATAAATCGAATGACAGCTGTCAAGCCTCGGACAACAATTGCTTCAACACCTACTAATACTATTATGCCCTTATCAATATTGACACTAAAATTATTCGCAATTTCTGAAGTGACCTCAAATTTTTGCTCACCAGTGTATATATATATAATTAAATAAATTTATTGATATTTTGCTTGTCATTCAAATGCTATTTGAAAAAAGTCATATTCCCGTTCCTAAAAAAAAACAATTTATAGAATAGTAAAACATTTTTAAATTTTATTACAATTTTAAATGAATACTTTGGTTTGACATTTTTAACTGGCATGTAGATAATGTTTTTATTGCAATAAATATTATTTGTAGTTATATTTATTCCAAATATTTTCATCAACTTCCAATGGAATTTTTAGATACGTAATTGTTTTCATCTTCCTTTTTATGATGAAATTCCTATGAATTATTTTGTATAGGTATTTAATTAATATATTATTGAGTTGGTAAATGTGGATATGTAACTTATTGTCATATAATTTTGATTTTAATAATTTGTAGGCTTTTTGGATAGCTGCAATATAAAAATTTCAAATTTGAACCCTTGCTCAATCGCATTTTAAGTGTATAAAATTCCAAATACCAATTAAATTGTACAAAGAGAAAATTAAGCATGTGACGACCTTAAATGATGTCGACATGGAGCATGAAATACAGGTTGTGCAGGTCTGACGCCATTATTCATCTCTTTTATTTTGATTTTTAGATCGAGACTTGTTTTTGTTCTCTTGCATGCGAGGAGAATTCCATTCTTCGTTGCATTTCTCTTAATTTTTACCAATCGCTTTTGAATCTGTCTCACTTCGGCTTATTAGCAGAATACGGGCTTGGCGATGTTTTTGTATGTCTAATTTAGATCATTATACGATACGGGGTTTATGTGATAAGTACTTGAACATTATTTTATTTTCAATATTAGCTAGACACACTTATACATATTGTCACAGAAATAGATAGATTAATTTTAATCCGTAACCGAACTTGAAACCCAAAATTTTATTATTTTTTTTTTCGTCTTTGGCCAATTATCAATGTATTATAGATAAATCAATATAGTTTTAGATAACCTAAAATTATTAGAGATTTATCATAAAAATCTGCATTACTAAAGGTATTTTGATCTATTTTACAAGTTTCTAGATGCGGAGTAGATTGTAAAGCGGGTCAAATATTTCATTAAAAAATATTATAATTTTATTAATTTTTAATAAAATAATGCAACCCTAAGGGTGGGTTGTACAAAGACTGCTGTACACTCAGTTTAGCTAACAGGTTTAACTTTTAACTGTAGTTATTTTAAAAGTACAAACGTCATTTGAAAACTATGTATAACAATAGCCGATGATTATATAACGAGCTTTACAGTTTAATCTAAGTTTACATTTTAACTGTCTATTGTACAACTCGCCCTAAGGGGGATAACAAAAATTGTGAAATAATTCATACTTTTGAAATAAAATTAAAAATAACTTTTCAAATTTTTTATTTTATTTGAAGAGAAAATATGTTTCAAGATACAAATACAGAGTAGGTCTGTGATTTTGGCACCACAACATTGCAAAAAAAGGGCAAAAATGTGTGAGACGTTTGTCCATCGTTTGCCCATTATTGCCCATGAACTAACTTTTTTGCCCACCCTCTGTTTTCAAAATATATCGAAAATGATTTTCGCGGGCCAATTTCCAGACAAAAGTTAAAATTTTCATAATTCAATTTCACGGCATAATAGCATTTCGTTTGCCCACGTTTGCACATAAATTAGTTTTTTTAGAAAAAAAAAATTAGAAAAAATAAAAAAAAACAACAAAAAATATTCACAAAAATACAATATGATAACTGCATTAGATAACCATTCGTTAGCCCATGTTTGCCCATTTTTTTCTTTGACGAGTTTATTTGTTATTAAAAAATGGGCAAACATCGAAATAATGCCAAAATATTTGTAAATTACTAAAAAATGTTTTATGAGGATTGCCCATTTTTTTTTTAAATCCTCGTCAAATAGGGGAGCTTAAACTACGATAACAGTGCATTTATATGTGTTTATTAGTGATATAAAAATGGGCAAACATCAAAATAATTCTTAAAAAGTGTAAGTTACTAAGAAATGTATTCTGAAGATTGCCCATTTAAAAAAAACATCCTCGTCCAATAGGGGCGCTTAATCTGCGATAATAATGCATTTCTGTGTTTTTATTTGATATAAAAAAATGAGCAAACATCGAAATGCTTAAAAAATAAGTGTAAGTTGCTAAGAAATGTATTCTGAGGATTGCCCATTTTTTGAAAAAAATCATCGCCCAATATGGGGGCTTAATCTCCGATAATAGCGCATTCCTGTGTTTTTATTTGATATAAAAAATGGGCAAACATCGAAATGATTCCAAAATAATTGAAAGTTGCTAAGAAATGTATTCTGAGGATTGCCCATTTAAAAAAAAATCTTCGTCCAATAGGGGCGCTTAATCTGCGATAATAATGCATTTCTGTGTTTTTATTTGATATAAAAAAATGGGCAAACATCAAAATGCTTCAAAAATAAGTAATGGTATATACGGAGTGGCACAAAAGTCTGGAAACAGCTAATTATCTCATAAATTGCTAGTCCTAATTGTACAAAATTTGGGGTACATCTATTTTGGGATACGGTGATTCCAGATTTGATATTTGCAAGGTTGCCAGATTTGCCGTTTCTCTTATATTATTAGTCACTTTGGCTTTTCAAATTCATCACCCTGTATATTCAGTCATTATTGGAATCTCCTATTCAAAACGAGTTTAATCTCCGTATCCCAAAATAGATGTACCCCAAATGTTGTACAATTAGGATTAGCAATTAACGAGATAATTGGCCGTTTCCAGACTTTTGGGCCACTCCGTATACTACATAATGCACTTATGACCATTCTACTAAAGTGCTGCGCTTGCGAAAGAGAACGGACATTAACTATATACCTTACATTCTATCAGAAACTGAGACGGTAAAGTACCCTATAGTATATTCACAGTGAAGGTGCTCTAATCCCATACAACTCAAATGGTTGATTGGGTGTCCCAAAAGTTTTGGGAAAAAGTTTGTCTGTGCTCTGAGGAGTATTAAATCAAATTTATCTAGTTAGCCATGCCGATAAACGTTGCCCTGGGTTACTTACATTCAAAATTGTCTTCCGAAATTGGTAAATTATATTAGAGAACATCATGCCAACGACAATATTATGTTTTGGCCGGATTTGGCGTCGGCTCATTATGCTAGAGCCACATGCGAATGGTTAGAAGCTCAAAATGTGCCATTTGTGCCTAAGCAGGACAACCCCCCGAATGTTCCCCAAGCAAGACCAATAGAGACATTTTGGGCAAATTGTCAAGAAAAGTTTATGAAAATGGCTGGGAAGCTCAAAACGAGCAGCAGCTGCGGCGTAGGCTATTCCAAAAAAATTAGGGAGTTTCATGTTGAAGAGTGCCAAACCCTAATGAGACGCGTCAGGACAAAATTGCGCCTTATCGAAGAAAATGGACCCCTAGCGGTGCTGTAGTAGTTTTTATTTATTGTTAAGGAACCACTTTGTACGTAGTATTATGAGGGATAAATAAATCTTTAATAAGTCTTTAATTTTTTTCCCAAAACTTTTGGGACACCCGTTAAAATAGAAATATGTTCCTAGTATTCTATTAAAAAAAATAACTAATTTGCTCAACCTGAGCCATCGCGGGATGAATAAACCAAATTACCTAACCTGTGCGGCCTGGAGCAATTTAAATTTTTCTAAACGGACTTTGACACAGATGAAAATCTGTATTCGATAAATTCTACCTCGGACCAAACCAGATACATGCATTTTGATCATCTGAGATCATGCGTGCGTTAGGGTTTTATCACTAATGGCGATCTGAATTCGTGTTGGATTAAAAAATTACCTGTGAGACCGTCTGAGATAAAGTATACCGTCAATTTAAGTTTGGTAAGTAATGCTTAGAAAAGGTCACTATTAACTAAAAAATATTTGGGTTATATTGTTGTTACATCAAAAAATTGCCTGGAATATAATAATAGTTTAATAAAAGTTCATTTGCTTTAATTATTATTACAATCAACTTTAAATTTACCTAATAATGACCTAAGAGTTCTTGTTACACTGTATGAAAGTCCTAACGGAGATAATACTCAATATTAACCAATGATTAGTTTATTTTCTTTTCAACATACATATTTCAAAGATGATTAATATCTTTAACACTTGATAAATAAGAACAAATCACTAGCAATGATTTTGGGAAATGAGATTACTTATTACAGAACTACGTATTGTATTTTTACACAAAATAGGTATGTTATAATTACTAATTAATTAAGAAATTATTAGCTTTTGTAATGAAGTACGGTAAGTACTAAAAAATATACTTATAAATAATTATCCCTGGGGCAGTGCGTTTGGATTATAATTTATAACTCTAATTTGAGCTTATGTTCAAGATATCTTTAATAAACTATCGCCATCAAATAATTATATCTGCGATTAAAGTAATTTCACCAATTAAAAGACCATTGCACATGGGTAGATGGTAATTTATTGTATATTTAAACGTAATAGTATGTATGCTTTCAGTAAGTTCGAATTAATAATTATTCAACTAATAATGATATTGCAATGACCGTAAGTCATGATTAATTGTTTTACATAACACTGCCATCATTTATCATTTAAATCGTATGTAAATTCTTTTTTTAATCATAAAAATTAACGATTAGTTTTAAATGTCATTTCTATTTAAAATATGTTTATAGAAAAAGCATAGGACATTCAAAAAGTTTTTAAAGTAACCCCACTCTACAACTCTTTCTTATTATTTATTACTGACACCATCACCATAAATATTCATACTAAACTAAACACATATACCATTCAAAAGGCCATATTTTAGTTAAAATTAATCGCGACAACTAATCTGCATTATAATTCATCTGTCACATTTACCACGAGCCTCGGGTAGGTGTTTCAGAATACTCCTAAGGCCACAAGACACATACCGAAACGATCCGTACACCTTATATACCTCCCATCGAAAAGATGGTATTTATGTTAGCTCGTTCAGAATGGTAGAAATCATAACACCCTCCTGAGCCATTGTACCGATAAATATCGTCGATGGACAACCCCCTGCGCAATATGTCAGTGGTAGACACCCGGGGTTATACCAAGTGGGTGGTATTATTAATATCGGTGGTTAGGATCTAAAGAGTTTGTAATGGTAATTATGATGAGGTGCTTTTACTTTTACTAAAGGTATTGAAATCCTGAAAATTAATAAAAATGGTGACATTTTTACGTAAAATTACATTTTTTTAATACTAGTAATGTACCTCATTTCGTACAATTTCGAAAAAGATAACCAATTTGATAAATTAGGTGTAGATAAGAGATGGAAATAGAGGGTGTGGCCATTATCGAAAATATTAAAAGTAAAAAATACAGACAAAACTAGAGAATATGAATTTTTGTTTTTATAGTCATGTTCGACTATATAGTTTTTTTTTAATCTTATCAACATAATCTACTTATCTGCTAAAAAGTCCCAGTATACAATTAGGATTTTCTTCCTATTAGCCAATACACTTTTATTGTAGGTACTTTATACTCAGCTCCATTTTTTTTTCTTTTTTAGACATATATTCATTCCACCTCCAGCTTGACATTTAGGTTCGTTCGTAGGTAGCTATTTTTGAGTTTTTTTTATTGTGAATAGTTTCGTTATTGACTGTTACTGGGATGTGTAATTTTATTTATTAAATCGATGTGGTTTGATTTTTTATTTCCGCTTATCATGATTCTCTATCTTCTGGTCTAAGAATCTATTTCATCACTTGTTCTTTGAAGTTTCATTGTGTTTTCTTCAGTAATATACCCTTTTGCTATTATATCAGAATCATCGGCAAATGTGGCTATTTTCGGTAAATCATTAGTGTAAATCAAGTAAAGAGCTAGCCTTAGTAAGCTCCCCTGTGGGACTCCTGCCTTGACTTGTCTTATTGTCGAATGATCTTCTTGTTTTATTCTAAAAGTTCTTCCATTTATATAGGTATGATTTCATAATTACTAAAATTTGTTTAGGGAACAGTTTTTTTACAAAAGCTTGAGCTATGTCAAGGGAAATACCGAGCATATTTTTTCTCTTCAAACACTTTCTACAATATTTCTATCTAAGATCGATTTGATCCTTTTCCGTAGTGTTTTTTCGATTTATCTTGAGATAATAGGTTTATCTGTATGAAGCTACTTCATTTTCAGGTTTTCCTGATTTATGTTTCATAATTATGTCGGCCATTTTCCATATGTCTCGGACATATTTCAGGCGCATTGTTGCATTTATTGTGTCAATTTCATTATTCCCTTCCTTGGGAGTTTTTTGAGTAATGCTCCTCTCAGGTCAAAATATGAAACTTTTTTTTAATTATTATTATCATCAATGAGGCCAGAAGCTGTACTTTTAAAAAGAGAAAAATAAACTGAAGTAAACGAAAGAAAAATTATTAAAAAGATACGTGGCGGTGTCCGAATAGCAGAAGTTATCTGAAGAAGGCGTATAAAAAAAGGAGTACCTAATATACATATTCAAAAAACAAAAATAGCACTTGGTGAGGCCTAAATATCGTGGGGCAAACCAGCCTCCATACCTTACAGATACAGAACACATATTACAAAAAACAAGATGATTAAGGCACATGGAATTGTAAAAATAGTACTGGATGGATGAAAAGGTGGGAAGAGATGAAGAGAATACAAATAGTAAAAATGGTTACAGCATTTCAAACTGGATACCTATATTTACAAGATATTGGAAACAAGTAGCAAAAGACAGACAAAATGAAAAGAAGATAAATCAAGGATCTCTAAGAGCTGTAGAGCTGAACTATACAGATATCTACTGCTTGTTTGACATTTTGATAAAGGATTATAAAAATAGGTATTTAAATTAAAGATTTGGCCATGAAAGTCTACATAGTGTTTATATTATTAATTTTTTATAATTTGTCTTAATGTAGACAAATGATCCATTATAGGATATTGCTAACACACTAGGGTTACTAAAATGGCTTTGGATCATTGCTTTTATCTTTATAATCGACAATATGTCAACGTTAAGTATTCAGATACTGGCATTTAGTGAAAAGGACGCAAGCCCATATGAATCTTACTGTAATTTACATGTTTTGTTGTAGAATTATTTACCTCCATATACATATTTTTTTTTTTGTTAGGAATTGTTACTAGTCATTACTGACTAACCTACAATTTTAATCTAAAGATCTTACAAACTAATTACTTATCTAAGAAGTCCCCATTGGGCTGTCTTAATTGTTTCTATAGGAAAGCATCACAAGTTGGCGTGACGATTTATTACACTGTTTTACACTAGCACTAACATTAACGTTCACTGCACTAGCTCAAATGGCTTCTTCCTTTTGAGCCTTCTGTTGAGTGTAGAGTTGTCCAGTAATTGCAACGCTTCTTCGTTGACCCTCATGTTTCGCAGCAAACCTCTTTATTTCTTCTTCGATTGTTGGCATCTTCAGGTCTCTATGAAGTTAATCGTTTCGGTAGAACCAAGGTGCATCAACAATGCATCTTAGGACTTTATTTTGGAAAACTTGTATCATGTTGATATTACTCTTGCTGGCACATCCCCATAGCTGTATGCCATAAATCCAGATTGGCTTTAGGATTTGTTTATAAATCAGCAGTTTGTTTTTGTTGTGCACTGACAATTTGGATTTTCTTCCTAGGAGCCAATACATTTTTTTGAATTTAAGTTCAAGTTCTTTACGCTTTTTTTTATGTGCTCTTTCCATTTAGGTTCATCCCTAGGTATTTGGCCGAATCGTGATCGGAATAACGTCATTGTTTATTCTTATTTGTTTTTGTTCAGTTGGTCGAAGAGTAAACTCAACATGCACTGATTTAGTTTAATTTATTTTTGTTATCCACTATTTTGTCAATCGATTGATTCTGTTGCAGGTTTTCTGAAGTTTTTCTGAGGTCTCTGTATTAGTTCCGCCAACTACATCAATATTAATTTGTATTTCTAACTTTAATGATTAAAGAAATGATCCACAAACAATGTAACTAATGTAGGTAGGTCATGACGGACAAAAACAGAGATACGGCAATGTCCGTGATAACTTCGCGCAGCTCTGAATTAAATCTAAACTGACACTAAAAAGAATAATAACTGATTTCTCGAAATCAGTGAATTTTTTCAATATCTGCTTTAGAAACATACCTATATAGTTATAATAATGTTACGAATAAAATAGAAGAAAACATTATATAACAATGTACGGTTAAGAAAAAAATAGTAGTTTTTACCGTTTTCTCAGTTTTTCTTTCATCATTAAATACCTAACTCCCTTTAAAGAATTTCGAAATTAACATGATATCAATTTTAAACATACCAGTTTAACCAATGAAATGTGCCTGCTCGATTTAAAAAACCAGTTTAGGTCTTTAACCCGAAAGAGCAGTGATTGTACCTTAATTATTTAATAACTATCATTATTTTCGATTACGATGTACAGCAGCCACAACCTGATGTATGTGAAGAAGTTCTTGATTTTAATATAGAGGGTGAAATCATATTGATACGAACATTAGTTATAGATATATAGATTAATTATTGAATATACAACTATGTTAAAAAATAAATAAATATCAAACACTTTTATTTAATCATAAGAAACTAAAAGTACCAAATCTACTTTTATTACAATTTTCCTTTGGATGTAATTCAATACCTGCAGGGGCGCCAAGAGTCATGCTGAGACCCCGGGGCAAAAACACTGGCAAAGGCCCCTTATTTAACTAGGGTTGGCAGATTTGTGGCATATTTATAAAAAATCAAGTCTTCTGTGTTGAATTTCTAAAAAAATGTCCTTCGACTGGTGACAGTGCTGCCTTAATCCTTAATAGTATATTAACAACAGTAGCTAAAGACTTATCAGTAGTTACAAATGGTCTTTAGACTAGTTCATTGTTACATTTGGTGATAAGCGGTGGTCCTTTAGACTTTCCGGTTGTTACATTGGTGAAATCTAAGAAAAAAAGGTCCTCAGCTTGTATTTATTCGTAAACCAGGTTGTCCTCCCTTTTGTGGCAAACTTCTAAAAAAAAAATGCAGGCCCTGGGGATTTTTCCCATCTTGCCCCCCTCTCGTAGGGACTGAATACCTGTTGAGGTATTAGCCAAAGAAGTAGTTGTTTTCCGAAGGGAAACGGTCGCTTCTATTTTGTGACATATGGCTTTGTGTTTTATTTATTTTATTTTCCCTCCAACTGTTATAAACATTATTTTAATATTTTACATTTTTTCGAGGTACTTCTAGTCTTATTGGATTACTAAAATATTGATTTTTTATATATTTTTCGTATGTTTTTTCAATCATCACACACGTATTAATTACGTCACACATGTTAAAGGAAGGGCGATGTTGATGAAGTGTGAAATTGTGTGACAAGGGGAGGGAGGGGTCAATTTCGTGACGTCATATTTTAAAATCTAATATATCTAAGTATTAAAACCTTAAAAATATTTTTAATTTAATAATTTCTAGATGTAAAATTGCAAAATATGTGACGTCGCACTAGGGAAGGGGAGTCTCACAGATGGGACCAGCTGTGACAAGGACGGGGAGAGGGGTCAAAAAATCATGAAATTTGTGTGACGTAATTTATGGATGGTGCCTAATAGATCATTCAAACAGCTACAGATATTTAATTTTAGCTCCTTAAAAGGTAATAACAATAAACAAAATTTAAAAAAAAAATTAAAAAATATTTGTTCCAGTTGCGTAAAAAATAGAAGGATAAAAGTTGCCACTTAGGTACCCTATAAGCACGCCATTAGTTGCATTAGTTTATACCAAAATATTACTTCTTCAAAGAGGATATTAAGCACCAAATTTGAAAATATTTTCAATTTTAAACTTTAACACACTGTATCTCGGAAATTAAGCCTTTTAAGGGTTTGTGTTCCTATATCAAAATTCATCAATTAACAACATCCCTTTGGTCGGTCAAATATACAAACACACTGTATAAATATCCATTTCTTTTGTATGAATACAAGATTTAGAATTTATAGATATCTACAATATTTGTAAAACTTTTCAAAGCTTTTGTCAACAAAATTCCAACCAAAAATTCTTTCAAGTCTCCGTTTCCGAGACATAAATTAAAACTTCTATCTAGATTACGCTCAGCCGCGTTTTCTGTTGACCTCTCTATATCAAAATAGTTTCAAAATTACTCATGCTTTAGAACAGAGTCTACGATAGTGTATGCCAAGCGAGGAAGATTCATGTGCTGAACTTTTTTAAAGATCTAAAATTATTTTTCTAATAAAAGAGTTTGGCATCGAAACTTTACTATAGCAAAAGATTCAACGAATATTTGGTAGGTACTGAAAAAAAAACAAAGTGCTTTACACAAATTTGTTGTTATATTATTTGTATTAAAAATACGTTTCTGCTTTAGCTATATAACTTAGAAGGTAGGAAATTATCTCCTAGGCTAGGTATATCATCTTGATTATCGCTTCAATATACCCAATTGCACAAAGTATTTTTTAAAACGGTTCGGCACCTATGTATTTCTTTAAGAAATTGAATGTACCTATTTTTACCAAATATGAAAAATATTGGTTTATAACAAAGTAACTCTTTGTTCACACAAACTAAATTGCATAAAAACAAAAAACTTTCAATAGAAATCCTTCAGTGTAAATTTGTTTATTCTAATCAAAATTACCACATAAATTATCCAAATATCAACACGCATTCTCCAAAACAACAGTAGCACCAGTATTTACACACTCCCCCTGTACTCTGTAGTAGGCTTCTCCTTCTCTGTCTGACAGTCTGACGCATTCCCCTCGACGGCTTGCCCTACCACTGCTTGTTCGGAATACGCCACTCCCACCGGGCTATTTTACAGTTGCCGAGCGGTTCAGAAATTGTCTCGTAGATGGCGACATGGTAGGCAATTCAATTGAATGATTTTGAAATAGGGTTACTAGTTTGTATCACCGGTTATAAAAGTTTAACGGACACCATCACTCTTTGAGTAACGGTTAGTTGCCATTTTCGATCCAATGAAGAAATTATTTTTATGGAAATAAAATCATATTCGTGTAGTAATTGAAACTATTGAGATGTTAAAATGTTTATAAAAAATCTAATTTAAGAGTAAAATACATTTGAATCGTAAACAGCTTTGTATTTTATTCTGCCCTTTTAGATAGATACCCACAGGCGTCGACTACGGGGGAGCTCAGGGACCAGTCCACATGGGAAATAATCACGCCCTCTCCCGGAGAAACGTGAACTTAAATTAATTTTTCCAGTAAATGCTCGGTGGAAAATTAGAAAAAACACATCATTGGATTTCGGAGAGTTTTTTTTGCCAGGAAAAAATAAAATATATTGTTGGACTTCAGAGAGAGGTGGGGACCTTCTTGTCATTTTGCGTCAAGGTACGGCCCCCTCGGAGATAAACCAAACTCCTACCTACTTATCAAAATTCAAACTGGTTAATTTTCTTAAATTAAAGATTTTATAAGTACGTACCTAGTACCTATACACATTTTTTAATGAAAAAATTGGGAAAGACACTATAAGTACCTAGGTATTTTTTTGTAATGTCTATTAACAAATAAAATGATACTAACATTTTTGCTTTGGGTGAATTTTTAAGGAGTACCTATGCTTGAATCATAGGGTTTCTGGAGAAAGACCATTGGTGATAGTATTGGTACTCCCAATGATGTTTGACCACCGCCTAAAATAGTTTTAATGTGCCCAAGTAGTGTAAAAATTCGAAAAATAAAATTTGGAAATCGAATTTCGGCTTGCAAAAAATGGTCAAACGACAAACATGTATAATAAGGTTTCATAATGATTTAATATTATGTTTTGATGTTTGACCACCCCCTAAAATAGTTTTAGTGTTTCTAAGTAGTGTGAAAATTCGAAAAATTAAGTTTTGAAATCGAATTTCCACTTGGAAAAAATGGTCAAACGACATAAGTTTACAATAAAGATCCATATAGATTTAGAAATATGTTTTGACGTTTGACCATCACCTAAAATAATTTTAATGCGCCCAAGTATTGTGAAAATTCGAAAAATTATATTTAGAAATCGAATTTCCACTTGAAAAAAATGATAAGTTTACATAAAAAAAATCCCTAACGATTTAGAAATATGTTATGACGTTTGACCACCCCCTAAAATAATTTTAATATGCCCAAGCAGTTTAAATATACCAAATTAGACTATTTGCCCCAGGAGGATGCACAATGGGTCTAGTGAGGCCTAAGTACATACTATGGTGAAACGTACCCTCTTCCACCTTTCACTGTGACCCGGATGTGTTCTATTGTGGCCCATGATATGATTCGACCAATTTACGCAATAATTTTGATTTTGATGCTTTATGGAAAAACAGCGTTATTCAATATTCAACATGCTTACAATTAAATTACAGGTTTCTACCGTGATGTCAGATTTAAGTACGGTTTTCGCTACTCTAAACGAGATGGAGTAATAATCATTTCTAGCCAATAATACGAAAAACATCCTAAGTAGCAGCCGAATGCTGTTTTTCCACCCAATACTTCAAATGTGTATAGATTTAGCAACAACATTTTATAGAATATAGTACCTATAATTCTAGGCCTTTTTCACAAAGTTGCAAGTTCCACTGAAGATCAACGTAAGGCTTAACATTCTGTTTTAGCACCAAAACTGTTGGATATCTTCCAACAACTCATCATTTATTATAAATTGTTTAGACTCCTTGAATAGCTATTTTATAAAACGAAAGAATACCTAGAAAATCGCTCTGTTTTTTTGAATCCAATATACAGAATTTGTACTCAAACTTTCTATTCTCTGATAATTTTTCAGAATGTAGTACCTAGGCCTTTTTCACAAAGTTGCAAGGTCCATTGAAGATCAACGCAAGGATTAGCTTTCTGTTTTAGCACCAAAACTATTCCAACAAACCAATGGATATCTTCCAGCAGCTCATCATATTACAGGTACATTGAGGTCGTTATTAACTGGGGACCTAGGTTGCTTAGACTCCTTGAGTACCTAACTATTCTAGAAAACGAAAGAATACCTAGAAAATCGTTTTTTTTTCTTTGAATCCAATATAAAGAATTTGTACTCAAAATGTCTATTCTCTGATCATTTTTAGGAATGTAGTACCTATGCCTAATTCTAAACCTTTTTAACAAAGTTGCAAGTTCCACTGAACATCAACGCAAGGCTTGTCTTTCTGTTTTAGCACCAAAACTATTCCAACAAACCAATGGTTATCTTTCACCGGCTCATAATATTTAAGGTATATTAAGGTCGTTACTTACTGGGGACTTAGGTTATTTAGACTTTTTGAGGATCTCTTCTAGAAAACGAAGAAAGAGAAAATCTTTTTTTTTCTTTTTGAATCCTATATACAGAATTTGTACTCAAAATTTCTATTCTCTGATATTAAAGAATATCTAGATACCCAGATACCTAGTCACATCTGGCAGCAGCTCACTTATACCTAGCTGCATGTTAAAATTTCTTGATTTTAATCTTCTGCTGATGATGCCAAATCAGCTACTAGATTATATTTGGTTAGGAGAATGAGCCATGTAGCCTCCTCCCACCTCGATCTCGTCAGATCTATTATGGATATCCTTCAATTATTGGTCTAGTTTGGTTTTTGTAGTACACTCCATGGACTAGGAAATACTCTCCGGCGTAGCTGCAGCCCTTGGTTTTTCGTTTTCAAAGATTCTCAGTTTCAATTAAATAATATTTTATTTTTCCTGGTGGCGGTGAATTGTCCCACCATTCCTGAGATTTATTTAACATGCACTGCTTTGTGCATGTTCTGATAAGAGGGTTCTGGGCCAATAAGAGCCTTTGAGGTTCCTTATCACGTACGTACATTAGCCTCTTCGTTGCCTTTATTTCCTCTGTGTCCTGGTAGAACTACAACTTGATGTGAATATAAAAAAAAAAATATTAATTCAAAAAAAAACAACTAATGCGAATTAGAAGTTCTTTAAGATAAAAATCTTCTAACGCAAATTACATCTGATACCTAGCTAATGTGTTTCTCTATGTTAAAAAAGTAAATGCTACATTACACTAATTATTGCATAAAACTATTACTTTATACTATCAAGTGTTTGCGATCATTTTCTAAGTAATTACCTTCAATGGGCATTTCCTTTCAACGAACCAGGTGATGTTTATTATACGGCGTGTACAAGAAAATCATGATAATTTCTAATTTGTTTTTTACATCTAAACAAACTATGAGAACGTTTACAGCAAGGACCATTACCAACAATGGGGCAATTACCTACATTTTGTGGTAAATAGATTTTTTTTGAATAGTGGCCTGTGCATCCTTTCTCTTTTCTTATACAGGGCGTTTCAGCTTTTTGTAAGACTTTAGCAGTCGATAGAACTTTTAAAATTAATATAAATAGGTTAAATGAGCATAGATCGGTACACGCTTAGTTTTAGAGATACAGGATGTGAAAATTAAATTTTAAAATATTTCTTTTTTTTAAATATATATCGAAAACATTTTTTTATTATATATAAAAGTGGTTGGGGTACGGCTCTTGGGTCTGGGGCAGTTCGGGTCGAGATATTGAGACCAAATTTGGTATATGACGTATTAAACGATAATTATGAAATAACATAAAAAAAATTCGCCCTTCCCATCCCCTAGATATTACAATTTTGTCAATAAAATAATCTACTATTTTTTCTACATACATACCCAAAATTTTAATAATTTTTTTGTTTAGAAAAATGTTCGATCTAAACTGTCATAATTCGGATGTGGGGGCTGCCATTTAAAAATAGTTACAGTGGAGATAAAAATAAAAATCTAATTTTTGGTACATTTATAATAGATTTGATTTGCAAAGTTTTTCTATAAAAAACACAACCACTAATTCCTAGAAACTTTTTAATTTAAATTTTTCAGTAGTTCTATAAAAATTTTAAAACCAAAGTTAATAGGGAATTATTATTTCTATAAAGGTACAAAATAAAAATTTTCATCTTTTTAATAAAATTAATTTTTTAATATGCCACCCCCTCCACCTTCCTTTAGGGGATGTGGGGGTAAGATTTTTATACAAAAACGTTGCAAATCAGGTCTATTATTAACTTTTCCAATATTTGTTTTTTATCTTTTTTTTTAACTATTTTAAATGCTAGAACCCACATTCGAACTATAACAGTTCAGGTAAAAAAAATAATAAAAATGTAATAAAAAAAATTAAAATTTTTGGTCTGTATGTAGAAAAAATAATTCCCTAAATAATATTTTATAAAATTCCCTATTCCCTTTGGCTGTAAAACTACTGAAAAATTAGAACTACTGAAAAATTATTTAGATTGGCAACACTCTACTGCATGTTAATGTCCGAGAGCATCCCCACTACATCCAAACAATACAGTACGATTCCCGCGCTTTTCAAAAATCATTCTTTATTCTGTCCCACCCTGTACAATTAATGCCTCACTTGTTCCTGATTTTAATTGCTTTTTGAGATATAAATAAACAATTAAGAACGTAAATTAAAATGATTGATCATTTTTAAACATTCTATGATATGACCTGTCTGCCTTGTATGAATATATGTCCATTTAAAAGACGGAGAAAGGTTATTCCTCTTAATGTCAGCTTAAGGTTAATGTTTTCATTGGATTACCACTTTAGAGCGACAATGTAAAAATCTCCTTCGCCAAAACCAGAGTCCTGTGACCTTTTATTGTTGAAGTTATAGAACACCTTAACAACCATATTAAATCGTAATAATTTCAACACGTATATGTCACTCATATAAAGCAAAAAACATATGGCATAATTTATACAGCTTACATAAATAAGTAGAGTTTACTTAATGCCCTAAGATACTCCATTTCTGTTTTACAGGATATTAAATGTATCTCCCTATTTTGTATGACGTTGCTTAAATTCGTACATAAAAAATGTAATTCACGAAAATGTAAAAATATGGCAAACTTTACGGATAACATCTTGGAAAATATCCACGTTAATAAGAAGAAATACAAAATACAAAAATACAACTAATATTGAAATTTAAGCGGATTTGAACAAAATACGAGGATTAAGGGGTTCCATACAGATGTTGTACGCCTCTATCTTGGCACCCAACGTGGGGCTTTGGATATATTTCTCTGCTATAAATGGTAAAGGTGGTAGCTAGCTTTTACAAGTGACTTAATAGATTAAAATTTTATTGCCTCCTTTTAACGATATATTGTGTTATATTTTCACAAACAATAAGTGATCACCAATTAAAACAATATTAAAAAACTACTAACGTTCAGTAGATTAGATTAAGAATATAATTTTCCTTGTTTCTTTACCAAAGTCTTACTAAGACAACCCAGTTATGATGAAAATCCTCATAATTGTTCAAATCTATTCCTCTGTAGCCTAAATAGCTTTCCTGAACATACTGTTATACACACCGATGCATCCAAGTCAGACCTAGGTACTGGTTGCGCCTACTACGTCCCGTCTCTCATTAAAGCTCTTTACAAACTACCTGATAACTTTTCTAGTTATACTGCATAAGCGATTGCTATACTAGAAGCCTTACAATTTGTTACAGAATCTAACACAAAAGCAGCTCTAATTGCTTCAGATTCTTTATCTGTTTTAAAATCTGCTGTAGCTCTGGACATTCCAAATTTTAATTCAAATCCATACACTTTCTTGATCAAAAAGGCATTGTTCCAACTAATTAATAATAACGTAAAGACATACTTTATATGGGTAAAGGCTCATATTGGACACAATGAATATGTTGATATGCTAGCAAAATCTGCAATAAGAAAAGGAACTAACACCATTCATAACATCTGTAACCCAGATATTGTTGCCTTGATAAAATCCAACAATATGAGAAAATGGAAGCATGATTGGTCACAATTCTGTTCCACTTATTCGAATCAGTACACTAAAATTCAAAGACATATTCCAAACTCACCCTGGTTTAAAAATCATATAATTCCAAGACACTACAGTACATCTTTAATTAGAACAAGTTTTGGTCATGCCAATTATCCCAAACACTTATTTAAAATTAATGTAAAAGAAGATGAAAATTGTAACTTTTCTTCGAATGCATAAATACGCAGTATTGAAACAGTTTTAACACATTTTTCTGATGATATTATCAATTGCCTTTTACAAATTTTGTTAGGGCTTTCAATTGTTTCTTCATCGAAATAATTAACATCATTTGACTAGTGGAGAACCTATTTACCTCGTGCCTTGTTGTTTTAGGTGAATCTGCAAAATCTTTGGTGACCACCAAATATAATATGGCAGCCGTGGGAATAAATTCAGTGAGTACCATGACGAGTATCCATAAGTAACTAGTTAAAATTTTGAAAAAATATGGAGAATATGGAGTTAACATTAATGTTATCTGATTAATCCAAATCAACCTCTTGCCAAACCTTCCTCAACAATATTGCGATAGAACAAGGATGTTATGTATTAGTGGTGGAATTTTAAGTTGTTTGGTATGGGTTCATCAGTCAAATTAACTCACATGGCATAACCGGTAGAAATATAATATGCTTTTAGAAAGTACAAACTTATTACAAACAAGGGGTTCTAGTAGTTGACTAATGTTATGATCTTATTGACATTAAAAACGTCAAACAAAGACAGTTATAAAGCATTGCACATTGTACAGAATTTAAAGACTAATGATGTAAGTAATACTTTAAAAGGAGTAATTGGAAATTAAGAACAAGTTAACCCATATGACAATATAGGTCATCATGGATTACTTTCCTAGACGTCTTGCAAACGTGGTTTTACGCTACAAGCCCTTGCAGTTGCTTACGAGGATGATTTGGACGTAGACATCCAAATATTGTGACAGATGAAGAATTGGGTAACCAGAAAGACAATTTCGATATAAATCTTAATACAATAATGGAATAAGGGGAACTAATCTACGTTCAGAAAAGAAAATAGTATAAAAAAGTATTTATTCACCAGTCTAAATCAGCGTGATTAAAATTGCTCTAGAAACCAATTTTCTTAGTTTCTTCTTTTCAATCACTCGTATCTAACAGTTTCTCTGTAACGAACCTATTATTTCTCAAATCAGAGGAAAACGCAGCATGCATGAATATATGCATCGCTGTCACGTAAGTGAAAATACATTTATTTTAATATTTCTGCTCACTTTTAATAAATAACAGCAATTTATGTGTGTATAAATCAAAGATGCAGTGTTTCATTTGTCAGGTGTGTTTGCGAATGATCTATTTTTATTGTTTGGGTCTAGTGTGCCTCGGTGCAGGCATGGCATGCTAGATGGCAGTTCGCTTGACACTTCATAGGGAAAAACCTCGTGTGTTTAAATGTCTTTTATATCGATCAAAAGCGCTGGGGGTTTTAATTAAATGCCGCTTTAATTCTGTTGACTTTTAAACGCCGTACAGGGTGGATCAGAGGAAGACCTCGCCGGTTAATTTAAAAGTCACTGGTCTGAATTAGTAATAAACACATCAAAGTAATTGAGAGAACAAATCCTGAAATTGCGACAACTTCGGAAAACTAAATATTTTTACCTGATCTTTTTTTATTAAGAAACTTTATTCATATCAGCCTGACCACCTAACGTTTAATTTATTTGCCAATTCGGTGATTCTCAATGAAAAAAACTTGGCATTAGTAGAAAATCTAAGCCAGGATTTTACCTTTTTGGAAAACATGGAAAATGTGTTCCGTTCTGAAAGTCAAAAGTAGTAAAAATGACAGTGTATTATAAAATGGTTACTAGGAGGCAATCAGAAACATTTTTCCCACTGTGACTTTGAAAGACTCTAGTTTTCAACCAATGCCACTGGCGAAAAATGTGAGAAATTGGCTCAACAAGCATATACAAAGAAGATAAAGACGTTCTAAATATTTTCAGGGCGTGTTCAGCCTTATCACATCTTTGGTCTGAGTTTATTGATGATGACAGGAATACCTGATAAAAATTTGTACCAACAATTTAATGATTATTTTGTGGACAAAAGCTTGACAATGTTATTATAAAAGATGTGCTAGAACGAAAGGCATATAATACACTCGTTGAAGGTACGGTTACACCGGTTTAACAAATTAAATTGTAACATTTTTCTTAATATTTGTTCTATAATAAAACTGCAATCTTCTAACCACACTTTTTGCTCTCAATTCTCTATCTGGAACACTGGTCTGTAATATTTAGTGAGATAGAATCTAGGTTATACTTGACATCGAGAAAATCGGTGACAACAAAGGGACCAGAAGTGTCATGAATTGAACCAATTAGGCAAAATATGGCGGGCAAATAATTTGAAATTCAATAAAAAGCTAACACAATTTTATTCGAAACTTTTTAATATACAATTAATTTACTATTAAAATAAATGTGATCAATGCAGTTGCAAAATAAATAAAATAAATAACACAATTATGTACCACATAACATTTATTAAACTAAAACTCCTAATAAATAATTTCTTCGTTCACTAGACTATAAAATATTTAATTTTATTTATAATAATTTTCTATCGTATTAAGACATAACCTGACATAATTTAGACTTCTAAACGTTTGTTCCATTTCTAGCCTCTATCCAATGTTGACTCCAGCTTTGAACATCTAGCATCTACTCTACAATCATACTTTGAGTAGATCTGCAAATTTTTCTTAAACATCTAAACCTTTAATGAAGACTAAGCATATCCTTTTCATTATTTTCCCTAAAAAAACACTTCATCGTATTTGTTTTGCATAAAATTAAATGTCCGCCATATTGTTTGTTCAGAGAGGCCAATTTTTTAGAACGATCAGTGGACTGAAACATAACTGAGAGTTACCGATCTAACTCAATTATCAGATAGGTAGGATGCGGATAAAGTTTACCTCTATTGCTAAAAATTAGGTGAAAATCCAAAGTTTCCGAATTAGGAGTTTTCCAATTGCAAGTAGGACCCATCATTTTGTTTATTTCTTTTTCTACTTATTTTTGTTTGGCAAACTAACCTAGCAACTTTAGTTTTCACTAGAAGTTATATTTCAGTTATGTTTCCAATTCCAAGGTAGCCTTCCAGATAGCGGACTACCAAAAACTTCTTCTAGTCTTTCTCTTTCGCCATTCGTGTTATATTCTCTAGCTCATCATCTATTTTTACCTGACGCAACTAATGACAGATTCATAATTAGTGTCACCCTTTCAAAATGAACAAAATTCGGTGACAGAAACTAAAAAAGAAAATGCCAAAAGGTCCCAACAAATGACATATTCATTATTAGCATGTCACAAGACATTACCCTTTCAAAATTAGTTAGTATCAAATCAATTCTAACGGAGTTAGACGAATAATGCTCTATAGGAAAAGAAAAAGTCTTGACCATAAAAATTTTTATTGACCATCATCAGGCATAGTAAAAAAGAGGGACAAAAATTATTAAGATTAAAATAACATGCAGCTAAGGTCGCCTAATAAGCCCTTTCTGAGAGCTTTAATGTGTACTTCGTGTACGTTAAAAAATCAAAATTATGACTTAAAAATATTTTTTTCTAAAATATTCCTGTGTAAATCGCCCGCCGAGTACTCCTTGGATATGGACTATCTTTATCGGAACCATGTTTGGGGTTTGACGTAATCTGTGGTTTGACTACCCATAACATAATTAACCCTTTGTATCTATTAGTATCATGTGTCAAAGTTTATAGAAAATAGTAATTACATTATTTCTTAGAGTAAATCTGAGCAAATGTTTTGTTTGAGCTGTCCTGTATATTTTTCAATTCCTCTGTAACATGCCCCTAAAAATGGAGTTTCAGATGAAGTGACGATCTGTTTATGTTTCCATGATACGTTAAAAGTGCACCAGATTTTTATAAAAGCAACCATGGGTAGCTAATTGGTTTATATCCCTTTAATTATAAATAATATTTACTATAAAAACTAGGTAATATAATTATTGGTAATTATTACCGCTTCAAAGGAAATGAAAATGAATTGGATGAAATGATGCAATCCGTGAAATTTTTTCTGTTTGTTAGTCATTGTAATTTATATTTTACTATTGCAGATTATTTAAGCGCATATATATTTTATTTTCACAACATGTTTTGTTTTAAAATTTGAATAGGGTAACTGCTGGATAGATTGGCCACCTGGAGAGGTGGACCTGTTTATTATTCCCGATAATAAGTTTAGTAGTGTTTTAGTCACCTTTGGTACCTAACTAGTTAAGTGTTGCCAGTCTAGTACAATTGTACCAGATCTAGTACATTATTTAAGAATCTGGTACTCTAGTACACACGAAGCAAAGTCTAGTACTTTTTCTTTTTTAGCCTGTATCCAGTTGGACTAAGGATAAAATATATTATTGGGTTCCTTGTTTGTGTTCGTTCTCGATAAAAGCTTTTTTTTGCTCTTCAATAAACCAAACCATCACAATTCGAGAAATAGTGTACAATTTATATAATCTGGTACAATTTTATGGAATCTGGTACATTTCTCAGATAAATCTGGTACATAACAAAAATATATTCTCGCAACACTGGTTGTAGTGGTACATTGTTTGTGTTCAGTTACATTGCCAGTATTAGAGATAAATAGTATTGAATATTTTGATGGTTCAAATATTTTCATAAGATAGAGCTTGTTACAAATAATAGTTTAGTTTAGTAAAACTTATTTTTGTTGCTCTATTCTTAAATGGCACCCAAACATCCTTTCCTATGCGACTCGCTTAAGCAGCATTAGTATGGATTTAAAAAAGAAAAATTTCAACAAACTGCAATTCAATATATTAGCTAGTTTCATAATAGAAGCCTCCTTTCACCTAGTATGTCCTCTGTCAACGAAACTTATGTTCAAAAGCATTTTTAAACATAATAAATAAAACATTTAAAGAATGTGTAAATATTTTGTAATAGTATAGTTAATAGAAGAGCAGCTAAGAGATTGAGTAGTCTATTCTGTATCATGCAGTTGCTACCTAACAAGTACCTTAGACCAAAGTCAGTCGTTATGGTTATAAAAGTGGATTCCAAGTGACTTGGCAACCAAATATTCTTGGTGGTTAAGCGTAACAACTAGCTGATCAGAAAGAAATATTGACTCTTGGATAATAAATATACCAAGAAATTAATCTGTGCATGGTAAGAAACTTGTAGATCAGCAAAGTGTATCACCAGAAAAGAAAAGTTTACAACAATTTGCAAAAGAAAAATCACTCTTAGGAGGTCAAGGTTACAAACGATACAACTGTAAAACTAAATACATAACCAGTAGATGTAAATGTAAAGCTACTGGAAATGTTTATAACTCAAAATCTCGCAGCAGCTTGTCTTGTTTAAACAAATCTAATCTAACTTAACCCGTAACAGGTACATTCTTTTTTCCGATTTGTTTTATAAATAAAGTAAGACTTCAGCAGAGGCTGCTATTTCTTGCTTGTAATCTGCATCTGTAAGGTAGCTTTCCCACGTTACTTAGGCTTCAATAGCCCCATTGTGCATTCACCAGAGGCTAGAGCAGGAGCTAGAGCTGCCTTTCAGCTTGCCTAAAGTCTGCCGTCACTGTGAATTGTCAAGGGACTACCTCTCAGATCGTCAAAAGGTCTGCAGATCTGCTTTAGATAAAATTGCCTAACACATCTTTCTATCTAGGGAAATTTTAGAACTAAGGTATTTTCTTTTAATTTCAAGCCAGTGCACCTACAAAATATAACCATTTCCAAATGATAAAATTACAGTTGACGTCCTCGTGCTTCCAACTCGAAGGTTAAGTTTTTCTACACACATACAAGTTGTATTATTTTTATAGCAACCGTATAACAACTTTGACAAAAGTAACTATTCTAGTATCCACGGTATATAGTTGTATGTGTGGTGTAAATCAGACTTTTAACAACTTAACCTTCAATTTAGAAGGGCCGGGACCAATGAGGTTTATATCTCCATGGACGGAACGTTAAGTGAAATATAATTTATGATTCGGGATTTTTTATATTTTGAAATAAAAAAAAAATATAAAAATTTAGTTCTAAACTCTCATCAAAAACAGCAAAATTTAATTTGCAATTTTATCGCAAGCAGACATGCAGACCTTTTGATAATCTTGGTGGTTCTAGACAGCTCTCAGTGATGTTATATCAACGAGTAGACTTTTTGGCGACCTGAGAAGCAGACATAAAGGGCCACCCCTCCTTACATTAACAGATCGCAAGAAATTGTAGCTTTTGCTGAAGACATACTTCATTCCTTAGTCAAACCATTACAAAAAATAATATACTTATTTAACTAAATAAACATACCTCTCTCCTTCCTTGGTCTATTAAAATGTTTATTAGCCAGGGTCCATATTTCATTCTTAGCAACCAGTTATTGCCGTTCAACCATCAAGAATATTGGGTTGCTTCAAAAATACTTGGAATTCAATTTTGTAACTACTAGTTGTTACATATTTTACTTTAATTCTGATTTTCTCAAAGTGATAATACAACAACTGACTTTGGTGAAAGCAACTTGCTCAGTAGCAACTGTGTTTTACCAGAACAGACTAATATAGCAACCATGAATACTAAAATAGCTACTTTTGTCAAAGTTTTTATACAGTTTCTATGAAAGTTGCCAGATAACAACTATAGTTACAGAATAATGACTATTATGACATCATTTTCTCAATTATTTTACTTTCTGATTAAATGGATTATTAATCAAAGTACTAAATTTATTTAATTACATAAATTTTAATGGAAGTTTTGATATTCAAATGGAAGAAGAGCCAAGCATTTCGAATCCATACAATGTCAACTATTTTCAAGTACCTACATTTAATTTGATTGTTCTTGTGTAATTATTATGAAACATATTTTTTTATAATAATTACGCCTAAATTTTTCTTCAAATGTAATTATATTTAAGTACTCGCAATAATTTTTTAATTTAGCATTTGTTTGCACATGGCTAACCATAAATGATGGGAAAAATAAAACAACTTCAAATAATTTCATTAATTTTATTTCACTTAAAGAAAACTTAAACACTTAAAATCAGTTAACAATTTCTTATTGTAACGGTAGGTCCTGAGAACCATAAATTACAGAAACATAACCTACAAAGACGTGCTGCTGAATGTAAACAAAATTTATCAAGCAAGCCTTATGAACCACTGAAGATATTTCCACATACATAACAAAAAAAATTAAAAGTCATTATGAATGTAAAAGCATTTTAAACGTTATTTACGATGTTATTTTCAGTTAAAGCAATGCAACAGGAAGGTAGATAACAGTGCAAGAAATAAATTTATTCATTTTAGAAAACTTTAAACCTCATTTCTTACACACAATGCAGCCGATTAAAAAATTCTTCGAAATAAAGTTTCCACAATCGTAAAAATTAATGACATTTGTTGTACTTACATGATACAAAAAGTCTATTTAAGGCAGATTTTTATGTAGATCTGCTTTGATGAGAATAATTTTCCAACATGCATTCTGTATATTTTAACAATGGAAATGGGTTTCAATTATCATATTTAATGATCTAACAGAAACATTTACTAGGAAAACTCCTACTATTTGGTTTTAAATAAATAACAAAAATGAAGTACGATAATATTATGTAATTTTTTAAATTATTAGGTTTATTAGAAAATATATTCTATTTTTTTAGGTAATTTGTTTTTTGTATAAAAAATAGATTACATTTTAAAAAACGTTTTGAAAAATCCCCATTTTTTTTATTAATATTATTTACAAGTAGAACATAATCTGCCCTTTACTGGGTGACAATTTCAAAACCTACAATCGCTAACTCTAAATACGAAAAATTGTGTCAAAACATAAATGAAAGCATTTCCTTTAAGCCCTAGTCACCCATATCAAATTGCATCATTGTTAAATGGCAACATTGTAAAATTGTTTCTTTTATCATGTGCCACCACTGCTATAATATAAACCGTAACAGTTACCAAGACAATTAAATGCGAAAAAAGTTTATTTCGGGAACATTAGAGTGATGGTAAAAAATCTACAGGTTCCATCACTATTCTCGAGTTATAAAATGAAAATTTTAACATTATTAATATGTTAAGCTAACCTTATTTGCCTCTGGATTTACGCTCAGTTTAAAATGTTAACTCCACCAGTCACTGTTTTTTGTTGGGTTCAATTTATATTTGCAATGCTTGTTACAAGACATGATCCGTGGTCTTCTAGGAAGACATTAAAAACTCTAGAGAAAATTTCTTAGAAGTAAAAGTAATAATAATAGACCTCTAGAAATGTTTACTGAACCCAGATTTGACTAATTCACCGAGCTTTTATTCCTTAAAGCTATGGACATATAACCTAACCATCCAAGATACATCCTGTGAAATGAAGTCGCATTATGTTTAATAAAATGGTTTGAACAACACGTTTCATATGAAGTGAAAGAACTAACAAGTGTTTAACAAGCAGTGTTGCCAACTGCAAGTAACGGAATTACCCCCAAATCTAATTAAAATGCTCCATTTTTCCTCACAATAGCAACACAATCCTCACAAATTCCTCACACAGGTTAAGAAACACAATTTGGATTCAAAAATAACAAAAACTTTATAGTTTTGTTCGTTTTTTGTAGACATTAGAGAAACAATTTAGTTCATCAATAAAATATCACGCCATCTAATAGCGAAGAAATACATTTTGAAGTGGTTATTATTGAAGATAACTATATTTTCCTTCTAATGACAATAAAAAATGTTAAGTAATCTGTGAATCACTCGTTTCTTGTAATAATGTCAGCACACAAACAATAAGCAGATCATTTTTTAAAAATTCAGCACAGTCGGTAATTTTGCTAATGGTCTGACGCCATCTTTCAGATGTTGTCATCACTATTTAAACTACTAATGATAATTTATAGAAACCGAAAATATTTCAGATGTGATTTTTTAAACGCTAATGCTAAAAAAGTGGTGTTTTTACCAAAAAAATCAACTAAAATTTAAAGTTGTATGTGTCTTAATTCGCAAAATATACTTAATTTTGATGAATTAGCTTAAGAATACTGAATCCTCACAATTGGGTCAATGCTTTTTGCTTCACAAGTTTCAAATTCTTGCAAATGTAAGCATTTACCCTCATATTGGCAACTCTGTTAACAAGAGAACATACTCACTTGGAGGCGATGTCGTTCACTTGACGATAGAGCGCGAAAGAAAGAAAATTCCTCAGTTTCAAATAGTTACCCCTTGTGACTGGCAGCAGATGGTCAGATAGTGTGGAATAAAATAACAGTTCACTGTAGTCAACATGGAATACTCCGATTTTAAAGAATTTAAACATCATACATCAACAAGAAAAATAGCGCAGGCAACGATTGTCTGATATCCCTAGCAGTTCACTTGAAAGTTTGGAGAAATAACCTTTGAATTATCTGTTACAAAATCGTTTTTAGTAGTTTTTTTTAGAAATCGACTTTTACAGAAGAAACAAGCCAAATGACTACACTCCTTTATCGATTCCACCGACTAGGGAGATGCCTAAACCAACTATTACATTTAAAAAGTATAACTATTTATAAAAACCTCTAACGGGTACCAAAAAAGTGTTCCTGACTATTACAAGATTTTCGAATGTGGGAAAAACGAAGATGACACTAACAATATATTTGTTTAGTATAAGAAACCAAATTGTGTTATATTTTTTAATAATCAAGCAGTAAATTATACATTGACAAGTAGTAATATTTCCCTCCCGATTTACTCGCATGTTAAGTTCACTCCAAATATGTTAAGTTCGTCCCTTTGTCCGAAAATTAATTTTTTTGTATATACCAAACTATGTTAAGTCACTTAAATCAAAACAAAAACCAAATTAGAAAATTTGGTATTATGCTCCTTATTCGTATGCTTAAAACTAATTTAATTTAGAAATAGTGTCTAGATTTAGTAAAAATAGTGTTTCATAATTTCAAAAAGTCTAAAATGAATATATTAAAAATGCTCTTCTTTATCAGTAATTATTACCATTTAAGAAAATAGCTTATAACTGTTTTCCAAAAGTTTTAGTCCGTTGTTTGTTAATGACATGATAAATGCCTTTCAGAAACATTTGTTGGAGGTGGATTCCGCTCTGGTTGACGAACGGACATTCGTATTTTCAACGAATACCTATATATAACCTGATATGCATTATTCGACAATGTCACCTGTCGTCCTATTATTAATTACAAAATTATTCCGAAGGAATATCATTAATATTTCTGTTCTGATTTTGTCAGCAAAATTAACAGTCAAAATTGAATAGCATTTTTTTGTAATTGGAGTATCTTCTGATTATTTTCTTCCTCTCAATAAGGAAATAAAAAAAATATTTTTAATAAATGTTGTAATTGATACCAAAAACGCCCATTTATTTCCGAGTAACTAATTTAATTCCCTTCGCTGCTTACTTTTGTAATCAATAAATCTACATCGTTACAATTACGAGGTAGCTTATAAGGTATGTTCAAAACAAGAATAGAAATCAATACATATGTTGATACTTTCACATCGGTCAACAACAAAACCACCACTGGCGTACCACAAAAAATGTTTCTTTTAAAAAATATATCTCTAGTTATAAGGTTAATTTAGATTGAGGTATCAAATTAGCAATGGTGGTATTTATTATTTAATTTAAAGTTTCTAATTTATAGAAGTTTCCAGTTTGTAGAAAATTCTAGAAAAGAAAATATTTAAAGAATGTTTTGTCTTTTAACACCACACAAAATTTAATTAACATCAATCGAATGTAACAGTTAAACCTATTTACCATTTTATTAAATGGATTTAAAAGTGAAGTAGTATCAATGTCAACTGAGTGATTAAAAATAGGTCTTCTATCATTATCAATTTATGCTAGTTCATTCTAATGTCTTAATTTTTAAATAGCAGAGTTACTTAAAAGCAGTTTTTCTTTAACTTTGGAATGAACTTCAAAAATTGACTGAAAAATGTTTAGATAATTTTTCTATTTTTTACCTTTATAAATAACGTGATTTGATAAGTGCAACACAGTTATTAGAGACACACAAAATGACTATATAACGAAGACTAAAAAAGCACGTTAAAAAGAATAAGGAAAAGAGTAAACAAACATTGAAAGTTTCTTTGATGGATCTTGAATAGATAATAACCCAAAGTGAATACAAACAAAATAAAACCTAAAAGAAGTTAGAAAAAAGAATCAGTATAATAGATGTAAACAGATTAATTATTGAAATTATACAAAGAAAAATGTACTATAATGTCACTACAGAATCTAATTGAATCGATCATTTGAGACAGCCCATAAGTCACAAATATTCCAAAAATGGCAGATTCTTATTTCTAACACTTCGGTGCATATTCCATTGAGAAATCCTATTAATCGTAGCACTCCTTGTATTAAATTTTCAAACGTCAAAATCTGCTTTACTTGGGACACCCCATAAGTCGCTGACTAATGGTGTATCTCTAATACACGCGGAACACGAGCTAATATGATTAGTTGTCACAGATTTACCGAAATTATGGAAATACCTGTGCGATCCGTAGGGATGGAAGGATTAGTGCTTGGGTGAAAACATCAATTTCAAATGACATACTACAAACACTATTGAAACTATGTTAATTTTATTACATAGATCATTTACAAACTACAAACTTTTACACTATATAGAGACTTTTCTTAGGCAATTTGTTACTTAAGCACTCAAGCCATCTTGTACACCACAGAACTATGTGTTTGAGAGGTACTGAAGCTCTGCTGTGAGAGAAGTTGTTCAGCTAGATTAGGAAGTGCCTAAAGCCGGTATTTTTAACCAATGAGGGCAAAAGCCGGGAATGGATGACCAATGAGAAGTGGACAAGAAGTGAATGACGTTTTTGATGTAGCTATTAGACGGAAGACCGTTCTTATCGGTCAAGGAAGTGCCGCAGAGACGTCTCCAGGAGTAAAAGGCAGTGCCGCAGAGACGTCTCCAGGAGTAAAAGGCAGTGCCGCAGAGACGTCTCCAGGAGTAAAAGGCAGTGCGGCTTACAGAGACGTCTCCAGGAACAATAAAGAATTGAGAATGAAAGCTTAGCACAATGTTGAATATATTTCAACAAGCAGTATTACAACATAAAAAAATATCACTTAAAATAAGTCAGTATGTGCATTTTAAACATTTTTTTGAAAATGAAGGAGTTCTGGTGGCAAAATCTTCTATAGATGGACTAACTTGTGATACATTTCGAAATATATCAACACAACCTTTGACTCTTCCTGTCAAAAAGGCTTATGTTGGAAAAATACCTATTAACAGATGAATGATCTTGTCAAACTAAAGCAGTATCTTCCGGAATGAGAAGACGTACTTAAATTTTATAAAGGAATTTTAAATAAAATAAAAATATTGTTAAATAAACATATTATTTCATTAAAATATGTAGTTTTATTGTCTAAATAAATTAAAATATCAAATAGTAAACCAATCTCGCAATTTTAGAGAAAAAAAATCAATGTTTTGTTTCACACACAGACGATTTAAGAAAGCAAAATTATTTAAAATTGAAATTAGCAAGCACTTAGAGGAGAGTAAAGCATTTTTTGTTTCACAGGTTCCGCCTATGATTACATGGTGACTCGGTAAGCCACATTCATCCATGTTGTTAATTAATTATAATACCACTAGGGGTTCCGTAAGTCATCGAAAGTAAAGGATGCGACCACCCAGATATCAATACGATACAGTCGTCACATACAGTGAGAATCAAAACTTTCGTCTTTGTTAATAATTTTATTTTTTGATTTTATGCCAACATTTAAAAATCATTTTGAGGGAGATTTTAAATATTTAAATTAGAGTTAATACTATAACTATGTGTGTTAAATAACATTTTGATGCCTCATTTCTCAAGTACCTATTTGTTAATAATGGCAAATTACTTTACAGTTAATTTCATTGCGTAAAAATAATTTTAAAAAATGTCTTATTGTTGATTCCATTACTTTGCTATTTTTTAATATCTTACTTTCGTATGGCATGAAATATGACAACCTATTTTGATAATACTTAACTTTTTTTTTTAAAATTAATACAAATTATAGATATTGTAACTTGCAGATATATAAATTAGTAATTTTCAATATGGAAGTTTCCAGAAAGCGTGACAAAATAAAACTATTATGAAAGTGATTATTACCATAATAAAGTGGTTTTATAATGGTTTTAATATGTTCTTGAAAACTTTGATATAAAAACCTAAAAGTTTTAAATAAAGTTTGATAATAATCTAGAGAGATTTTATGGGGTTCTCCCTTTTATTTTCAAAACAGACTTACAACGGCCATCCGAGGGCCCTATGAGTTAGGAAGCTCTATTTAAAACTTAAAAAAGTAGTGACAAACTTGTGATAACACTAAAAATATTACTTAGCTGTAAGTATACTCCAAACAACCTTCAAAATTATTTTTTCAAAAGTTGTGATAGGATGGTACTTTTAAATCTTGATATATTGCTTACACACATGTGACATATATGCATGGTTATCAATATTTTTAAAGGCTTCGAAATCAATATTGATATCGTCTGGCTCATATTTCGCGATAAGAATTTTTTGTTCAGACTTCCTGTGATTTTTTCGCTGAATGTTTACGGTTATTTTAATGCTGACTTACATCAGGTGTAATCGGAATTGGTGGTTATCATTGTTATGAATTTCTTTGTACCTATGGTATGATGGTCGAGAATGTAACCAATTAAAGGAACGATTGATATTTGTTAGGCTGACAATTTTTATTACCGTTAACCCAAATTCTACCTAATAGAACATTTTTTAAATAATACATACTATAAAGATTAACTATATTTAGAAATCCATATACAGAGTGTTCCAGAATATACCTCAACCCTTTGTAACATATTTGACTTAGTTTGCCAAGGATTTAATAATCCTATTTTTTAAACCCTGTATAATAAAGGTACGACAATACCATTTTGGGAGAGCTTAAACCATAAATTAAAAAGAAGGTACTATTGACTGATATTAGGTTTTGTGCGTTGGATCTTATTAATGTTAATAAAATTCCTTATTTGTCGATATGGTTTTTTTTAAGGTAGCAATTTAATACACTATTAAATTATACAAGGTGCTTCAAAAATGATAAAAAATACCTACTATTTCCAGGGAGTCCGTAATGAGTCTTAATATTTGTAGGGGGCCGTGAGAAAAAATTATAGTTTAATAATTTACAATAATGCGTTAATTATGAAGAAAAAAAGAATGTCTCAATGATACTGATATGTAGACTACATTAATAACAATATTAATTTATCTAAATGCTTGTATTTCTCTTAATATTGATTTATGATTGTACAATCAGCTCTAGCAAATACGTTATACAATATTGAACCACCTTGTATATAGATTATCTATCCGTAATAAAATTACCAAGTTGTCTGTATGAATTTTGACGAAGACATACTCAAGGTGTTACTAAAACATTAACAATTACAGATTATCGATAAAACTGGCAGATGTGCACTCGAGCTCCTTCCGATAATTCCCTTACAAATGGTCCATATTCGTAGGATATGACGGTGTGTTCTTGTATAATCTCTAAAGAACACGCATAGGATGGTTTATGTTCTACTCTGACATTTATGCCTTTTTTATTAGCTGTTGAATTGGACGGTTCCTATGAACTAATTTGATTTTATGGTCTTTTTTTTGTTGTTATAAAGCATTTACTTTATTATATCTTGTGTGTTATAAAGCAATTACATATGAGATTATACAGACAGCTTAAGTTGAAAATGCATATGGAAATACCCACCCAAAAATACATATACCTAATATGTTACCAAATCGGCTATTCCAACTATTATAAATTTAAACAAGTTAAAAAAAAATTCATAATAGTAATAATATAATTATTGTAGATATCTGAAATTTTTTGTAATTATTAGCTGTAATGGGTACATAATTACTGTTACTGGCAGGTAATAAGCAATTTTAAGATAACAAATAATTGTGCATTGAAATTTTATTCAAAATTTAAAATAGGAAAAAAAAAATAGGAAAGTAAGAAGTCTTCAACAATACTTTTATCCCATGTGATCTCGCCAAACAAGAAATTTAATAAAAAAAAACGATTTTGGTAAGTTTTTGACAACATAAGTATCATTTCTGGCAAATAGGTCAATAATATTGTTTTAAGATTACTACTGAAGTTGTTAGTGTTACTTTTAGTTAACTATTGAAATCAATTTAGTCACGTATGATACAAGTATTGTTTAAGAATTTTCTCCAGCAGTATTTAAAGATCTCCAAAAACATAAATAATTCATTGCATCAGCTCATACAGCAACTTAATGTTTTGAATGATGTAGACGTTAAAATCTTGGAACATCCACCGCATTTACCAAATTTTGGCTGTGACCTCTTTGATTTAAGCATCTCTTCATAAGCGTGGTTGTGTGCATTATTTAAAAAGATTAAAAATGTCAGTATAGTAATTTCATCAAATCGGTTACATGTATTTTGATTTACAGTGTGGAATAAAGTAATGGAAAATTAAGGAATAAAATAAATTTGGCTAAATATATTTTAGAAAATTATAAAAATGCTCGGATATGTCAATTTTTTAATATAAATGAATTAGCATATTAACCCCAGGGCCTTTTGACTTGACTTAGCGGAAAACATTTAAAAAGCCCACCTAATTAAATTAGAGGAATAAAATATACAACTTAACAAATTAAAATGAAAAATTACAACTATCATTTATAACTATAAGCCTAAAATTGTAACACGCGATGGTTAGCTAGAGTGATGCTTATGTTAACCTTAATAAAGATTGGAATCAAATAACAGTAGCTCTTAAGCTATAAAAAATGACTCTGCCCAGAAAGCTTTGGTTAATGCCCTTCAAAAAACTTTGGTTAAAATTTTTCAAGCTCCACGATTCATTTCTTCTGTAGAACATAAACGGGAATCTGGTTTTTGAAGAAACTGGTCAAAATATGCTCAGAAGAACAAAGAAGCAGTGACAAGAGAATTATTAAGAGAAAAAACCGTACCATGAGTGTCGTGATGAAGAAGCGTTATTACAAGGACGTGATCATTTCAGAGTCAATACCTTATTTCCAATAAAGCAGTAACCGTCAATTTTGGATTTTTATGCAAATTAGACACAATGTTAAAATTTAGGCCATAAAACTCAAAAAAATATATCGGATTGCTCTTACTGATGAACAATTTTCCAGTTTTTCATATAAGTAAAGAAAGTTTGAACAGTTTAGCAATTCTTAATATAGAAGATAAATTGACCAAATCCAGTAATTATGATAGTGTCATTGATGAATTTGTCAACCAATTTGTGCTTCGCAAAAATGTAAATATTTAACAAATAGGGTACATTCTTTTGCACGGCTTCTTTTCATTAATATACGGCTCCCTGGGCACCAAATCTTAAAATACGTCACTGTCTAAATGGTATGTATTTTATGTTGATTACTTCTATACTTTTAGTACAATTTTTATCATACGTTTATTAATAAAGGCGTATCTCAAAAGTTACATAGTGACCCACCTATAATGAAACTGTTTTGATAACAATGAAGTCATTGACTGGAACGAATTAAGTATTTCATCGATCTTACTTCAAATGCAATTTGTTGAGCTATGAAGATTATCGATTAGAATAATTATTATTCCTTTTTATCGAAACTCAAAGCGATTAACCGTCGAATTCCACTTGTTTCCTCATATCTCCACGAAAAATGTCGATTCAAAGGGTTGATAGTTCAATTCGGTTTGACTTCGAATGATTTAAATTCACGTTCTGCACAACTCCGACACGGGCGACCAAATATTGGCCAGCTGTCGTTTTCGACGTCAGCTGACCCTAACAGATCCGTGAATGGCACGCCAGACGTGTATCAGGGTCCTTCGTACATTCCGATAAGCGTTGTTGATAAAAATGAAATAATACGTTCATGAAATGTATACGGAAATTTGAATAAAAAAGTGCTAAACGCCGCGTTTATTTCTTGATTATATAAATTTGACGGCGAAAAATATATTTTGAGAATTCTAGATTTAATATTTTGGCACCTTAGGAGGGTAGTAATTTAAAGAAAGACTTTTCCTTTTTTTTAATTCTTTATATTTACAGAAAAATTAATAAAGCTGTAACCTGGTACTGAACAATTTGAAAACCCTTCTGTATTTGCATTAATGAACCATTAGAAGCAATAGGCAACTTTAAAATTTTATAATTAATTAATTAATTAAAAGTTATCTGGAAAATATATATTTTATTATAAAATATAATGGAAATGCCTCTAGTAAACATCATGATTATAAATTCCGGAGTTCCGCAAGGTTCTAATTTAGGCCCTTTACTATTTATTTTGTTTATTAACGCTCTACCACAATTATGTTTCACATTCAGAATGTTTAAGAGTTTCAAACAGTTAGACATTGCAGATTACTTTAAAATGATTTATTCACCAGTTGTAATAGGAATATTGTAAAAAAATTAGGTTTTAATATGCAAATACTTCATAATGTCTATTTCTCGATAAAATAGTCTCTAGTTTTCGATTGGATAATTAATCAGGTAAATTAAAAAAGGACTACTGAGGTCAAGTTCTCGGTATAATATATGTAAAACAATAAATTTTCTTTTGCTTCATATATGAAAGGTGCCAGGTGAAAACAAGGAAATCCACGTGACAAAGTTTTGAGTAAGTTATGATTTTAGTAGATTCTACTTTTAGTTTATTAGATATATTTCTTCCCATAAGTGCCATGTTTGCTGCATTATTTATTACGAAAGATTTTACGTCACAGTTTTTCTTTAAAGTAGGTCATGATCAACAAAGACGAGTCATCTCCATGATAACTATGCATAGCTCTTAATTAAATCCAAACTGAGACTTAAAAAGAAGAAGAATTGAACCATTCGACTTTAGAAACAATTTTTGTGGATCGCTTCTTACTATATCTAAAACACAAAGCACTCGATTAAAACGACAACAACATGACTGCTGCAAATCGCCAATTAAACTCAAAGATTTTAATAATAGATACTTAATATTTTTCCTTTTATGCTTTCATAGCAATTTGATGATGAATCTTGATAGACCGTCAGACTAAATCAAGAAAATAGTTAAAATTAAGTTAATAATATTGCTATATTTTTAGTACTGTATTTTCGACAAACTTTTTGAATGTATACCAGTATATAATATATGACTTCCATTCTCTCCTAGTTTAAAAATAAAGCTCCGTATCAAACATTCATATAAACATGAATGCAGGCTATTTTAAGTCTCACGCAAAAAACTTTCTTTTCAAAAATTAATTTAGAATACAATAAAACTATTTGCAAAAGATAGTTTTTTTACCTGACGCTATGAGTGATTCTTTTTTTACCTGCGACTCAGTGACCGCCAAAAAAAGTATAGTTTACGATCTTATTGTATGCAGCAATCGTTGTTTCTTCTTCTTTCACGTTGACAATCTTAACGGCCTTGATGTTTTACGATTTGTTATGGACATTCATTGAAGTCTAACCCAAGCAATTTTTTTCGTTTAGAGCAGTTCGTGATAATTATACCAGGAAGTGGCTAGGCTTTTTGAATAAGTTACAGGGCTTAATATTTTTAAAGAATGTTTTATATTTAAGGTTTCTCGTAAAATTTTTGCAATTTTCGATATTTTGAAGAACATTTTTCTAATTCAGATTTTGAGACTTTTTTGTCGCGGAAATACCAGTTGCCAACATTTTCTATGAAATTTGTCTCGTTTACTATGTTATTAGTATACTTTTTTACAGAGTGATTCTAAAAATAAAAGTGCACGCACTACTTACGTTATATTTCCCGCGACTATGTATTCTGCCCACAATTGCAATATTTGGGTTATCCAGATTTAAATTAGTGTTTGTGGATTCATAGACGAGGTAACTAAAACGAACGGGTGCATCATCTAGGCAGTCTGTGCAAGCTGTTGATACATGACCCGTCGTATCAGTTAACAGGGTTGGCATAGAATTTCCCCGTGTTATAAAACCCAGTGGGTTTTTTCTGGTTTTTTCAATTAATAAAACCCACTATTATTGTTTTTTTTTGGGTTTTTTTTAAAAATAGCAAATTTTCAGTTGAATGAACGTCATATAAATATATTTATTTCGGAATAAAAACAAAAACTAGCATAAATAACATGAAGTAAGTAGTAGGTAAATACAAAACGAGATAAACTGAAACTAAACTAACAAAACAACCAGTTGCATAAAGTAAAACATTATGAAAACTGCATTATGTCACCAGTTGTTCATTCAAATAAACTTTTTTGTTTTAAAATCAAAATATACATTATTATTGAAAATGTATATCAAAAAAGGTAATATTTTCCGTGTTTTATTGTCAAAAAGATTATTTTTAAATTCTGAAGGTAACAAATTTTTTAAAGTATATTTTTTATTAAAAAATTAGTGCCTCTAAAATGACATGCACAAATTTTAAAAGACACCTACCTAAATTTATTATTTCTGCTCTTTGGAGATATTTAATCAGATATTCTAAATTTGGTTATACAGAGTGTTGTGTTTGAAGCGGAAAGAAATGGTCGAATTTTGTTAAGCCGGGCCTGGATTCTAATCAATATTTTTATGGCATTATTTTTGTTATATTGAGGGGAGTCTACATGCCAAATTTTAGTTTTTTTATAACGAGTGGTTGTTCATTTTTGATTAAAAACAAATTCAGGCGAAATTCATAAAACACCTTGTACCTATTTAGGTAATCAGATGTGACAAATACATTAATAATGGATTTCGAATGACCCAAGTGTCCCACGCCTACAGTTAACGTATGTACATTACATTCTGAAACATCCTGCATATAAAAATAGAATTTGGTTAATGAAATTACAACTTAGCAATGATGTTGTTGTGGTTCTTATTTTCCATTCCAAATTAGCACAAAATATTCAAAACACAAGGCATAATAGATTAATCCACTTTCTTGAAAACATTTTAATAAATACAAAGTTTTTAGTATTTTTAGTAGTTACCTAGGTACGTTGTTACAAGTACTCCTCATACTATTTGGAGGTAAATCCAAACACTTACTGGCAAAGAACAATTGGTTTGTAGAGGTTCCAAATCTTTACACGGAAAAAAATGTGACTAGAAATTTTTACTACAATGTTGTAGTAGTAGACTTGTAGAAAAATACTTAACAATTTGTAGAAAATTTTACTACAATTTGTAGTTAAAAACTATTAATTTTTGTAACAATTGAATTGTCGAATAAAATGCTACAACAATAGGAAAGAAGTCCACAATGTTTGGTATATTTTACTATTGTTTGTAGAAGTAGAAATTTATTACAATTATCGTAATTACTACCAGTAACTTCTGTAAAAATTTGTACAAATATTAATAATTATCTCTAGAAAAAATAGTAATTTTCTCTACAAAAAATAGTAATACTTTTCATCCCTTCTTATGAAAAAAATTCAATTTTGTTCAAAAATATTCTATAATATTGTAGAGATTCTAAGTCATGTGAACAAAACAGAATTCTGCTATTGGCCAACGTTTTCTGACGTCGATCATAAATGGCCAGACAGCAGTAGCCGTTCGCCATGTTCACATAACAAAGCATGGTACATATACCAGTACCTATAACACATTATTATATTATAAGCACCGATGCGTTTGAGAAAATTTTAATAATAAATTCTATTGGTAGTAAGTACATTTATTATTATTTCTGAATAATTTACCTTTAGATAACTAATTTAAATAACCTTAGAAGATTATTTTAAAAAAATAGTTGTGGCTAACGATCGAATGTTGTGCCCAACGATTGAATTTTGTGCCAAGTTCAATGATATTTTTTTGTCTTAATTGTGACATACCTACTTTCTCATTTTTGTTAGTTATCTGACTTAGTCATTTAATATCCAAATCAGTGTAAAGGTGACAAATATCCCCGTTTTAAGGGTATGAACAGTTCAATTGGTATTAATTTTTATTTCATATTTTTCAGGTGCAGAAAAGCCAACTGAGATTGAGGGCGCTATTATTACTGTTAGGTATTTATTACATAATGTAATTATAACTTTGTATCTTTTACATTAAAACAATAAATTGAATATTTTATTAAGGAACATTTTTTTCTAGGCTATAATTATAATAATTTTGGAATACTACTACAAATTTGATTAAAAATTACTACAATTTGTATGAATTTTTACTATTTATTGTGTAAAATTTTCGTATTTATTTTCATAAAACGCAATACATTTTTAATATAAATTCATGCAATGAATAGCAAAAATTACAACAATTTGTGGAACAATTCTTATGATGCATTTGGATATTTTTACTAAATATTGTAGATAATAACTCTACAATACATTCTCCACAAATATTTGGAAATTTTTTCTACAAATTGTCTCTGTCCCTATATGTACTATTTATTGTAGAGAAAAAATCTATAATTGTAGAAATTTGTTCTACAATTTATTTTCCGTGTATATTCTACATTCTTACTGAGAATTTAGCTGTGATACCATAGGTATAAATCTATTGAATTGTTTGAACATTTTTACCAAATGAAATTCAACATAATATGGTACATTATATGTTAGTAGTAGACAAAGGATGATTTAAAAATCAAAAAAGACAACTAATTGGCCCTCTTGCTATCTTTGTCTAGTCCAACCCAGTCCAGGTTATCAGTGACGCTGATGGTAACGCCATTCAGGTTAAATTGAAGTTTATTGCACTTTCCTGAGTTAAGACCTAGCTGTGCCATCATCAGTATTGCATGGAAAAATGTGTCTTCTATACAGACTTGAGAATGCCGATTGATTTGACGTAACGTCTGTTGTCTCTAACCATAACTTTACCAAATTGAAGGATGGAAGGGTTTTATGATATTTATATTAAGAAACTATTTTTTCGGCAAATCTAGGGTAACTGTAAACGGAATGGCATCAAAAATCCAATTAAATTAGATAATTTTCGCGGTAGAGAACACTCGAAAGTGGTTTAGGATAGTTCGCACTCAGGCGACGATAGTATTAATTACCCGAGGATTAATGTTATATCGATCGCTGCGAAATTCTACTAAAAGGAGATTTAGGTGAAAATTAAATTGTTCAAATTCCATAAACCTCTTATCTTCGGGCACTAACCCGAACGCTCTGACCTTTATTAATCTGACTTTTATCACCCGGTTTTGACAAACGGCTAAAAAATTACCCTCCAACTGTAGTAAAGTTTCGAATCATTGAATGAAATTAATTATGTATACTTTTATTATTAATATACTACTTCATATTACATTTGAAATAAAACTCTTATTAACACGTTATCGGGGTTCCCTAATTCATGCAGCTTTTGCTGTTTCTTTGATTTTATTTACTTTTTTAATTATTCTTGATCAAAAGAATATTTTATTCTTATTTTAAAAATTTTACTTGTTTTGTTTTAAAATCTATATACTCATGTTTTTTCTTTTATATTCTAAACTGAAACAATCTATTTTGAAAAATCGTACAGTGGTCGAAAAAATCTACTGGGTACACTGAAAACCAAAAATGTATAGCCATCATCAAAATTTTTGTTTAAATGTCTTTTATTACAAAAATGTACAAACTAGTAAAATATAAATTCTGTGATAATCAGTGTCAACAATTTTTAATTGGAATTCTTTGAGGTAGGTATGTTGACATTTCCAAATTTTTTAAAATATATACTTAGTTTTATAATGTTAAAGAAACCACAACATACAAATCATTTAGATATATTATTTTTCTTTTTCAAACATTTTCTTGGTAATTTTACTGTAATTTCGAGCACTTACTTATTAGTAATTTAGTTTTTTTGTTGTTTTATTGTCAATTGTCATTTCATTGGGAGTATATTTTATTTTTCTCGTTTTCTGATTTTGTATATCTAGAGAAAGTTGTTCTTCAACTTTTATTTTATTGCGCGGATTCAAGGAAAGTTATTGAAAAAGGTAACTGATGTTTCATAATATGTTACGAATTGTCAAGGTTTTTGAAAAACTACATTTCATAAAAGAACTGGGAGTTATTTGTCTCTATGTTTGATTAGTATCTGTATTTTGTTTCTTCAGTTACTCCAACCATATCTTTAATTCTACTTTTTGTATGATCTATTTCTTTATTAATTTACAAATCCTGAACTATTTTTGTTGCGTGAGTTTACCGTACTACCAATACTTGTTCATACCTAATTATTATCTAATTTGATATAATGTGAGGCTAGGAACATCCTATAGTTAAAAGTTTGTTCCATTAATTCGAATACATCTTGTGTAAATTGATAACTCGAAATTTAAATGTTTTTTGTTTATACTTTCACAGAATGACATTTATTACTTGTCATTATCGTTTTAAACAAAATTTATTATCACAAAATTGTATTACCTCTAAATGATATTGCAATAAAAAAGAAACAATTAATTCATTAAATATCGATATCATAAGTAAAATTGACATAAAACTACAGATATTATTGAAAATTTTCTCCGTTTAAGTCCAAAGACAAACCAACTATTTCTGAGTTGTTGATCTCTACACACTTTTCTGTTATGCGATTTTTCAGCTCTTCCAGATTATGAATAAATGTCGTTGAAAAAATCAAATTGATGTATATTTGTATTGATGCTATAAGGAAAATCGTATACAATTTAAATCTATTTATTATTCTTTCATCAAAAATTTCTCCAAGATATTGAAGTGTTTCTCTGGTCAAATGTGCTGTTGCACCATCCAGTACCTTCAACAAAATCAGCCATGCATTCTGGAATTGAATACAGTCACTCGCCATTTCCTTTCACACCTGTACGAAAATAACATTTGATAATTTCTGTGTTGAATACCATTTTTAAAATCAATTTTCTAATAAATATTTTGAGATCTTTGACACAAATGTTCAGTTTTAATTCAATCTGTGGAAGTAGCTAAAGTACCAATCCAGAACATTTAAATTTCACAACCATCAACTTCATTGGCGTTTTAAATAACATTTTAGATCTAAATTTTGGTACCTATAAACCCTAAAATTTATAATTAGTGTAAAAAAATTTAATTAAATTTTTATTTATTAGAATTATTATTATTCTATTTTGAACATATTGACGATATACTATAAAATTCAGAAAATTTAAATGAAGAGACTTTAACACATTAGTTCCGTAACTGAAGCTGGAAGTTGACAAATTTTCTACAAACTTTTTCAAGCGTTACAGAACTCATTTACCAATTCGTATACAATTTCAATCGGTGCTTAAACTACTGTTTGAGGGTGAATTGAAATTAGCAGTGGCAGAAATAGACGAGGCAAGAAATAATTAAAGAAATCAATTAAGGAATCGGTTACGTTAGAGAAATCATGGTTTGAGAATAAAAGTAACTCTTCTGGTGTTAATATATTGCTCTGAAACAATCGTCGCGAAGTTTTATTGCTCATTCAATCGGCACTTTCTTAGGTTTTCTCAGCAGTAAATGGGTGTTAGACAATAAAACGTAATGCATTGTGATTGTATACGACAGTAGGATGCGGAGTTGATAAAACGTGAATTCTAGATTGAGATGCATTGCCAGATGCAAATTTTATGTTCTTATTCACATTTAATCAATCCCGGAAAATTATTTTGAAAGATACCTACTAGATATTACTAAGCATAATAATAGATTTTTTAAATCCTCAATCAAATTCTTGCTTTGCTTATTTGGTTGATATAGGGAAGATTAAGTAAGAAAAATTTTTTATAAAAATATTATGGACAGTGCAAAATAATTTTGTATTTACCAACCCAGCTTAATTATTAAAAAAGTACAAATTTTTGACAAATTTTGACAAAATTTTAGACAAATAAGATTTTTGTAATAATTATAGTTTTGGCTACAAATATTTCAGAGTAATTTGGATAGAGAATTTCAAAATATATCATAAAAAAAACGTGTAAATTACTAGATATATCTATATTAAAATTTAGTTTTTTTTTTCAACCAATGACTTTTTAATTCAATATAAAAAACATAAGACCTATTTCTTTTGTTGCATGCTGTTTAAATTATATTTATTTTTTTTAGAGTAAGGTCACACCTTCATGAATTCATTCATAAGCCCTAACTACTTTATATCACGAAAGCATTTTGAAAAATATGATGGATATTATTTATTTATGGAAAGTTTCCTTTCGGAGGCATTGTGAATCAACGTCTAACAACTCAGGTCATAAAATAATTTTGTTCAAACCTGGAAAATGATCTGGTTGGGAGTAAAATAATGAAAGACCTGAAATATTTGTAGTTACTATAGAACAAATACAGATATACTAGTAGTGTTATCTGAAAGTCCTCAGAACCAGAAAATGTTGTTGATACAAAATTGTAGCATGTTAGACTTAGTTGTAATATACATTTAGGTATACTTAGTAAAATTTCAATAATAGTTTATGTATGTTTTATCCATAAATTTAATGAAATTTAATGAAAGGGAGATTGTGAAAATTAATATTAATCTAAAAAATGTAATATCCAACGAAGATATCTATATACACCCCTTTCCATGAATGCGATAAGAACCACCGTAATGGGACGGCCCGTAGTGGCAACAAGCCATAACAAGTACCATTTTCCATAAGAAGCACATAGAGATCAATAAAGAGACCAACTTTAAAATAGAATAAAATTATATTTAAAGAACATCTATTAGATATCACAGCATTTAGAAATAAAAAAGAGACGCTAGAATGTTATCTCTATCCTTGACACATTTCAAATAGATAGTTCTCATTTATATGCTATCAATTAGGTACTCTTTAATCGGGACTGCTAACATGACGAGGAGATAATAATAGTAGGTAAAAATATAATAGTTGTTAATTGATGGACTTTGATTTGAATGAATAAAAGATTGTCAAAATAGTTTTAATATCCAAGAAAGTTATTTCTGAAACAAGGGGCATCATACCCCACAGAAACCTTCTCCAAAAGTCTATGAGTTCACGTTTTGACCTTATTTTTACACTTTTTAATTGAAATATGTATATTGCAATCTAGTAAACCGAAGGCAGAACAAACTTGATCGAATGGAAAAAATCTGTAATTGGACAATTTCTTTATTGGAATAAATAAATAAATTGCACAAGTATGTTTTTGTCGAATATCTCTGAAACTGGACTGTGAATATCACAACCCTCCTCAGATTGGATAAATGTTTTCCATTTTAAATAACTTTCTGAAACCAACTTACCTTCCTCGCCTAGTGTCTATGACTAAAATAATAAATTTGAGAGAAAATTTTTAAAAAAATATGGATAATTAACGTAAAACACTCTTCAAATCTTCCGGGACATAGAAAGACTTAAAAAGACTTTTTCAATTTTATTAGTTTCTTCTATAAATAGAAGTGATATTTGGCAACACCGGGAAGTGATTTGGGCTTGCGAGCCGCAGCAAACACCATGAGAATGATGGACGGACATATTTAGGGTTGAAACGAAACGAATGTCGGCATAAGCGGCCATTAGGGTTCATTCCCTTCTACCTCAGCGCAACGTGGTAATCAGTATTTTAATTTACCACAGGAAATCATGAAATGCAATCGTGAGAATTATGACTGGAAGGTAAAAGATTCATTTTCGGGGGTTCTTCCAGAAAACCCTTAATGGTTAATTCCGAAAAAAAAAATAAGTCTATATGAAAAAAATACATAGCCGTAGGAAAGTTGAAACAAGCAAAACCTATATAATTTTTAGAAAGCATTATAACTAACAAACTTCAACAAATCAGAATTAATAAATTCAAAACTGAAAATAAAAATATATCTACATGGTGGTTCATACCTAAACTAGTTTTTGTGCAAAATCTATTGAATATTTTACGATCTGGTAAAATTCGATACTTTCAACCACATATCTCCAATTAGAATTAATTTTCTTGTAATTTTCGACAAAAAAAGAGTATTTTGAATACGAAAATCTAAAATTACAATAAATTGTAACAAAATGGACATATTGTATATTTACAACACGGTCATGCATGCAAGAAACTTAGTACCTTTTATACGGGTGTTCAATATACAGTGTTGTTTAGGTGATAAAATTTTATACATTGATCCAAAATGCTCTGCAGACCTAGTTTATTTCGAAAAAATCGAGAAATCTGTTTATTCTGGTAAGATTAAATAATTAAAAAAACACATTCCTGTAATTACCTCGGAGGGCACCACTGGTTTAATTTTAAAATTCAATTTTATTGCCTAAATGTACTCTACGAACTGTCCCCAAAAGTTTCAAAAATCAATTATCTTTTTTTAATCTTAATTCTCACCTCAGAAACACCTAGTATATGAGTTTTTAAATATGTAACAAAATATAATCTTTTGAAAATTTAATAATATCATTCTGCTTTCTAAAACTATACAATGTGATAATTTAAAAACTTACAAAGTGTGGGGGGCTGGTAGCCAAAATATTGGGGGTTCACAATGACATAATATATATCTCAGTACAGATGAGGGTAAAACATTTTCAGTGTTTTAGATATATTATACCTTTCTATACCTAAACCTTTCTAAATATTATACCTTTTTATTTACCTCTCTAAAACACTGAAAGTTTTTTACCTACATCTGTACACTGATCCATATTATGTCACTGTGAACCCCCAATATTTAGGTTAAACGCTGCCATTGTTTACACTAGCCTTAAAACAAAACCTAAAACCTAATAAAAACAATTAATTTTTTTACGTCTCTAAACATACATTGAAAACGTAACTCATGTAGACGAAGATATGGGCTCAGTATGCATAAAATGCATTTCTTATATAAACCGATGCTGTAATAGAGGTATTTGTAGATTTGAGAACGAAACTGAGCACATCAAATGTTTGTCTAGGAATCTTGAGTCACTGTTAGTAATGGTCTAAAGAAGAGGGCACATGTTTGGAGAACGTGGTTGTCTGGGTTCAATCCCCGCCGACGACAGATTTTTTCAAATCTTCAGTATTTGTTTTTACCTTTCAGCTAAATTGCCGATATCACCGAAGTCATACGAATTACAGGTTGGTTTTGACCTAGGGATGACTTCTGTATTTTAGCAATTAAACATTTTCTGATATTATATTTAGTTCATGAGATGATATAGCCATTGTACATTTTTAAATTGTGGTAAGTGATTAACAAACGGTTTACTTTTGTATCATCCCCTGAACAGCAGAATAAATCATTTACCTCCACCCCAACGCTGAAACCTTAATTACTAGGTCATCAATCCGAAAACTATCCAAGAAAAAATACCTATACTAACAAATATTTTTATTTCCAAAAGATCGTAGAGGATATTCAACTGCTTTATGAATGAAAATAAAAATGTAAGATATTAAATATTTATTTATATATTTGACATCGGCCTATTTTAATTATAATAATACAGTTAATAATACAATATCGATATACCTTAGCTTCAACGTCTTGTCTATAAAATACGTTTCGTATTATACCTAAAGATTTACCAACTTCCGCTGCATACTATACCTAATATTTATTACCCTAATGATAATGAATTAAAAACAACTTTTTCCACTGCTTATAAATTGCTTTTGCATTATAATTAATTTAATCCCCATAAACTATTTAATTAATAAGATAAATTTAAATACATCTAATTATATTTAAAAAAGGTATGTATTAAGTGAGAAAAAAAGTTTATTTTTTGTATAATAATAATATGAACGTATCAGGAATCATACACGTCTTAAATTTACTCACAATATTTTAAAAAAATGCCAATATTAATTCATCCAATATTCTTATATAAATTCGCTAGCCTTTAGTGACCTTTGTCCGTATGTAAATTAGATAGAACTCACTGAAACGTGTTACTTATAAATATTCTTTTATTTATTAAGGAAGCGTTATTGAACTGCCTCATTAAAATCACATCGTTTTTATATAATCTCTAAATCTAATCTACCGAAAATGATCCATTATAATATTTTCTACTTCTTTATTACCTATCATCAATTTTTTATTTTATAACTGTAAAGATTATAAAACGGTAGGACCTATCAATTATCTTAAAATAGAAAAAAAAACGTTTCAGAGATCTTACAATTAGTTATTTATAGGTACTAAATGAAATAAACTAAAAAATCAGGCATTTTTTAATGTTTTTTTGGTCGTTATCGTGTTACATTATTATTATTATTATGTTTCCTATATTTTATAATATTTAGGTCAAATTAGCTTATAAATACAATATTATTACACAAAACGTTAATATACCTGCGTCCGTTACCAAATATCAATTAACATAATTAAATAAGTCAACAAATTAATTCAACATACGAAATGCTTTTAGCTTAATTACCGGTTACCCAAATTAATTCCTTCCACAGTTATCCGGATGTTACCACAGGCAAATAAAAATCCAGCGTGCGGCGAGCTTTTGTTCAAAAAGGTGTATCTGAGTAGGCCTAGCAGAAATCAAGCATAAGCCAGCCCTATTGAATCGATTTTACTCGATTCCATTGGGTTCTTTATTTCTCGTTAAAAGGAGCAGATAGATTTTTTAAATGTTAAAAAAAAATTGATAGAATACTGAATGTGGGACGGTAAATCGTTAATGTGCAATATAAACAGTAAAGGTCCAAGTTAGAACCTTGTGGCACCTCTGAATTACCTTGGCGTAGGTATTTTTATTGCATCTAATACCAAAACACCGAAATAATTTTTAAATAACTTTAACATGCTTTCAAAAAACCCATAAATATACAATTTTTTAGTAAATAATTATAATGAATTGGCTCAAATGATCTCTTTACGCAACCAATTGCATAATGTTGATCATTATGAAACTGGTTAGGAAAAATTATTCACCAGTTTTGAAAAGAAATCAAAAATATACCTTTTTTTGGTCATAAAATCAATATGATACATTGTTTTTGAACGTTTATTTCAAAGAAAGACAGGTTAACTAATAAAAATAGAATTTGGTTAAATTTACAACCTAGTAATAATGTTGTTTTGGTCCCTATTTTAAATTCTAAATCAGCACAAAATAACTAAAACACACTACACGACAAAATAACCCACTTTCTTGAAAACAAAATAACTTTATGTATAAATTTTTGACCTCCCATAAGGAAACTGCGGGGTCCTTTAGAAAATATCTTATAGTAGATTTTCTTATTAAGAAACCATGTTGTTCATCAACTATATTTTCTGCTCGAGAGACTAGCTTGATATAAATAATTTCTTCAAAAAGTTTGGAATCATCACAAAACAGCAATTCCTCTATAATTTTCAACATCTCGTTTACTACCTTTCTCATGTATGGTAGTGTATTTTCCATTTTTTTTTTGGAAGTCGGAATTTTCAACAATTAGATCAAAGAGAAAAGCAAGCTTTAGTAAATCATCACAACCTTCTAAAACATAGGACGGAAAACCGTCGATACCAACAGCTCTTTTTAATTTCAGATTTATAAAAGATTTTTGGACTGTCTATCTTGCTTTTTCATATAATATATTTCTCTTATTTTACACCCATTTAGCGTTATTCCTTAAAAATTCTAATTCAAAACGATTTTTTTTAAATATTAAAAATTTTTCGGCTATTTGTTGTCTATCTTGCTTTTTCATCTACTTTCTAATGAATTTATATTATTTTACACACCTGTTACTTAAAACTTTTAATTCAAAACGATTTTTTTCCGTAATATTTCATAATTTTTCTAAATAAAAAGGATTTTTGCTTTTTTACCTACAATTTTTCACTTACCATTATAATATGAAATAATATATTACTGTGAAAAACTGTGAACATTTTTTTCAAGTTATTGCTAGGCTTCATTTACTGACGTATGTTTATTTATATTGAGAGAAGTTTGTTTCATAGTCATAGTAATTAATCTGTGTACTACAGCGCAAATACAACACTGTTGTCACGTGACAGAGAATTTATATTCTCAGGCACAAAAGGTGAGAATTTTTTTGGAAATATTGTGTTGCTTCCTTGAAAATTTGCATAGTTTTTAAGAAAACAACAAAATATTAAAGAAATGCTTACCTCGCGTGGTATTTGGAAAGATTATTTAATTATATAAACATAACTTTCTTTCATGTTAATTTTGTTTATGTTGTTGCATTTTGGTGTTAAAAATAATCATATAAATAAAAGATGTGTGATTGGGTATACTTTTGTTGTTGTAATTGATATAATAATAGGTTAAAATTTTGAAAAAGAAATAAAATATTTATTTTACAAAATACTATTATTATTTGGTATCGCTGGTTTCTTTCTGGTAACAAAAAGTAACCAACAACATTTTAAGTATCGTATTTCCAGAACGAGAAGGGAGGCCATGGGAAATAAGGTCACTGGCACCGAAAGGACGAACTGTGCGAGGGTGATGTATGACCTACAGTAATACACCACTGTCCCTTTTGCTTTTACGGACTCCGTAGGTTTTCCCCAATTTTAAAATGCCTCCTTCGCATTAACTAAGTGCTTTTAATATAAAACTTCTGTTTTAAAATTCAGATAAAAAGGTGCGATGGTCTTATTAGTCTAATGGGAATGCGTTTGTCCATATCATTAAAAAAAAGTAATATTTTTAGATTTAAAATGTATCATCATTGTAATACTACTCTCACAAAATTTCCGTTAAAAAAATATGTAAATAGTAATTAATTTAAAATTACTGGCTATGTATATTAAAATACCTCATCTATGTGACTTTAAATTTTAAATACAAGACACTTGGTTATTTAGAGATTACCTGATACATTATAGCAATACTTTAGTTAATTAGTTTTGAGTTGTGATTGAAAAAAAGCAAAGTTGATGAATTATGTGATCAAGATATGACTACAAGAAATGGCACAAATGTATCTCTCTGTTCGGGACTAGTTGTATTGTTATGATAGGTATAGATAATTCTTTCAAAAACCACGGGTGGGAAATGACATTTAAAACTAGTAAAAAGTCTCTGTCTGCGGATCCAAGGGTCACAGGTGGTTCAAATCCCAGGGTTGGACGGGATTTTTTTATTTAATATGATTATTAAAAATTAATTCTGATGCCTTGGTAGGATTCCCCACTCGACCTTTTACTATTGGGTTCTAATTAACAGTGCTATTCCTAAAGTGGGGCTGGGAAACAGTAACAAATTCTACACAGAACACGAGACGAAATAACCTTAGCAATTGAAGCTGATGACACACAAAAACAATATATATTACGATGTCGTTTTCTCCCGATAAGGAGTCACCATCATCAGTTTCCTCACTTCCCACAGAAATAATAATTGTTTCTATTATTTCCTCTATTAACATATCAAGTTTCCAAAATTTCTTTTCCTCTGCTTTGACATGTTTTGCAGCGTTTTGCCAATTATCCCATGAAATTTTTGAGCCCAGATTATTTCAATGGGGTTAAGTTCATAGTAATAAGGTGGTAAGCACAACACTTTAACTCCATATTCTTTTGCTATTCCATCTGCACTTTACTTCTCAAATTTTGGTGAATGTTGTTTACATACCTTTAATTTACTGGTCAACATGCTTTTAATTTTTCCGTTTGAATAATATTGTCTCACGAAAAAAAATGGGATCAAACATTTGAAACAGTTTTGGTTTTTATTCGGTTCCATTTTGATTGTAGTTGTAAGAAAAATAATTTAAATACGTGTGTTTGATATTTGGATTGAACTTGAAAGGCATACATGAATGGTTAAAAAATTAAAAAATGTTATAAATGTTAAAAGTAATTTAAAAAATCGACTCGAAAATCGTGCGAAATTAAAATCTCAAAATTTACATTTATTTGTACGGATTCATTGTAATGTTTTGTATCTTAGTATCTCATTATTTTTACTCATTAAATTCACCTTTAAAGATTTTAAGAATTACCATTTCAATATGTCGATATTTACAAATTATAAAATTTCAGAAGTAAACAACAAACAAATTAATGGATTTTTAATTATTGCACAAAAACTAAAAAAAAATCAGATATTTGTATTTTAATTGCATAATGATTTTAGCAAAAGCATCTAATTATAAAATCCCACAAAAATGGAAATTTTGCAATATTTTGGAAAATAACAACCAGTATCTCATTCGAATTCAATATAAATAAATAATGAAGAATTCACGTTTTATAACCGGTTACATAATGATTAGGTATTTTATCACGTTTCTTGAGATTAGTCGTTTTCGGTCACTTCAAAGTATTTAGAATAACTTAGTAGGTACGTGGATCAAAAAATTAAACTTCTACAAATTTTCTAACGTGTGGGTTTTAAAATGTAGACCAAGTTTTGCCTTGAAGTAATTATGGAACGTCATCTCGAATACAGATGTTAAGATTTTGTTAAATATTACAAACGATTCGCCTTGAACCTATAGAGCGGAAATTATGATTTATGTTGAACATTATAGTAAACTACCGGTGTACACCTATAATATTTATTTGCTCCTGCGAATTTCGTTGATAGAAATATATTATTATATTATAATTAATTTATTATTTTAGAGTTTTTTATTAGCTAACAATTTCATAAAAAAAATGGGTATCGCGAAATATTTCCATTTAAATAAGCCTCATTTAAATATGAAACTGGATATTTTGCCATTTGTATACAGAGTAGTTCTAAATATTTTGTGTTTAGCTATTTGATATTTGAATACATGAAATATTTCGTTAAAACAAATTTGAAGCAAATATATTGAAATTATTTATGTGTATATACGATGTGGAAATCGCTTATGAAATTAAATTATTTTTGGGTATATTTTACAAAGTATGGGTATTTTAAGGTAAAATTGGAACACACAGGGTGATTAATGTATTTGCTGTTGATCAAGCAGGTCTTTCTCAGGAATATGTAGACAAACTTTGTGCCAGTGTTCCAGATGAAGAAACATCAAGTCGAAAACTAATAAGAAGATCTGTTAATGTTGATCATGCAGGCCCATCTTACGAACAAGATAAACAACTTTGTGCTATTCTTTCAGATGCTAAAAAATCAAGTCGATCGGGCAGGTCTCTCTAACGATCAAAGTGAAATTGGTTCAAGAAAGAAACTGAGAAAATGTACATCCAAAGCTTAGCACTAAAAAATTTTACATTCTTAGGCAAGGAAAAAATCAGTTAAAAAAGTATTAAATAAATTCTAAGAACAGAGCTTTTTAACAGAAGTTTCATTTTTTAGTTTATTTTTAATTGTTTATTGATTCTTAAATAATACAAGGTTTTTCTTAAACAAAAATACTTTTATTACTAGTAGGTAATAGGTCACTTGGGAGCCCCCACCACTTCATTTTTTACCAGACGTGTTTCGACGTTTTCCTTATAGTTATAAGATTTAAAATAAAATCAAAAGCGCTAAAAACGTCGAAAAACGTTAGAAAACGTTGAAAAACGTTGAAAAACATTGAAAAACGTTGACCAACGTTGACAAACGTTGACAAACCTTGAAAAACGATGAAAAACGTTAAAAAAGTTGAAAAACGTCGAAAACAGCTGGTAAAAAGTGGAGTGGTGGAGGGGCACCCAAGTGGCCCATTACCTACTATCATTTCTTAACAAAATCAAGTTATGACGTTTCTAAACAAAAAATTACCTTTTAAACTTATTATGCAAAGATTTAGAAATAAGAAAGTCAAAGAATATGTTTCAGATATTTCAGAAATAATCATCAGGGTAGGGTAAAATACATACAGGCAGGTGGAATAACATTAGTGCTTCTGAGCGACTTAAGATGGAATAGTATGTCAGATTGTTTAAAGGTATATGCAAGTCAATGGGAGAAATTATTAAAAGTAGAAGTGTGGAAGCAACTAGGAAGAAAATTTAAGGACGAATTAGAATTATCGTTGGCTCAAATACAAATTTTTAAAGCCGATATAAACAGGCTTATATTTTGGATATAACCAAAACCAAATTTAAAATGACTAGTGCAGAAAAGATTTAGCATTAAATATAATACAAAAATGTATGGAAACAGTGGATTTCTATCATTCGTTATGAAACTTACTGAACCATTTTCAACAGTTATGTTTTAAAAAGAGGTATTATCCAGTGTTAGTGCCTTACAGTTTTTATGTGCTGCCTCCTCATCAGCTTTGGTAGAGCGAGTATTTATTTTCTACATTTGGAATCATTCACTCCAATTTACTAAATAAATTAGGAGTGGAGAAGGCAGAAAAATTAGTATTTCTGAAAATTAGTGTTGAATTTAAAAAATATTTATTATTTTTTAAATATTAAGAATTCCGTTTTATTTGCAGTTTGTATTTGTAACAGTATACTCTTGTTCTATATTTTGATTATATTTTGTAAAACAAATAAATCATTGATTAAAATTTTAAAAATCTGATGTGACCATCACATGACTTTCCTATCTAGTTATTACAGGGTTTCTTCGATTATTTTGTACAACCTATTGTATCACCTCTGTAAATATTTAGAGGTTAACTGAGTATATACATTTTCCACATACATCTAACTCGAAACATTTTTCTATACCTATACACTCATTGCCATAAAATTAGGAAAATTTTGTATGGAACAAAAATTAAAGAAAATAATATTAGAAGTAACTTTTATTTAAAAAATTTTCTCCTCCAAACGTAGATAACAGATATATTTCATAAAATATAAAAATTACCCCCTATAAAGTACCCCCCAGCTGTTTCGACTCTGTCGAAAATCCAATCACTTCTACTTAGGTCGGAACAGAGCACAAGTTTAAAATTTCAGGTTTTTTCTTTATCCGTTTTTGAGTTTTCTTCAAAATTCAAAATTTACACTTTTTCACAAATATCTCGTATACGGTCCATTTTAGAGAAATTATGTATGGGACAAAAATTATAGAGAATTATATCACAAACAACTTTTATTTAAACAATTTTCATCAAAAAATGATTTTTTTACATTTTGTCTGTATACAGATAGGATAGTAAAAATCACGATATAAAATTGATTGACTGCAAATTAAATAAAAAATGTGAATTTATGTTTTAAATGTCTATTTACAAAAATTCTGCGTGAGGATAATAATGGTCTATATCAAAATAAATATTACTAAAAAAATATGATGGGGCTCTGGATAATGTTTCTTCTAAATATTTTATCTTATTTTTTAAAACCGATAGCAAAGTGAAACGAATTAAATAATGTTTTTTGGATAAATTCAAATACAAAAAATAAAATTTTATATTATATACAGGTATATTTCGAATTTTGTATCAATTTTAAAAATATGTTTTACTTATTTTTAGTTTTTGAAGACATAAAACTTTTTCAATGTGACAATATAGTACCCAAGCTTTTAGAAAGTATGGAAATAAATATGAATATTAGTTACTATCTTATATTTTTTAAGTTTTATTTTTTAATCTGGTATTACTCATTTAAAATGAAGTAAACACATCACATGTAATTGATAATGAAGCCGAGTATCATGCTCCAATTTGCTTCAAAATTGCATATACTTTTGCCATTCTCCATGGTATAATTCTCAGATTCACTCATGCAAACTAACCATAAACACCTTATTCACTGAGAGCTGTTATTGAACTACTATTAAAAAACTAACCGGTCATACTTCCTAGTTAAATAACCCTCTCTATACATTCGGATTACAGTAGTTAAAGGTTTACTTACAGGAAGGATTCTAGTACATACAAATTTGGAATTTTTATTAAAAGTTTTTAATACTTTCTAATGTCAAATTAGATATTTAAAGCTATAATAAATTCAACGTATTTACTAAGTAGTTCATTCTATATTTTTAGAATAGAATAGAATAATAATAACTTAATATCTTTCAGCAAAAGCTCTAACTCGTAAAAAGTAACGGTTGCTTGGCTAATAGAATACTATTATAATAATATGTTACTATTTAAAGATTGAGAAAACCACAAGAATTATAGGTATACTTTTATTTTCTTTTTTAAGTCGAAGAAAGATTATATTAATAACCAACTTTTTTATCATTTTTCGAATATATTGTAATGAAAACACCCTATATACAACTATAATAATAAAATTAATAATTATAGCCATATTAATAATAATAATAATAATAATAACTATAATAATAATAATAATAGTAATAAATAAAAAATAATGTTACAACCCTGTATATTAAAAATTGATACAAGAAAGTCATAAGTGAAGGAGACTTTTGGGAAGGTAGAATGGGTGGTTTCTAGGTCTGGTTGTTGTTGATTGTCAATTTTGGAAATTGAAAAGAAAAAAATGTCAAAAAAAATTGGATTGAAAGAAAAGATTTAGTTTTGGAAAGATAGGGAAAAACTTATCTATAAGACAAATTGAAATAAATAGATTTGAATAACCAAATATACAAATATATGTAAGGTACAGAGTAGTTAGGAAAAGTCATTGGTAATTTGTGTTCGGGATAGAAGTAGCCGAAAAGAGGACATGTAAACCGAAGAGGATAAAACACTTATGGAAATAGACAATTACAAGATGAACTGTGAGTAATTTTTTATAAACTGAATATGATTATAACAAGAAACAATTAAGTGTGAGAAAAGACATTGGTAGTCGTTATTTTTTTTTTGTAGAATTTAATTTTAGTAAATAGTTTAGTGAGGATGAATGAAGAGCGAATGGATTTAGAGTAGTTTTAATAATATAGTATATTATAATCCCCATAAATACAAACAGCGGGGTATTTTGTTAATTTGAGATTTAGTATTGTGTTCAAAATAAATCTTGTATTTTGGTTTTGAAAATTTATTTATTTTATTTGAAAATACAGGGTATAAAACAAGTTAAGTCGTAAAGTTTTATTTCGTTGATTATTGACAAATTAAATTAAAATAAAATTATAATAACATTAAATTAAAATTAAAATACAAGTAAAATAAAATTGAAATAAAATTAAAATTAAGTTGAAGGAAAATTAAAACAAAATTAAAATAGAATACATAAAAAAAAAATTAAACAAAATAAAAAAGTATTAATATTATAATTTGAAGCACCCATGAGATCAAAAAAAAAAAACCAAAAAAAGCAAGCCTGTGGTATATTATACTTTAATTAATATAAAAAAAAATTGGTATTGTGCGATATCATTATTATTATACAATTTTTCCACTATACATAGTATTATATCCACTTCAAATACTTGCACTGCATTTTACAACCTCTACATGGTGTATTCGCAAATAAAACCGTTTATCAACTTAAAATATTTAAAAGACCCGTAAAACTCTGAAACACCAAAAAAACTGGAGTAAGTCCAAGAATGCAGTAACCAGAATTTTTCGGTATATCTCAAACACTGATCCTCCAGATGATCTGGTCCGATATCAGTCATTCTCTCTCGCCTTAGTTTACACCATCACGCATATACTATTAGCAGAATGGACAAAAACAATTGGTGTGCAGAATATTTTGACTTGAGGTCTTGTACAGATAAGTATCGCGATTCTGAGATTGAACATTATAGCGCAACGTTGGTGGTCGTGCATATACCTATTATATTAATAACACTTTACCTTATTAAAAATGCATTAAGTTTGCTCACTTATTGATTTAAAACGGTAGGTGGATTATTATTACCATATTGTGGTGCACACGCACCCAGGGACGTAGGAAGTGGGCATCAAGAATGAACACGCAAATAAAAATAAAAAAAATTGAATTGAGACAATATGATAATACGTAGACAGATGAATAAAAGAATAATTGCTCTGATTGTTTAGATTTACACATATGAATAAAAAATGTTATTAAAAAAGAATGTACATTACCACCACTAATGTTACGGTTAAATAGAGCTAAATTCGTTAACATAATCAACAAAAAAATTAAATCATTCAAATGTACGTACAGAATCCTTTTAAAATAGACGTTTCAAGAATCAAAATGCTAAATAGGTGAAATATAAGAGAAATTTATTATAAAATAGACGAAAAACCGAGATAAAAAACAAACAGTGGCAAAAAAAAATTATTTTTTTTTATAAAACTCGAACACTTGTATATGGTAAAAATAAAAAGAAATACGAAAATAATTATTTAATTAAATTAATAGAGGTAACAAAGGACTAAAAGGCTATGCCATGCCTTAATGAAAAGACATAACGACATAACAAGAAGAGAAAAAAAAGAAGAATAATAACAAGGAAGTATTATTATTATTATTATTATTATTAATTAATAAAAGGTCCTTTCGATGATCCTTCAAATAACCGAGGATTAGCGTTAATAAACTGTGCTGCTAAAATTTTCACACGCATTATTCTGAACAGGTTGGTAACCTGGTCTAAAACTAGCAATATTCTGCCTGATTTCGGCCTGAGTATGGTTGCATTGATAATGTGTATATGTTAAGCTCTGTAATTCAAGAGCATATTAGATTAAAAAAGCGGAAAATGTTTGCAATATTTGTTAACTTTAAACGTGCTTTTGATTTCATCAACCACTCCTTGCTCTGCCTCAAGGTGTTTAATTTGGGTGTTAGTTCTAGAATAACTGCACGGAAAAAAATGTGACTAGAAAATTTTACTACAATGTTGTAGTAGTAGACTTGTAGAAAAATACTTAACTTTTTGTAGAAAATTTTACTACAATTTATAGTTAAAAACTATTCATTATTGTAGCAATTGAATTGTCGAATAAAATGCTACAACAATAGGAAAGAAGTCCACAATGTTTAGTATATTTTACTATTGTTTGTAGAAGTAGAAATTTATTACAATTATCGTAATTACTACTACTAACTTCTGTAAAAATTTGTACAAATATTAATAATTATCTCTACAAAAAATAGTAATTTTCTCTACAAAAAATAGTAATTCTTTACATCCCTTCTTATGAAAAAAATTCAATTTTGTTCAAAAATATTCTATAATATTGTAGAAATTCTAAGTCAGGTGAATAAAACAGAATTCTGCTATTGGCCAACGTTTTCTGACGTCGATCATAAATAGCAAGACAGCAGTAGCCGTTCGCCATGTTCACAAAACAAAGCTTGGTACATATACGATTACCTATAACACATTATTATATTATAAGCATCGATGCGTTTGAGAAAATTTTAATAATAACTTCTATTAGTGGTAAGTACATTTATTATTGTTTCTAAATAATTTACCTTTAGATAACTAATTTAACTAACCTTAGTAGATTATTTTAAAGAAAATAGTTGTGGTCAACGATCGAATGTTGTGCCCAATGATCGAATGTTGTGCCAAGCTCAATGATGTTTTTTTGTCTTAATTGTGACATACCTACTTTCTCATTTTTGTTAGTTATCTGACTTAGTCATTTAATATCCAAATCAGTGTAAAGGTGATAAATATCCCCGTTTTAAGGGTATGATCAGTTCAATAGGTATTAATTTTTATTTCATATTTTTCAGGTGCACAAAAGCCAACTGAGACTGAGGGCGCTATTATTACTGTTATTTATTGCATAATGTAATTAAGACTTTGTATCTTTTATATTAAAACCGTAAATTGAATATTTTATTAAGGAACATTTTTTCTAGGTTATAATTATAAAATACTACTACAAATAATTTTATTAAAAATTACTACAATTTGTATGAATTTTTACTATTTATTGTTTAAAATTTTCGTAATTATTTTCATAAAACGAAATACATTTTTAATATAAATTCATACAATGAATAGCAAAAATTATAACAATTTGTAGAACAATTCTTGTGATGCATTTGGATATTTTTACTAAATATTGTAGATAATAACTCTACAATACATTCTCTACAAATATTTGGAAATTTTTACTACAAATTGTCCCTGTCCCTATATGTACTATTTATTGTAGAGAAAAAATGTATAATTGTAGAAATTTGTTCTACAATTTTTTTTCCATGTGTAATAAGTAAAATATATGAGAGTGTAGAATTCCGTGTTAAATGTTACGATGGATTTTCTAAATCTTTTGTGTTTACATCTTGTGTTTTTCAAGGCAAATCACATTTATTTCGAATACTGATGAATTGTTTGCAATTAGAAATGCTAAAGATGTTAATATTGACAATATTGTTTTACACTGATGACCTTGTTAAACTCGCAGATTCAGAGGTGAATGTTGGCGGAAAATTAAAATTATTTGAAGAATACACCCTAGTAAGCAAATTTAACAATTAACGTTGACAAAAGCAAAAATTATACAATTTTCTAAAGCTGGTTTTAGATCTTTGGATTCTCATTTCCACATAGAGGTTAAAACTGTAGCATTAACCAACAAATATATTTACTTAGGTGTTACCGTATAACGTCTTCTTTTTTATTCTGTGAGATGGCAAATGTAACTACTACCAAATCTAAGCAAGCAAGTGAAGCACATGCAAGCACGCAAGCAAGTGAAGCAATCATTCCAATAATGGCAAAATCCAAAGTACCTGGATAGTTGGTAACCAATAATAAAATTATTTGAATTTTTGGTTATAAGCACAACAAACTGTTTGGGGTTTAAGATATGGTGACATACAAACCAACTTTTCATAATATTTTTAAAATTACCCTTAACTGGTTTCCTCATATTTTATCTATGCATGACCGCAGACTTCCAAAAACTGGTTTCTTCCAACAGAAGCGCATGTTTAACTGTCAGGAGAAATTTAACTGGGCCATGCAAGTAAAAAGTCAAGTTGAATTTATTGATGCTTGCGCTATTTGGAACAATCTTTCATATATAAGAAATAAGAAAACAATATTGTCCCAATGGTATGGCGAGCTTTTTAATGAAGATTTAGCCATGGTGCAAAGATCCTCCTTCCTCAATTTTTACAAAGTTTTTACAGTCAACCACCAGCCTAAAAATTACATTCACATTACTCTCACTATCGCCCAGTTGAGTTTGCTTTAAATGGATTGTCATATACAGTAATTACGGCTTGCAATAAAAACGAAAATGAGTCCAAAATTGTGTAAACTCTCTTATTTACTCTCTGTATAATACGACGAACAATTTAGCTAAAACTATAGCAACTTTTATATGGAACAATCTAAAACATCTATAATAAATGAATAACTCAAACAACATTATCTTTTTTATTTTCATTTATTAAAATATAGTTTTGAACGAACCAAATAATGTATTTTTGTTCTGCTTTTCTTCTTCTTATTTTTTTGTATTATTAATTAGGTATGTGATTAATTTATATTGTATCTATAATTTTGTATATCAAACACTTGCTGTAAAACTATGTTTTTAAGAGCAATAAATCTATTATTATTATTAATAATAATTTCATTGATATTTTATTTTAAATTTTTAACTTAATCTGTTACGCCACTGATACCAACCACCGTATTGTTGTTGGAAGTTTTTACGTGCCTAATTAAAATTATAACGCCTCATGAATGATTGCTATCGGTACGATATCAGACGAACTCATGACCACATATTTTTACTTTTTTTGAATCTTGCAAGATTTTGCGTTTCACAGTGATTTTTTTAATATTCGAAGATTGCGATTATCATCTTTTTTTTTGAATAATAATTGTATTAACAAGGATATTACTGATGCGAACAGATAAATTAACCAGTTAATTTATTTCTTCAATGACCTTGGTTCATCAAAATTGAACGAGTATTTTGGATAACTAATTATTCTAATTAAACAATTATATGAGATTACAAAAATCAATTAAGGAATAATAATTGGTTACATTTTCATCGTATATATTTTTTAAATAATAATAATAATAATAATAATATAAGCTTATTCAAAAAATGAAAAAAATTACAAATTAAATTTCTTAAAAGACTGGTAAGAATAAACTATACAAAATTTTAAACATCACGCAATTAAAACAGATTTTAATTAATAGTTAGGTTAACTAACTCTGTCTTACTCTAAAATAATTTTTTTAAGTATATTTTTTTTAAATAATTTGAATAAATTAAAGTAAAATTACATTTTTTTACACTTCAGGACGAAAACATTTTCGAATACATTTTAATTTGCTCTTAATTTTGTTTTTTTCAGCCAATTTAATTCAATTATTTTGAAATTGAACTATATCATGTCAACCGTCACCTTATAATTTCATATTTTTCTAAAAAAATAAAGCTATGATGTCTATTTATATAGGTGAAAACAATTAAAAAAAGTTTAAAAGTTTTAATAGAAAAATGGAACCTCCAGTGCTACATAGTATTTTCTTATTAATTTGATGCAATAACTAATTTATATTTTCATACGTATTAATTATTTAACCAAGGTCAAAGTAGAGAAATAAGAACTCATAAAAAAACTTTAAAAAAAATAGCAAAATCAATTAAAGCGTAGGAAATCGTGCCGATTTGAATTTTCAGTATTTGACACATTTTCAGGTCGATTTTCTTTATCGGTTTTTAGAGTTCTGCTACTTGGTTCATTAACGACACCTGGCACGTCTGAGTGTGTTCTATCATCATGTGTGTATTTAAAATATTTGAAACAAATAATAATTAGTTTGTTTTAAAATGACCTTCGCTGGTTGATATTTAAAATTATGTATGAGTAGTAAGAAAGTGGTAAGTTTAAGTAATCTAGAATCTTTTTTTTTTTTATTTTTTAATAATAATAATAATTTAGTGAGGGGGTGGGTGGCTCAGTGGTAGAGACTCTGCCTGCGGATCCAAGGGTCCCAGGTTCTAATCCCACCGTTTGCCGAGATTTTTTTGTTTTATTTATTTATTTAAAATTAATTCTGATGCCTTGGTAGGATTCCCCACACGACCATTCACTGTTGGGTTTTAATTAACAGTGCTGTTCCTAAAGTGGCACTGGAAAACAGTACCAAAGCCTACACAGAACACGCGGCGAAATAACCTCGTAGTTGAAGCCGATGACATACAAAATAAAATAATTTATTACAGGTAAATTACAATAGTTGTGTTACAAGTTTATGTAGGGCTAAAACTTATCCTGTAAAAATATCAGAAAGCAACATAGCTCAATGTGACCAATAAGCTTGCTGATCAAAAAACCAAAAAGGAAGAGCTTATAAGATAGGTACTATATATGTTTACATAAACAAATAAAAAATTAAATATAAAAAAACATAAATATAAAGGAAAGAGAAGGAAAGTGCTTAATTTTTCTTTTGACCCCTGTAGTAGATAATTTTTTAAATGTTTCCGGAATATTATTGTAAAGGTGATAAATATTATAACTGAACGATCTGCGAACAGTGGCGGCAGGGCCGCCGAGAGCCAGGCCGGGCCCCAGGACAAAACTTTTTCTCCCCTGCTTCACTGCTTCAATTAAAATGTCTAAAAACAAAAAAAATTCAGTTGTCGGGCCCTCTTTATACCGCTGCCGGGCCCCCATTTGAATCCGGGCCCCGGGAATTAGTCCCGGCTACCCCCCTCTAGTCGGCCCTGAGTGGCGGCTCGTGAGAGGGTTCACAGTGACAGAATATAGGTATCAGTACAGATGTATGAAAAAACTTTCAGTTTTTTACCTATATCTGTACCGGGATCTACATTCTGCTACTGTGAACCCCCAAACTTTTGGTCACGAGCCGCCATTGTCTGTGAAATATTGTAGTTTTATGTATAGGTGTGGTTATTAAGCCCTTGGACCTAATATTATTAAAATTAATATCTGTTCTGAACGTAATTTTTTTAAGTAAATATGGTGGACATTTATTTGTGATTATTCGATGGAAGTTTCCTTCTATTTGCACTCTCTGAGTTTGTGAGATATGCGCTGGTATCTTCTAATACCATAGATAAATCTAAGACAAGACTTTTGTACGTTTTGAATACGATTAATATCAAATTGATACAAGCAAGGCCCGTAAACTACATCGCCGTAATTGAAAAACGACAAAACGAAAGAATCTGTTAATATAGTTTTTTGTTTGATAGAAAGAATATGTCGGTGTGGAAAAAGTAACTTTTGTATACAATTAGAAACGTGCTTTTTAAACCTAAGATCAGTGTCCGAAAATAATCCCAAACGTTTAGACACATTGGTACATTTTAATTTTCTATTATTTATCTTAATTTCCAACGTTTCGGCAACATTATTTTTTCCAAATATGTTCGCTGTTGATTTACTTGAATTCAAGTACAACTAGTACTCTTCAGAAGCTGCTACTAGTTTCGCCAGGTCACTATTAATGATCTGTAAGGCATTTTGTAAGTCAGTGTGTCGAAATGACTTACGCATCATCCGCATAAAAAAGTACTTTAACATTTTCTGGATGGGATACTAGAATGCAAATATAAATACTAAAAAGAAATGGGCCAAGAATTGACCCCTGCGTAATACCTCTAGAGATTGTTTGAGTGTTAAATACTCCTACATTAGTTTCTACGTACTGTTTGGCGGTTGTAAAGATAGTTTCTCAGAAGCATTGCATTAGAAGAGAAACCGACAAAATGTAAAAATCCCAATAGAAACTTATGGCAATTAGTATCGAATGCCTTAGAGAAATCAAGCAAAATCAAAGCAGTGCACTTTTTTTATCTATTTCGGTTAAAATGTCATCAATTGTATTAAGAAGTGCAGTACTACAGCTATATCCACTTCGAAATTCAAATTTTTTCCCAATATATTTGACATAACTGGCAGTACACTAATGGGTCTAAGAACGTTGAAATTTGTGACATCCTTCTTTTTAGGAAGAGGAAGAACTTTTACAATTTTCCATGCATTTGAAAATAAGTTATTGGCTAAACAACTATTCACTATATCAGTTACATAGCGAACTACAAAAAGACAACACATTAAAATAATATCAATATTAAGAAGATCCGACCCTGAAGATTTGAAGAAAATTTGAACGGATAGTAGTTTTCTGTAGAAATATTTTCAAGTAGAAAAAAAATTACTGAAATTTTGTGCAGCAATGACTTTTGTTTAGAATCACTTTACAGATAAATATAAAAAAGAAATATGAAAATAATCAAAATTTGAAATTTAGAAGTTTTACAATCACCAAAAGTTATTTATTTAGTACTTCTGAAAATTTTAATTATTATTGAAATAAAAGAAATATGGGAAACCGAACAAATAAAACATTGGAAGCTATTTTAAATTGCTAAGTATTTGGAAGATTTACTGTCTCCAAAAGTCAAAAGTTTTTGCAATAAACAATACAGGGTGTCCCAATGAAAAGTAGCCCATTTCTAGAGCTTAAACAAATCGTAAAAACGTGCGGTTTTGCTGATATGTGTAATTTTGCTATACGTTTTGCTTCAGTGACACAGAAATTATATATTACCTATACAGGGTGTTTTTTAAAAATCTACTCTTTTAAATTCACCGTAACCAAATTTTATCAAATGGAAACGAGCTACTTTTCATTGGGACACCCTGTATTTCAGTGCTAAAATACATAGGAGTTGCACTGAGCTTTATAAAAAAGATTGATCCATAAAAGGTTGTATAATAAGTTTGTATAATAAGAGTAAATATTATCTCCGTACTGACAATCAACCCGATTTGTATTTTTTTCTACGACTCTATCAAATTTGATCAAATGATTAATTTTGAAATTGAACTAATTTAATATTTCGATGGAACCTATCGCTTCAAAAACTTGAAGTGTTAGTGTCATATCCTATCTAGACTTTGTTATTATTCCCAGCACTACTTTAGGAACAAAACTGTTTATAATATTTGATGAAAACCATCAGTAGAAATAATAATATTCCTAATTCACAATCTATGATCTCTAAAATATAACTGGTAGACTACAACGAATATATAATTGAGATATTTCACACACTGTTATGTGTATTATTAACATCTTAAAATATAGTTAAATTGACATTCTTTACATGTTGTTCTGTCGATGTCAAAAATGCTTTTCAGAAAGATATTAATTAATTTTGAAGGAACATAACCTAATTTTTTTGAATTTTACTAATCACAGTAACGGTTCAGTATGATTGAGTACATAGTGTACACCATCTAACTCCTATCTACAAGTGGAAAAAATTAAGGGATCAAAAAAAAATCTCGATTTTTTGCGATTATTCGAGTGGCTGTATCTTTTGTAAAAATGGTCGAACGTGAATGAAAAAAAAAAGCAATTTAAAGCTTAAAGTGTCAACAATTAGGTGATTCAGTTAGCTTCAATTCCTTTTTTTGATAGCCTCAAGATGACCCTTACTTGCTGAGTTATCAGAAAATGAACGAAAATGCGTAATTTCCTCTTCTCTCGTCAATATCTCAGGGACCAATGGCCGCTAAGAAAATGGAAGGAGGTTTTCGGAAATTTCAATTCATTCTCTACAAGGTTCTGGTATGTTCTTCCACGAGAAAAATTTTTTTCATCCCTAGCATGCCTTTGAAGAGTTTCGGAAAAAAAGTCTGTTTGAGGTTTTTTTAGAAAATCACGTGCCACATTGATAATATTGAGAAACCGAATAATGTTGAGTGTGCATCTTATAAACCATTGTTACCCCGAAAGCCCTACAAAATTTCAACCTGATCCATCAAGCCGTTTCATTGTTTCATGCGAGTGAATTTTTGAAGAAATTGAAGGATGGCGTTTTTCTATCCATGATATTCTTTAGGATTTTGTGCTAATTGTTGGTTGGAAATTTTTTTTATCCCAAGATCCATAAATTGGACACTTCAAGCTTCAAATTGATTTCTTTTTCATTCACGTACGACCATTTTTACCAAAGATACAGCCACTCGAAAAATCGCAAAAATCGAGATTTTTTTTTGATCCCTTAATTTTTTCCATTAGTGTATTTTTCCGTAAATATTAAAAACATACCTTGCGAATTATAAAGATAGACTATAAGTTACATTTTTTCCATTATGTAGCTGTGTTTTAAAGCTATTCGTATTAATAAAACACGTTTCCGAATCTACACCTCGGGTCGACATTGCACGGTATGAACGTAGTGCGTTGATAACGATTCAACCTGGTATTTTCAAGATTTCCCAAGGAAAAATCAACAGACGAGATATCTGACTAAGCGCACCGTGTTTATATAAATGAAATGGCGCCATGCTTCACTTATAACGACTATTAGTATCGTCCCTGAATCCAAGTTAGGCACGTACTCGTTAAAATTCATTGATAAATCTCTTGTAAGAATTATGGTCATAATTTTCGCTGGTCCGTATTGTCACACTTACTCTATAAAATGATGCGAAATTTAAAGAACGGTTATGGCTTACTTCTATCTCTCTCGCACCTAGTTGAAATACCTTTGAATATCGTCAATTCTGTCAGTCATTTTAAATAATGTTATAAATTAAAAATATTGGTGGAAAGGTAAGTTATTTCATGTGAAATTAAAAGCTAATTAAGCATAAAATTTTAAATGTTTCTGATTAATATTATTTTAAAATAGAAGTAGAAAATGTGCAAAGGAATGCCACGTTCCTTTGCACATTGCTCAACATAATTTTTTTAATTTTTACTTTCCTATCTGTATACAGATATAAGGAAAGTATAGGAATCATGATTTTTTTCTACCTCGAGTTTTCGACGGATTTTTACGTTTTGAGGTCCCCTGAATCCGTTTTGACTATTTTCGCGATGATGTCTGTGTGTGTGTGTGTGTGTGTGTGTGTGTGTGTGTGTGTGTGTGGTGTGTGTGTGTGTGTGTGTGTGTGTGTGTGTGTGTCTGTGTCTGTGTGTCTGTGTGTGTGTCTGTGTGTCGCATAACTCATGAACTGATACACAGAAAAACACCAAATTTTAAAATTAAGCTTTGTTCCAGCGTCCAATGTGCTGATTAGATTTTGGGCAGTGTCGGAACATCTGGGGGGGTACTTTATGGGTGGTCATTTTTATATTTTATGGAATATATCTGTTATTTACGTTTGGGGAAGAAAATTCTTTAAATAAAAGTTACTTCTTATATTATTATCTAAAATTTTTATTCTATAAAAAATTTTCCTAAAATGGTCCGTATTCGATAAATTTGACAAAATGTAAAAAAATATTTTTTTATAAAAATTGTTTAAACAAAAGTTGTTTGTAATATATTTCTCTATAATTTTTATCCTATACATAATTTCTCTAAAATGGACCGTATTCGAGATATTTGAGAAAATGTGTAAATTTTGAAATTTGAAGAAAACTCAAAAACGGATAAAGAAAAAAACATTAAATTTTAAACTTAAGTTTTATTTCGGCCTGACGTGAAATGATTAGATTTTGGACAAAGTCGAAACATCTGGGGGGGTACTTTATAGGGGGCCGTTTTTATATTTTATGGAATATATCTGTTATTTATGTTTGGAGAAAAAAATTGTTCAAATAAAAGTTATTTCTAATATAATTTTTGCTTTCTGTGAAAATTTCCTGAAATGGTCCGTATTCGAGAAATTTGACAAAATGTGCAAAATTCTGATTTTAATGAAAATTGTTGAAATAAAAGTTGTTTGCGATATCGATCTCTATAATTTTTGTTTATACATGATTTTTCTAAAATGGACCGTAATGGAAAAATTGTAGAAAAAGTGCTAAATTTAAATTTTTCAGTATTTTCATTTTCAATGAATATCTATAGAAAAATTTTTCGAGGTACATGTATGTGGAAAATGTATATATTTATTTTATTCTCTAAACATTTATGGAGGTGCTGCAATAGGTTGTACAAAATAACCGGAAAAAGCCTGTAATAACTAGATAGGAAAGTCATGCGTTGGACACATCAGATTTTTTTTTATATAACGGAAATTTAATTTCGTTCTAGTGTCAAAGGGTAGTGAGTTATAAATTTTAGGATTCAAAAACGAATCAGATCATATAAGGTGGAACGTATGTTTATTTGTTACGCGTGGAATATTCGTGACTTAAAGTTTTAAGTTCCACTTTGTGATTACATTGGGTAATACCTGAGTTTTAAAAATATAGCTGTCTAGGATCAAATATACCACTCTCACTATATAACAAATTGGTTTGACAATCATAACCCCTCTGAAGAATAATTCTAATAAATCAATTTTGGAATATTTTAAGTGATGAAAGGTAAGTTTTGGATAAGCCACCCCATCCTATTATCCCTTAATTAAGATGTTATTCAACTAAACTCTTGTATAATATTATTTTTTGTTCAAAATCAGGAATAGAACGTATTTGTTTAAATTTATATAGTACACAACGCAGTTTTTTAAAAATATAGTCTGTGTTGATCCCTTCTTATTTTATGGTCTTACCTATAATTCCAAGGTATTTTATTTTTTTACAGGTGTAATGTTTTTTTCCCTGGGCTTGTCTGACTATGTCTCCGAATAACACTAAAGCCTATTGGCTTATTGTGTTTTACCCCATGTTAGTTCATAGCACTCACTCTGTCACCTTTGTACCTTGTACAAGTTTGTACAGATCCTTGGGTGAGTGGGATCTATAAGTTGTTGGATCAACCTGGGGTTGTCCAAAAAGAGCCTGTCTTTTGCGATCTAGAGCTTCGCATTCGCACAGTATGTGTTTGGCCATTTCTGGTTTCTTGTGACATAGTTGGCACATGAGTTCCCCATTGTATATGCCAATTTAGTTCAGGTGTCCCTTTACTGGGGCGTGCCCAGTCATGAACCCTGTTATCACTTTCAACTGGTTCCTATTCATACAGAGTAGTTCTCCAGTTCTTTTGGGACATGGTCTGCCTATGAAGGCTTTTCCATGTGCCTGTTTTGGAATGCTTCCCCAATAGTTGATATGTTGTTCCCGAATCCAGTCTAGGTGTAATGGTAAACGTATTTCCAGCAATAAGATTATAATCCGGAAGAGCGTTAATATAAGAACTACATGGTATGTAATTTGTTTTTTAAAGTGTAATGATAAGAGCCTATGATCAAACCACATCTTTATTTATGCTGAGTCTTGTTCTAATTTTATCTTTAGGGTATACCAGTTATTATTTTCACAAAACAATACCGTATCATCTGCAAAACTAATTATTTTGCAAGATGTCTCTACCAGGAATAGATTATTTAAATAAATATTAAAAAGAATAGGCCCTAGCAGAGTCCCTTGTGGTACTCCAAAAGTAATAGTTTTTCTTGGCTCAACATGTCGCCTATTTTTACTTCTTGTTTTCTATTTCTTAAGTATACATGGGAAGAATTTGTAGACCTTTGGAAGTTCGCATAGGTGAACATCCGAATAAACCTGGAGAAGCAGCATGAAATTCATAAACAAAATTGAAAAATTGAACTAAAAAAATTTAAATATACTAGAATTTTTAGAATATTTAAAATTGTGAAAGAATTACTAAATAATAACCTATATCTAAATACACGAGTAGATCCTTACATAGAAGACTAAAATAGTAAGTAGATCACCCTGTAGAAATAATCAAATGTCAATCTGTTTTGTCTTAAGTTCTGTAGACAGTTAGAAATTGTTTTCATGTTGAACGAATTTGACGTTGACAATATATCAATGTCTTTGACAATGCTTTCATTCCCTTTTTGAAATGATTAATAAAGAAATTAGTAGTTTGTGCAATAAGAATGGATTTGGACAATCCACTAGAGTTGTACATTATATTTTTTCTACGACCCACTAACGAAAATCTACAAATTTTAAAAATTATTTTAGGTTATTAAGATAAGGTAACTAATTTAAAAATAATTTATGACTTTTACTAATTTATAAAATAAAATGAAGAAGAAGACCCAATGGTTAATAGACTTTGTGTTAATTTTTATACTAGATTGTCTAATTTTTATTTATCCCTAGAAATATTTTTCTGTTATTATTTTTGAATCCTATTGCTTGAATGAATGTTTATCTTATACACAATTTCTCTTGTAATTCTGCAGTATTCAAATGTTTCGAAAGTGGGCCATTAACATTCATGTCGCACTTGTTTAGACAATAATACGAAATTGTAAACGGTGATGAAGTAATGCTTTAAAAACAAACCGTTATTAGTTTTACAGTGCAAAAACTATGGCGCTAAACAATTAACACTTATTTTTATTGAGTTAATTGACCGTTTTCTATTACGAAATAAATTACTGGTCTAAAAGGGATAACTAGACAATAGAAAATATTTTTTTAGTGACTGTATTAATTTTTAATTGATAAACATATATACAGGGCACTATTATTGAGATAAAGAAAAATATTTAGAAAACGGTAGGTAGTATAATTAATTAAATTCCTCCATATTTTATATTCGAATACTACGGGGTATTTAATGAGTTTGAAATAAATACATTTTTAAACAAATAATATCGGAATACACAGTTTATTTCACACGCTATAACCAGCTTTAAAAAATCATACTAATTTTAATGACGATACAAATGTGTTCGCAGAGTGAGTCGAAACTTAAATTATATATATATATTTTTTTTTTAATGAACATCCTGTGTTTTATATCACCATTCAAAAGTACCCTGATTTTACTTTCATTTATTAGGACTTCCCGATATCTAAATTTAAACGTTTTAGTGAGATATTTAAATTTAAATGCAAAGATAATTCAGAATATTATATAATTTTAACAGGTCACTGACAATTAGAATATAACCAGCATTTTATTAAATACATTTTTAACAATATTTTCATTAAAAAAAATACCGACAACTGCTTTATTCCAAGTTTATTAAGGGTTAGTTTCGCAAAAATTATTTAATTAAAAAAGTTGCTTAAACTGAGCTTCCATAATAATTATGCAGGCCTAAGAATGGTTTTCAAAGGTCCAACTCACGATTAAAAATAGGGCACTTAACGGGGGTTGAAATAAAAAAAAATCAAATCAAAAACGAGAAACCATAACTTGAAATTTTGAGGACAAATCAAGCTCTATATGAAGAAGAAGCCTATAAATAAGAATAGGGTAGTTAGGGGGGGGGGGGGAATTTAATAAAAGTCAGAAATAAAAACAGAAAAGCGATATCAACTTAAAATTATTAGTGAAAATCAAGCTCTATAAGGGGATAAAGCCAATTGATTCTGAACAAAAATTGAATAAAAATGGAGGGGGTTAAGGGGAGTCTGTTAAACTGTGAAGAGTATAATACAGAATGCCAAGCATTATATATCTTCATTCTCTAGTTTAAGGGTTAATGAGCGTACATTGAAATGTATACATCCCAATTTCTTTCTCTTTTGATTTTATATAAAAACTACCTTGATGCCAAAAATATCTCTCATGTATTAATGTCACAAATATGGCCATACGTAAATGTAGGTGTCTGATGGTGTCTGTATCCCCGATACCTCAAAAATGTATGCAGAGAAAAACAATAAATTTAACATTTAAGCTTTAATCCATCCACTAATACTCGAATGATTTAATTAGATTTTGGGCAAATTCGGAACATCTGGGGGTACTTTAACTTTTCTACTTTAAGGAATATATCTATTATTTACGCTTGAAGAAAAATGTTCGTCAAATAAAAGTTGCTTGTGATGTAAAATTCAATTAAAAAAAAATGGGAAAAGTATGTAGGTATTTGAATTTTGACCTACCCTGTACAGGTTTGTTTCGAATTAAAAAATAGTGTATCGGCATAAAATGTAAAATAATATCGAAAATCTTTTATCACAAAAGATTGGTTTTCAATTGTTTCTTTTGCAGTATACAGGCCAAATATAAAATAAAATAAAGGGCATTCCATTTAAAAAACCTAACTTTGATATATTCCACTTTTTTGGAGAACCCCGTATGATTAAAATTATTTTTAAATTTTTATCTTTTCGGATATATATCTCGTACATCCTGTACATAAGTCATTACCTTACAAGGTTCATTTTCAATTTGTGTGCATGAAAAGTATGTAGGTATATATATAAAAGTTAAAAATGGATTCCGTGTAGCTCGTTTTTCAAAATTTCAAATAGACATATCTTTAAAGATTTTCTGACTTGTTTTTTTAGAGGAAACAAAATATTAAACTTTGGTAAAAAGTGTTGTTTTATTTATAAAGACAGAGCAGTAGGTATTTATTATTAAAATTAAAACCAATAATTACAAAGTATGGCAGTAAATTAAATTTCATTCGCAAATAAACATATTTATTAAGGGCAACAACCATATTTGTTAATAATATACGAATTATTTATTTAATTATATTTCAAAACGCTCGTATAAAAATTGTATTTATTCCGGCCCTGTTCTGCTTCAACTATTACAATAATACATATATTAAAGGTTTTATAGCGCCAACTCTGAAATTACCTTGAACTTACTTACTGCACAGATTCCTACGAACAGTGGTTAGGGCAGAGCCCACTTTTGATCTGCATTGTCCCTAGCCGATTAGGTCAATTAATAATTAACTTTTATTTCAAACCAAGCTTTCAGGAAACCAAACATTATTTTGAAGTGAGATTTGTTTCATGTATTTGATATGTTAGTTGTACGGGTGGCAACGAAAAGAAAACGTCTAAATATGTTTAGTTTTAAAGTAAATACGTCGACAAATCGAGGGTTTCTATGTGGTTTATATACCGAGGATCACAGTCATTTTTTGAGTATTTTTAAAAAACAGTTCATGAACTAAATTCTATATTAAAATTAATGCTATGAAGTATACTTTTCCCGAAAAGTAACCTCTGCATATACGGGGAATTAACATGGGCGATCGCCAGCCTTAAGCAAATAACAGCACTTTAAAATACTTATTTTATACATGTCTAAAATTAGTATTAGTATTAGAGAGATTGGACTTTTTTTGAATTGAACAGGCTATAGAAAAATATAATTTAAAATTGTTATTTTTAAATAAATTAAAACAATACAAAAAATAATATAAAGTCAGGCATAGATAAATTAAAATAATTAAAAAACTATCATTAAATGTTAAATGTTAATGTTAAATGTTAAAATGAAAATATACTATTTAAGTTTAGAGTATTCACTTTGAATAGGTTTGAAAAAAAAACTGTGTTAACAACTACCCAAGAATAACAATAAATGAATTAAATGTACTAAAAAGTTACCAGCGTTAACAATGATACCAAACAATAATAGTATATAAATATTAATGCCAATAGTGTCAAGGTTCATTTTCAAAGGAAAAATTTCCCGAATAATTTTCTTATTCAATAATCATGTCCTATAAAATTTAAACTGTTGGGATGGGTTTAACAATCACTATTTTAATTTAATAACTATTACGTCATGAAAATTTGACCCAATAAATTTTTAATTTAAAATTTTTGTCACCATTAAAGACCATACATTAAACGTTACATAGTTGCTCTACGTGTGATTTAAAGTTGAACTCAATTATATAAAAGTAGATACGAACATTCCACAATAAAGTACTAAGCAATATTCTGAATGCACCTTACGGATAGTGGAACTCCACCGCGCTAGCCAAACTGGAAGATTTTATTGGGACATAAGTATATAAAATTGTTTACCTGTAATTTTTAGATCACTGCAAAGCTAACCTAGAACTGAGAGGCTACTGTTTTTGTGTTTGTGTGGTTTTCATACTTATATTGAAAAGTCTCCGTTTAATAATTCACAAAATGATAGAAACCAAAATACTAAATTCTAAACATTTTAGCCTGGCACGGTGTTCTGAACCGCTAAAAAGGACCCAACGAAACTGCAGTTAAAAGAGGTCGAAGAGAAAATGTAATACATCTTGTAGAGAAGACATTTCCTTTAATTCTACTATGATTTATATTGTGTAGTTGTCAGCGTGGAAATGATAACTTATTTTGGTTAATACTGTGTATAAACATTCACTTAGAGAAACGTTTGTAAATTCATAAAAAAAAAAGAATTCGTATGGTTATTTTCCTTTTATATAAATTTTCTTCAAATACGGATGAAGTTTTAACGAAACAACTATGATTACAGATGCTAAAATAGTCCAGATAAAGTTTATTATAATGCAACAAGCGTGGATATGATGGCTATAAAAAAAGTCTTTTTAAAGAAATTCCTATATTTAATATCCGTAAACTCCATTACTATAAAATTTTATACTTGCAACATAAAAATAAATCAAAATTAAAAGATATTTCACATAATATGAATAATACAAAATTACAAACGAAAATGGGAATGTGAAATTACAAAAGTAACAAAATTAATTTGTCAAAAATAATTTCAATTTAAAAAACTTAAACTGTGTTCACAAATAGGTACCACAAAGTCTCTAACTTTTTAAAATACCTGAAAAGAACCTTTAAATGTTCTAATTTAATTAATATCTTACTAAAAAAATAAATAAAAAATAATATACTTAATCCAAAAATATAAAAGAATATTATGTCGTACTATATTTTTGTAGTTAATTGTTATTATACAGGGTGTTTCTTAATAACATGCTAATATTTAAGAGGGTGATTCTTGGATCCATTTTAAGAAGAAAACTTCATATGATTGTATGTGGTAAACGTCTTAACTTTTGAGATACAGGTTGTTAAAGTTTTGTGTATGTTTGTGTATGTTTGTGCATTAAAGAACATTTTTGACCTATTTTTTTTTATTTTCAACAGTGGCGTCCGTTCTGGACTCAGAATAGATATGTTTTAAGGGAAAAGTAGTACGCCACTGCACTCCCCTTTCAATTTAGAATAAATTTAATTTCTTGACTTTTTTTCATAAGACTCAGCGTTTTCGCACAAACAAAATTAAAATCTTTTAAATAAGTTATTGTTCAAAGTTACATTAATCGTTTTTTCTAGTAATTGGTCAAATGAGATGCAAATGTATGGATTTAATTTTTTTATGAGAAAACGGCGAGTCGTACCTACAATAAAAGTCAAGAAATTACATTTGTTCTAAATTGCTCGGGGACTCCAAAAATAATTTTTATCTTAAGAGAGAGCGTTCTTTCAGTCCAGTACGGACGCCACTGTGTGAAATAAAAAAAATGTTTTCATGTCAAAAAATGCTCTTTTATGTACAAACGCCAAATTTTATAAAAATATTTAATTTGGTATAAAAATGACAATAAAAAATTGGTTTTTTCTTAAAAATTTTAACATCCTACATCTCAAAAGATAAGAAGTTTAGGACATAAATTCATATATAAAGTTTTTTCTTATAATGGGTCCAAGAATCACCCCATAAATGTTAGCATGTTAATAAGAAACACCCTGTATATTTTTATCATGTATGTCCTTTGTACGAAAGCGTAGAGCTGCCATACCATATTGCAAAATATTTTTAGAAAAAATTTGCACGTTTTCTGTAAATTTACACTTTTTCTGTAAATTTACACTTTTTCTGTAAATTTACACTTTTTCTGTAAATTTACACTTTTTCTGTAAATTTACACTTTTTCTGTAAATTTACACTTTTACTGTAAATTTACACTTATTATATAAATACTTCTATCCAGCAACACGACGCCACGGCATCGAAATGTTCATTTAATAGTGAGAAACGAGTCTTATTCTACGCTGCGCCGGTAAAGATCCCATTGTGCCGACGAAATACATACAGGATGTCAATTTGAAAACGAACAGCATTTAATATTGCCACTACAAATGATAATATGAAAATTTAAAGAAACCCGTCAATTTACAGAGGCATTTGTTGTCGTACTACTTGCCCCCAGGGCACTTACCCCTAAAATTTTACCATTTTTGTATTCTTTATGTAATTCTAGAAAAATTGCATTTTTTTGGTATCAAAATTAACGTACCTAACCTCACAAATGTTGAATGTATTTAATATCTAAATTTAAATAATGCAATTTCTTAAAAAAGTATAAAAATGATATACGAAAAAGCTAAACTTTACTACTTTATGAATTGTTCAAAATGGTTTCCATTGTGTTGTAATCCGATATTTTAACTGTTGTCAGACGTGTTGAAGAGTCTCAGGTGAAGTAGCTTTACATTCTTGTACAATTCTTTGTTGTTCAATTGAGTCTGAGTCTGGTTGGGTTTTGAACACAACCGATATCACGTGACCCCCACAGGAAAAAATCCAGCTGTGTCAGATCTGGTGACCTGGGTGGCCATTCTATAAGTTTTCTCCGACCAATCCACTGTTCCGGATAATGATTAACCCTGGGCGTACAGAATAAGGAGGTGCTCCGTCCTGCTGGAAGTGCAGCAAATGTTAATCTAGAGCAAGACTTCCATTGGTATCCCTTTGATTTTCCACCTCATAAATTATACCAAGTTCTATAGCTCTGTTTAACATTTCGGCATACATTTGACGGTTTAGATTTTCATTTATGAAAAGGGGACCGATGATAGTATTGCCTAATATACCAGCTCAAATATCTATTTTTCCTCTCTAATAATTTGTGGATTGAAGTCGATCTATAACAACAGCAGTTTTGTTTGTTGACCTTGCCATTTAAGTAAAAACTGCATTCGTCACTAAAACAGATATTTTTTATTACCATGGACTGATTAATAAACCTGTTTGTCATAATTTCGTCTGTCCGGGTCATCATCTCCTAATTATTCAGTGCTTAGAAGTTTGTATGGATGAAATATAAAAAATTTCAATACTTTCCTGGCTGACTCATGCGACAGTCTAGTTTGTTGTTCAATTTCACGAAGGTCGTAGTGGGAGCCATAGCAACTTGACCAAAAGCCTCAGTCTGAGCGACTTCAATGAGCAATTTTGACCCATATCTTTTCTTATTGCAAACAGATCATATTTCTTCAAATTTGGCTACTAACCCACGGATGCACTTGTGCCCAACATTTCTTTTCGGATGTCTTTCATTAAATATGGCCGCCGTTTTTGCAAAGCAACCATTTTGATCTTCGTAAATAAAAATAATTTATACGCGTCAAATTGACACCCATGTATTTCGCTGGCACATTGGCAACTTAACCGTCGTGGCGTAGAATAATCGTCGCTTCTCACTGCACATATGAAATTAAAGAAATTTACAGAAAAAATGTAAATTTACAATAAAAAGAGTAAAGTTACAGAAAAAGTATAGATTTTCTCTAAAAATATTTAGCAAAGTGGTATGGCAGCTCTACGCTTTCGTACCTTTGTTACATTAAATAATTATAATTATTTAAAATTGTTACTCTCAACAATTTTCTTCGAGTATACCTAAACTGAACTTATTTATTCCCTGTATTGCATTATAATATTTTATGTATAACTGTTGTATATTACGTGAACGAATTTATTAATATTATTATTAACAATCAACTTGTGTTATATAGTACATTTTTTCTACTACTAACAAAAGAAAAACATTTAAGGACACAAAGAATTTAACTTATTTACATGAAATAGTGAACTTTTGTTGTGGCAACTCATAAATGTTTGTTGGGTGGATAAAGAAACTTCTAATTAATTATTCGAAGTCCACCAAAAAAAGCTTTGACTTAAAAGAAAAACGGTCCATTCCCACATAATTTTTCATTTAATACAATCAATAATTGTATCGCTTGTTGGTAGCAGAATTTCAAATACCGCATATGTACGAATATGGTCGCAAACGCTTTCAGAATAAATGATTCAATGCCTCCCATTAATATGCGAAGTTTGTAGCTGCTTTACTTGGTAAATTGTACATATTAATAGACTTTAAGTGTAGTTTTATTTGCAGTATTATTGAGTTATTGCCATTTATTTATAAATCAGATTGGATGTTGAAATACTAAATATTTTATCCGATAACGACGACTTAAACAATGATTAAATTAATTAAAAATATATTGATATAAACAAGTATGAAATTCCCATTTACTTGTTAATCAAAAATTGTGTGTAAAAAGTCACATTTTTTTATGAAATAAATAGTAACAAGGTTTGACTGATAGCAAGGTTTTGTAAAGTCAAGGAAAAAAATGTCCGTAATTGAGCTTAATTAGCTATTTGACCTATTAAACTTGAAGGAAAAATTTTTATTGAAATTATCTGTTAAAAATAGTTTCGTCATAAATTCACTAAAGTTATTAACGCGTAGGTATATGTTGACAAACAAGAATTTTTTCAAAAATTTGTATTTATAATATACCATAACTGAAGAATGTAGGTATTCGTCAAAGTCGGAGAAAAATTCAATATTTGTATTGTAAATTAACAGTTTGTTATAAAAAAGATAAAAGTATTACAGGACGTAATTTCACTAGCAAAAGTTTTAACATATTTACAGAGTGTTCTTTTTTATAGATATAAATAATTAATGATTCGTTTAAATAAACCTCATATGAAATTATACGATAATAATGATTATGACGCTTTTATAAAAAATCATGTGCCTACCATGGGCGCCGTTCAAAACATTTCCAGGGACAAGTCCTATAGGCAGGATCAAAACGTATGGATTGGAGGGGATGGGGAATGACGTATAACAGTTGAAAATTTGATAGGAATAAAGAGAACGAGATAGGAATAACAATCAACATTTTTCAAAAAAATGTCATTTTCTATTTCGGTTCCTCGCCCTGTATTTCTGGCAAAACAAAAACTTCTAACTGACGAAGGGGCCAAACTAGAGAATTTACAAAATAATTAAAGGTGATTTTTTATTTCGTGTAAAGTAAATAACACACTGGGTAATAAGAAATGAAGCGAGAGGGTATTTAAAGTGTGTAAATATTGAGTTTTTTTTTTCATAAAACGCCATAGAATAATTCCCTAGTCTCCACCATAGCTTGCAGCTTAGATAATTGAAAATTGAAAAACCAAACCGAAATTCGGTAACTGACCCAGTGTAAAATGTGGTTAGATTTCAACAAAAGAAGTGGAGGTTCATCCGACCATGTAGAACACTTGTGGTACTACGGAGAACAAGAATCTGCTAATCTTCCACATGAAGGCAGTAAGATTTTGCCAATTGTTTTCGTGAGGCGAATGCAAGTTGGAGTACACTGGTTTAAAAAAACCCTGTGCGTATTTTTGGGAAATAAAGAGTGCGCAAGTGTTTTTTGTCTGAAATATCTCTTAAATATTTAAATCTAGATAATAAACCTCTAATTCTGTTTGCAACATTTTTTATTTGTAGATCCCATTTGAAATGCTGATCGATGATAATGCCTAAATATTTTATATTTTCAACTTGTGGAATGGTTATGTTGTCAACATTTAAGGTTCCGAAGTGCGGTAGGTTATTATTGTAAGACGTGAAAGTAATAAATTTAGTTTTTTTATAAATAACTGTTAATGTGTTTAATTGAAACCATTTAGTTGTTGTTTTAAATTCCATTTCTGCTTGTTCTTTAAGCTTACTCCATGAATTATCACCATAGACGATAGAAGTATCATCAGCAAAACTGATCACTTTACCTTTTAATTCAAGTTCTAAAAGGCTATTTATGTATACAGAACAGAGTAAAGAACCAAGTACAGTACCTTGGGATACACCATAGTTAATGGAATTTAGGGAACTTACAGTATTACCTAATTGAACACACTGAAACCTGTTAGTTAGATTTTTCCTCGTAGACCATATGATTTTAATTTATGTAGAAGTGTTTTATGACAAACTGTATCAAATGCCTTAGCTAAATCTATAAAAATACAAAGTGTAGGCTTTTTTATCCAAAGCGTCGTAGATACAGTTTGTCAGATCACTTATTGCGTCTTGCCACATCTAAAACCATACTGTCTCATAGAGAGCACTCTAAATTTTTTCTAAAAAAGAAACTATTCTATTTTTAACTATTTTTTCAATAATCTTTGATATATTAGAAATTAGAGATATTGGTCTGTAATTAATCATTTGGTCTTTTTCGCCTCCTTTATAAAGTGGTTTAAGTACGCCAATTTTAAGGACATCTGGAGAGGACCCTGATTCTAAAACTACATTAATTAAATGTGTAAGAGGAGTAACAATATTAGCTTTAATTTGTTTTAAAATTTCACTTCTAATTTCATCTTGACCCGGTGATTTATTACATTTTAAATAATCTATAATTTTCCCTACTTCGTATTCGCTTGTTGGGTGCAAGTACATTGTGTTTTCAATGATTTGTATTCGTTCTGTAAAATCTTTTGTTTTTTTTTATTTTTTTAGCGTATTGCTCACCCAACTTACTATAGTATTGATTAAATTGTTCTGTAATTTCCAATACATCATTCATTATTTCGCCATTTTCTAATTTAATAGTTTTAATCATTGTTTTAGATGTTCTCTTGTTGCATAGAATATTAACTGCATTCCACAAGTTCCTAACAGTATTTTTTTATTTTTTTTATTTTTTTCTATTAATTTTTTACTAATGATAAGAAATTAAGAATTCTTGAGTTATGTCCTCAAGAGTGGCTAAAAGTAAAATCTCATATTTTACTTATGGCCACCGCCACCGCCACCGCAGTTATTGTGTGGGTTGTGGAAGTTACTTGGTTTTTTAGCTAAGAAGATGAAATGTCACTGGCATCTGACAGCAGTGACAGTTTCTCAGTGATTATGCAGTTAGGCAAAACATTAAAACCGGGCGACTTTATATTGGTACAATTTAGTGCCTGTGGCAGAAGAAGATCTGGACAATGAAATAGATATCTAGTGCTTAAAAAGCACAAAGAAAAAACTACGTTTGGATATATATTGAAAATGAAATTTCCACTGTTCCCATATCTGATGTTTTAGGACTGTTAACAGAGCATTCTCTAGTAGAACAAGGTTGAAAGTTGGTTATAACATTTTTAGAAAGTGTTAAGGTATCATTTGGGAAGGCGAGACCGATACCGACTTCAAGTGGCAGGCAGCAAGCAGCAAATCATATCGTACTAAAAGTGCTGTCATCGGTCTCGCCTTCCCAAATCTTACCTTTAATGTTCATGAAAAATAAATTTCATATTTTAGCAAAAATTTTAATTTGTTATTCCCTATTCTAAATGACTACTAGGTACATACATGTAAATTAAAATATAAACATATAAATTAATATTTAAAAATGCAATTTAAAAATTAGTGGCCGTAAGTAAAGAACTAGTGGCGGACTGATGGCTAAAAATACAGAATTTCTTTCACTTTTATAAAAAAATTGTAAAAAAGAATTACGTGCTTTTAACAAAGTAGATGCATATACTGTTGAAAACTATATACTTCAACCTATCAAAGTTTTTTTTTTTTATTTATTAGACTACCGCATCAACCAAGTAGGTTATTAGCGGTGGAGTGGGTTTACATGGTTTACAAATAATTGAGAACTTGAATGTCGTTTAAATATTTAACAATAGATTTTGTATCACAGTTTTCACCTAAAAGAGAGCACAATGAATTTGGTAGATTGTTTTGTTGTCTTTCGTTGTTATATTTTGCACATTCCAATAGCAGATGCTTTACTGTAACAACAGTGTTGCAGGTATCACAGTATGGTTTATTTTCATTTTTTAATAGGTACTCGTGTAACCTATCAAATAGTATTTCTATTTATTTTTCTGTTACAATAATATTGAAAAACAGACCCTACAAAAGCATTTTTGGCTTAAGGTGGCCATAAGTAGTGCCATGACATTTTTTGGTAAACGTACATGTAACAGGTATGTGCCAAAAAGCCTAAAAATAGTTGGGCTGACTAAATTTTTTTTTCTACGCCTTCATGGAATTTTTATTAATTTTTTTGTAACTTGCACCAAATGATATATTAAACAAGTACTACTATAATAAAGATATGTCATTATACTAACTAATGATAGATTTTAAGAATAGACTGTTGATAATTTGTAAAATAAGTTGAAAAATTATAAATATTCAAATAGATAATCTGTGGGTCATATTTCACCTAGAAGGTTGACGTTCTCGCCTCTATTTGTTAAAAGATATTATTACCTAATATAATTATTACCGAGTACCTGTATTATGTTCGACAAAATGTTTTATTTAAATTTTAATCAATTTTCGTAAAAAATACGCTGCATTTTTAAAATTTTATATGTTTATTACCTATAGCAAACACAATAATATCAAAAAATTAGTCAATATTGAAAATAACTGTTAAAATAATAATTGTAAATTATTGTTTCTAGATATATGAAAACCTTGTAACCATCAATGTGTTCAATATAAGCTGCTAACTATTCCTTCCCGTGCATTGCGCATGCGCTTTTACATTCACAACTCATTGACATTTAAACTCGAAACTAATTATTTTCATTTCCAGTGCACCAATTACAAAAACTATATCACTGGAACTAATCACAAGGTACACATGTTAATTATTAAATAAAAGTTCACTAAAATAACGATCATCACATCCATTAAGGTGCTAACATTGCGACTAACGCACTTCCACTAAAATGCCGCTACAACTGACAATTCCCTATTCCTCCCCCTGTGTATTTGAGGTTTTTTGTGAGGGAAGCCATTAAAAACTGGCTTTTGTAACCATCAGGGTCGGCCTGTACAAAGCCTATTATTAAGGCCAAACTTGACCTTACATCCACAGTCCAAAGGAAGCTCAAGGCAATTTTTTTAATGTGATTATATCGAGTTCTGAATTTAAAAATTGGTACTAACAAACGTAATATTAACGTCGCAAGAGTTTTAATACAGGTGCTGCTTTACTAGAATTTTCGGCTGAGTGGAAAAATGATTGTTCTTTGTTAATTTATAAAACATGCGATGATCAGTGGCGCACCCATTATTATTGGATTTTTTTATAAATATGATAAAGAAAATGTCATGGTAGTGAAATTGCACAGCAAACTTTGATTATCGTTGTCAAAATTTAAATTTAATTTAGCAAGGCTGGGTAGTTTGAAATCTATAAAGTCAATTGGAAGAATATCAAGTTTGTAAAAAGAAGAATGTCATGCGAATTTTTGGTTTATTGTCAGTTGGGAATTGAGTAGTAAAAATTAAATTAGAAAAGTCAAAGTCAATTAGAAAAATATCAAATTTATAAAAAGAAGGATGTCATGGGGATTTTTAAAGAAATTTTTGGTTAATTGTTAGTTGGGAACTAAGTTTTGAAAATTAAATTAGTCAGAGGAGAAAAAAATTATTGAATTTAAAATAGAAGCTGAGTTATCGTTTGAAGTTGTATTGATGGTTGGAAAGTGGAAAAAAGAAAAGGAATTTAAAAATGGTAACGAAATTTTATTTCTAAATTGAGAAGAGCAGAGGGTGAAATAAATAGCAGGCATTAAAGCTGAGCTGAGGAGCAAGGACAAGAGCAGAAAAAGCGTAGTAAGTAGAAGCAAACAAGAAGAGTGAGAAAACACAAGCTGAAAGCAATAGAAAACAGAAAACAGAAGAAAACATGATGCTATATTTTTGTTAATAAATTTTGATTTTTTAATTGTTAAATTAGATTACATTAATTTGTATGGATTGCAATTTCATATACTGGGTGATTTCATATCAATAACTACCTATTTACAAAAATCTAAGAGGATTAGAGCTATTTGCAGAATAAAGAACTAGTCATTTTATATTTACTATGTAGAGGCATAGGTCGAAATTATTCAGGATCCACCAGTATATTTGAAAATAAATTTATAATAATCATAATAATTTTATATGGTTTAAACTAGCAGTTTGAATCGCAAATATGTTGGGCTACCGTTTTCGTCAAACCTTACATCAGATTGATATCTTAAGACAAGGATTCGAGGCGTCCCAGACGTAACTCATGAAAAATATTGACACCTACACATTTTGTAGCTCACAGTGCTCATACGTTCTAATCCATCTTAAATAAAAACAATCAATACTGATTTATTAACACTGGAGTACTACAAATAACTATTACTACATAGTAAGGGGTAGTTTTTCTACTTTATGAACTATATCTGTCATTTTTAATTTTCCTAAAATGGTCCTTATTGAGAAATTTGACAAAATGAGCAAAATTCAAATATTTAAGAAAAATGTTTTGTGATATCATTTTCTATAAATTTAGGGACTGTTATATAATAGGGAGTTCAAAATACACCTCTAAAGTTAACTTTAGGAAGAAGATAGGTTACCAATAACCCGTATATTTCGGATGGGAATGATAGCATTAGTAAAAATGCAAGTAAGTCTGTAACCTGCGCCTCGACTCAAGGTAGTAGAAGGCTAAGGTTACACAAGGAGGGGGTTAATTTTGATTATTGTATGCTTCTCAAGTGTTATTGAAGAGCTCTAGTAACAAAATGGGCGAAAATGGCTTAATCAACGTTCAAAGTCCAAAACTTGGTACCTCAAAGATTGGTCTCTTACTATAAGACATGTAAAACTCTACTGATGACTCAATGATTGAATCATTCACTAGCTAGGTGGAGGTAGAATAGGGACCAAAGTTTAGTAGAAGAAGAACCAGTTGGAAAAGGTAAACAAAACAAAATGGGGTAGATAAATGTCAGAAAAATATATTGTAATCATTATAAAAGCTAGTATTGTGCTGATCAATAAAAGGGGTAAGAACAAGGAAGTTTTTAATATTTTTTAGCTAATTTTTAATAGTAAGATTCATTTTTAATAGCAAAAAACTAGTTGGTCATGATGTCGTCGCTGGACTTATTTAAAAAAGCTAAGTGAGTACTTTGATTCAATATTTATTATTATGACAATTAAAACTGACAACTACTACTATAATTGTATAAACTTATATTTATAAACATAAGGGATTTATCAAGTATTCTCAATTACAATGTTGCTGTGATATTGCCACTGTCTATTCGCGTACTGCCCACTGCGCTGGTCTGCTTTCTCCCGCTCGTCCATCCTGACACGCATGTGTACGGACTTCAAGAATGTGTGGTGGGGAGCAGAGGAACACCGCTAACATATTTATAAACAAAATATGGTTAATTTATGTTTCTGGAAATCTAAACCGTAACAAGTCATCAAACAAGGCCATAATATAATAATCTTCATCTAAGTATGAGCAACCTCCCTGATAACCTTGCAGTACTTAATGATCTTCTTCAAGTCACATTCAATGGACTTCTTACCTAGATCATCTGTCCATTTCTTAGAAGGGCTTCTTTTTGCTCTTGTACCAGTTCTTGTAGAAGCGTCTGCGACGGTCTTCAGATAAATGCTCGGCCCAAACTGTGGCTAGAGCCCTAAGACCATGTGGAGTTTCAATATAACCAACTACTTCTACAACAACCATTGGAGGAGTTTCCAGGATGGTAACAGCATCTACAATTTCTTTCTTATCTATTTTTGAACCGGGCCTGTCTGCTTCTCTTATAACGTGGATCATACCAGCTTTATAAACGTTAAAAGAAGTTAAATGAACAGGTTTCTAGGGATCATCCATAGGAAATGCCTTTACCTTCCCCCGATGCATTTTCGATCTTTTCTGGGGGTAGAATCCCATAGATCCATAACGTGGTGCACTGAACTTTCTGTGAAACATCTCAATCTGATTTTATCTTAACAAAGGATGTCAGTTGGTAACTTTTGGTAACAAGTAGAACAGAAGACCACCAAAAGATCCTTGTTAAGAAAGAAATGATGATTTAGAAACTAGAATGTGAATATGATATCTATCACCGGCAATGTTGTAAGTTTGAAATTATATGGATTTTATATGATGCCAAACAGAATACATTAAAAATATGAAACTGAATTGTTGCCAATAGTTTTTATTTATGTTTCGCCAGTTTTGTTTAATTGTGGAACGAGTTATTTAAATATCAGCATTAACAAAGAACCTCTATTTTCGATAAGGACGTCTACGAAACCTAGTACTTCGTGGGCGTAGATCCTAAAAAAATCATCTTGAGAAGAGTCAGACAATACTATCAGCGATTAATATAGTATAGAAAGATCTAGAAAGATCTTTTGAAGATATTGATGAATGAATATAATGATAAGGAAAATTCCCAGATAACGAAATTTAAAATTATTATGTCAAAATTGAAGTTAGCAAAGCTGGACGATTTAGAGTCTAGAAAAATATTATTGTAAATTTATCAAGGACGTTTGAAATTTTGGAATGATAGATTATCATTAGAATTTTAATATGTCAGATGGGAAACTTTGAAAGAGAAGTGTAAGTTTGAAAAGATTGTTAAGATAATTTATGGATTAATTTACAAGATAAATAAAGTTAAAAAGTTAAAGAAAAGTTATTTAATTAAAACTAGGATACAAAAGAGAGCAACAGTGGCAAGCAGATAAAAAAATAAACAGTAGGAGGTAGGAGACTAGGAGAGTATAAAAAGGAAGACCAGAGTTAGAATAAGCACCAACAGCAGGAGCAGGAGGAGAGCAGCCAGGGCAGAGAAATAATTTTTTGTTTTAATTTAACTGATTTTCAATTATTTTATTTTTTTTATACAAAATTAATTTTTTTAGATTTTGAACCCGCCCACTTTGAGATTTGGTAGTATTTAGAATATTTTTTTAGAAATCCATATAATGGGTGTTTCCATATCAATAAGTATATCTATATTACATGGACATAGACCTTGCAAATCCAAATATAAATTTCGTATATTTTTTTTGTAATCTGGAATTAGAAATTTGGCCAAAACTAATTGCACAATGAATTTCAGATGCATGACATCCATAACAACCACATTAAAACTACAAAGGTTGTTATTGGTGCGGCGTATATCGACCAGTTGACCATGGCATAATGACATATTTCAAACTGTATGACGATGATATCTATTATTAAGGTGAAAATTTTTAATAGCAATTGAAGACCTTAGCTTTAAAAGAGTCTTAGTACCAGAAGCATTAAACAAAAGTTGAGTAATGGCACTTAGAACCATTTGGATATCGTTAAGGTTGATAAATATTGGTATAGAGTGATTTTCTTACTTCAATTACTAACTACACGGAAAAAAATGTGACTAGAAAATTTTACTACAATGTTGTAGTAGTAGACTTGTAGAAAAATACATAACAATTTGTAGAAAATTTTACTACAATTTATAGTTAAAAACTATTAATTATTGTAGCAATTGAATTGTCGAATAAAATGCTACAACAATAGGAAAGAAGTCCACAATGTTTAGTATATTTTACTATTGTTTGTAGAAGTAGAAATTTATTACAATTATCGTAATTACTACTACTAACTTCTGTAAAAATTTGTACAAATATTAATAATTATCTCTACAAAAAATAGTAATTTTCTCTACAAAAAATAATAATACTTTACATCCCTTCTTATGAAAAAAATTCAATTTTGTTCAAAAATATTCTATAATATTGTAGAAATTCTAAGTCATGTGAACAAAACAGAATTCTGCTATTGGCCAACGTTTTCTGATGTCGATCATAAACGGCCAGACAGCAGTAGCCGTTCGCCATGTTCACATAACAAAGCATGGTACATATACGAGTACTATAACACATTATTATATTATAAGCACCGATGCGTTTGAGAAAATTTTAATAATAAATTCTATTGGTGGTAAGTACATTTATTATTGTTTCTGAATAATTTACCTTTAGATAACTAATTTAAATAACCTTAGTAGATTATTTTAAAAAAATAGTTGTGGCCAACGATCGAATGTTGTGCCCAACGATCGAATTTTGTGCCAAGTTCAATGATGTTTTTTTGTCTTAATTGTGACATACCTACTTTATCATTTTTGTTAGTTATCTGACTTAGTCATTTAATATCCAAATCAGTGTAAAGGTGATAAATATCCCCGTTTTAAGGGTATGAACAGTTCAATTGGTATTAATTTTTATTTCATATTTTTTAGGTGCAGAAAAGCCAGCTGAGACTGAGGGCGCTATTATTACTGTTATTTATTACATAATGTAATTAAGACTTTGTATCTTTTATATTAAAACAATAAATTGAATATTTTATTAAGGAACATTTTTTTCTAGGTTATAATTATAATAATTATGGAATACTACTACAAATTTTATTAAAAATTACTACAATTTGTATGAATTTTTACTATTAATTGTGTAAAATTTTCGTATTTATTTTCATAAAACGCAATACATTTTTAATATAAATTCATACAATGAATAGCAAAAATTATAAAAATTTGTAGAACAAATCTTATGATGCATTTGGATATGTTTACTAAATATTGCAGATAATAACTCTACAATACATTCTCCACAAATATTTGGAAATTTTTACTACAAATTGTCACTGTCCCTATATGTACTATTTATTGTAGAGAAAAAATCTATAATTGTAGAAATTTGTTCTACAATTTTTTTTCCCGTGTAGTTAATGCTGAACTTTTGTTTCCAATTTCAGGAGTACAAAATTGATCTAAAATAATACTATATCATAAAAAAATTGATTATATAATGTCACCGTTAAAGTCCAATCATAATATGGATTTTTTATTATTACATATTTAGTTTACCTACTTAAATTTAGACATTTAGATAGACAGTTTTTTGCTTCCAAAATATTAAGAAATGACGTTGTCAACCTGTCAAATTTTAATAATTTTCAAAAAGAGAAATACAAAAAGTTAGGTTATTTCTAAAACTTTAGAAAAACGTTAAATGTTAAATGTTAAAGTTTTCTTTTTGTACTGTAAATAGCCAATTAATACTTATAATTTTAAAACAAAAAATAAACGCTTCAAAGATGGTCTTTTCGGATTTTAGAATTTGCCAAAAACATTAACAAGAATCAAAATTGTCCAAATCCAGGTAGATGGGTAGAAAAACGAAAAAGAAACAAGTTTTTCCTCTATTATTTTTCGAAATTTTGAGATAAATTCATCTTAATGTAATTTATATAAAATTTGACAGTTATGGCTGGTAAACAAAAAAAATCGTTTATGAAATGTTTGTATTTAAACTGTATTGAATGAATTTCAAACTCTTAACCCCTTACCTTTGCATCCTTTTCATAGTTTGAAACAAAACAATTTTTAAAGAATTGGCCATTAATTTAAAAATATATATTATGGTCCGCTACTGGTAAAATCTAGTTCAGGTGGTCCCTTGTAGAGGAACTTTTAAAATTTATGGCACCAGTAGTAAAGGTAGGTAACGGTTAAAACACCAAGAGCTCTAATGTCTTCATTATATTTTGAAGGTCGAAATTCGAAAAATGGTTATCTAGTAAAACGTTAGTTTTTTATTTTGTTAAGTTCAATGGTATTGTCCTCGTTGACTTTTTTATGTAGGTACCCTAGGTACGTTGAACTCAAAATATCGATCTTTTTTAGAAAGTTATAATGATTATACTTTTTATTGTTGGAATGTGAATTTTAGGTTCCGTTTAGACCTTTTTATTGAAAGCTACCTCCAAGCCTTCGGCTGTTATTTAAAAAACAGAGTTCTTCGCTTCCAGACACTTCACGCGAATGGAGGACTTCTATACAAGGACAATGCAACCAACCTAATAAAATTAAATTGACACTAATGACATAAGAAATCGGGTCACATAAGAAAAGGTTAAAGAAGAAGAAACTCACTAAAAGCAATCAAAAAATAAATAATAACAATAGATAATTACCTCACAAGTAAATAACATTTTTTTATATTATAACCAAGTACTGTATAATCAAATCAAATATTAATTTATATTTATTATTTTCATTCTAGCGAGTAGAAAAAGAGGAAATAGTTTGAACATTATGAATCAATTCCAAAACCTATTATTGTTCCCTTTTAATTCAAAAGATTCAGATAATAGAGGAATGAATCGGACTTGGGTATTAGTATCTAGATTTATTTAATAGCAGTTTTGTTTAGAGCTAAAAATCACGCAAATGATCTATAAATCCCACAATATTTGATAAACGATGTGTTGAAGGCGGGGTAATTTGAGATTCTAGACTGAATAATAATTATGTAATATCTTGCTCTCTTATATTGAGTTAAAAATTCTATAAAGAGCAATAGGGTAATGACGTTTTATAGTCAGGAGCCCAAGAAACTTTATTTACACGCAATAAAATTTGATGAATGATATTTAGCTCCACCTGTACTCCTTCTGATCCTGCCATTAAGGAAATTTTTAATACTAATACATAAAATAGCAGTTTTTGCGGACAATCTGCTTGAATTGTACAGTATATTTTTTCTACGACCCACTAACGACAATCTAAAAAATAAAAAAAAATAAGATATAATTATTTTAAAGACAACACAAAAATTTGACATTATCAATTTCACTAGAAAAATTATTAATCTGAAAAAAAGTAGGTCTCGGCCGGGATTGGAAACCCGACACTAAGAATGGGAACGCTTTACTCAAACTGTTGCGCAAACAGCTTTTGTAGGTAATGTTTTTGGCTCAGAAATTTATAATTAAATTGGTTTTAGTTTTATTAAAATTTTTTCTTTTTTTAAAGCGAATATCTAGTGAGTTGCCATTATTTATCGATTAATCAGTTGTTTGTAATATTATATTTAAATTCAATAATTAAAAGATATACTAACAATTTGTTTGACAAAATTTAAAACAGGTCATTACTAGAATGGATATAAAATTATATCCGTTCAGTAGACTGATATGGCCTACTTATTGCTTTTATATTTTGTGTATAGAATAAATAATATATGTGGTCGTAGAAAAATAATTTTAATTTTTTTCAAATCAATGTTACTAGAATAATGGTTCTATATCTAACATTTTTGAAATACAACACAATACCAAATTTAAAAATTCATACCGATATCGATGAGTTGAATTGAGGTTCAAATTGACATTCAAGTTAAAGTTAAGGTTGAAGTTATGATATTCAAGTTGAGGTTCTAGTTGACGTTCTAGATGAAGTTCTAATTGAGGTTCTAGTTGAGGTTTAAGTTGAGGATGAGTGTAAGGCTGAGATCTTAGTCTCAGGTTGAGAGTGGGAAAATTTAATTTAATTTTTTATGTCACATTTTGGTTCTAAATTAATATATATCATCACACAGTTGTAATTTTTAAAAAATTGATAAAATTCTCCTATACGGATATGTAATAATTATTTGTTATAAAGATAGTATCTTCTGAATATAAATACGCTCCTAAACAGTATACTAAACATGGGATTTATATTTTCTGTTATTAATATTACATATAAACTTTTTTCTACACCAACATTTATATTAGTTTATTTACGCACAGACTACAAAACAAAAAAGAATGCTATGGCGTTCAACTGAATGAATATATTTCATATCCATTCTAAGTAGCAAGAACATTACAAAAAAATGAAATACACCTTTTACAAATCATATTTCGGTCAACTACATTTTTAAAATTCTAAATAAGTGACAATTCTGTCAAACTAATTGTCAATATATTTTTCAGTTATTTTGATTAAGACTAAATATACATTAAAATGAGTTATTATTGCGTATAATCGATAAATAATAGCATTTCTAACTTTATTACTTCTATAATTATAAATAATTTATTAATTTTAATAAAACTACATGAATTCAATTTAATTAGTATTAAAGCAAATATTTTACGCGCCTCAATGGTGTTGAGGCTATCATGCGAAAGGACCGGGTTTTAATCTAGGATGGGGACAAATTAAATTAAATCTTTTTTTTTGTTTATTTTATTTTATAAATTAGTAAAAGTCATAAATTATTTTTAAATTAGTTATTTTATCTCAATAATAACAAAAATAATTTTTAATATTTTTACATTTTCGTTAGTGAGTCGTAGAAAAAATATACTATACAACTCGAGTGGATTGGCCATACCCACGCTTGTTGCAGAAACTACTATTTTTATTATTAATTGATACCAAAGAAGACAACAAAGCACCTAGGAAATTTTGAGTTGAAACCCATGCCATATTTTAAGGCCATTTTTATATCACTTTTAAAATTTTTTTGCAAAAATTAAGATGCTCTCTTGCCTTCGTTCGAAGCTAGCACCTTTGTTTTTTAACGTTTATTTTTCTAGAAACAACCACAGCATATTTTTAGGATCCTGAAATATTACAAAATTTGTCGAAAAAAAATTATATTTTAAAAAAATACGAGGTGTTTTGCTAGTTTCGAATGAAGTCAGTAGAGAGCGCATCGGGCTTTTTCAGTTTTTTTTAATCCACACCATATTTTTAGACTATTTTCAGGCTCCTGAAATATTATGAAACTTAAAAAAAATAATATAGGGTGCTAAATTCAATTTTTGGGTCCTTGGGATTTATAAAACCCTAAAAAACCGAGGTGATCTGCTGGCTTCATTAGAAGTTATCAAAGCAGAGTCTAAAAATGGCAAATTTTTTCTGTTACAATATTTTAAAAGCATAAAAATAACCTATAATGTTGCATAGTTGTTTTTTTTTAAATTAAGAAAATATCGTTCGAAATTAGCAAAAATTAAAATATTTTTCGGAATATTTTATATTTTAAGAGGGCTACATAGAGCCTAAAATGCAGCATTGCCATTTTTAGGAAAAAACCTCAAAAAACAGAGGTGATCTACTGGCCTCATTCGAAGTTAGCAAAGCTTTGGGTTTTTTTGTAAACAGCGAATTTCTTCCTTGTTTTTAGAAACACCTAAAAAAATCATTTTTTTGAAATATTTTATAATATTTTAGAGCCTAAAAATCTGATGTTTTTAGAAAAAACTTCATTAAAAAAATTTGTTTTGAATGTATTATAATATTTCAGAATCCTAAAAATGTAGTGTATTTGTTAAAAAAAAAAATAAAAAGTGAGGTATTCAGCTAACCTCGTTTGAAGCTAGCAAAGCACCCTACCTTTTTTTTAATTAGTAATTTTTATAAAATTGCAAGAGCTCCAAATAGCCCAAAATTGTGACAACATTGGTTTTAGAAAAAAAAAAAAAAAAACGAGGTGCTCTTCTGGTTTCGTCTGATGTTCATTTTTTAAAAATATAATTTTTTCTGAATGTTTAATATATTTTAAAACCCTAAAAATAGCTTAAAAATATGGTATGGTTGTTTTTAGATAAGATCCTTAAAAAATCCGAGATACTCTGCTGTCTTCAAAGTATCCTGCATTTTTTAAAAATAATAACCATTCTTTTAGGGAAGATTTATAATAAATCAAGAGACAAAAGTTAGTCAAAAAATATGGTGTGGTTGCTTTTAAAAAAAATATTAAAAATCTGGCTTTGTTCGAATCGAGCAGAACAGCATGATTTTTGTAAAAAAATAGCCTTAAAATTACCTAGAAAATATGGAATAGGTTTCAACTCAAAATTCCCTGCATCAAATGCTGTTTTCTTTGGCATTACAACTGACTTAAGTCTGGTTTTTGTTCGATGAACCATGTTCCTATTGAGGTAAGTCATGTGCCTTAAAATTATATAGAAAACACAAATAAATATGATCAGAAACATAGAAAGAAGAGAAGCTTTAATATTGGATTAATTGTAATGCCTAACACAGATGTCATTGATCAGCGAAGGATGGAAAAATTGAATAGAGGAATGAACAGAAAATCTAACACTATTATTTGTTGTGAGTAGAAATAAAAAAAGAAGGAAAGATAAATTTAAAATGTTATTAGTAGCCTTGGACCAACTACGGATTTCATAAATTTAGCATCATAATCCAATCGGCCGCACTATCTTGCTGATTGAGCGATAAAGACCAGTAGGTATATGGCACTTAATAAAATTAGCTAGAAATCGAAGTGGAATCATAAAATAACAGCTCGTAATGGAGTGCAGGTATCATAACAAAGCTATTACTCCGCCTTTATAGCATAATATGAGCAGTTGAATGAAGATTATATGTGATTTCAAGTCACGGTGGTCTTCACACGGACCGAACTGACTGATGGCACAACCGCAAACGGTTTTAGTTTCTTCGATTGTGAATGCGAACCTTCATTTATAGTTCTTACGTGTGTTTGGTCCCGCTTTGATACATTCTAGTCGCTAGCGTATAGTAATTATCGTTTTAAGTTGCGACCAAGAATAAATAATGTCTTGAACTACCAACACACCTGACACCAAGTTCATTTCGTGTCTTCCATGTCTTTCGAAGTACGTTAGAATTTTATTAAAACTCGGAGAGAATAATAAAATTCGGGTTGAGAAAGGTAGTAATCTAAAATGGTACAAGATAAAGCGAAGCTTCATCGAACACATGCGAAATATTTCTTTAATTGTGCCGACAAAGGTGTATATCTACAGTTTTACGGCAATAGGTATTTAATTCGAAATTTAGACGTCTCTTCAGGCCAAAGCTATAGGTTCCATTCTTAATCCCTTGTTACTTGCAGGGGTCTATCTGATTGGAATTGTTGAGATTTTATTATTTGAATTTGTACACAATAAAAGGAAAATAGTTAATTTATGTTTTATGGAATTGATAACAGTATTAATAAATAATTAAAATAATTGCTAATCCGTATATTCATTAAGTGTTTTCAAATTGAAGATTTATTTAGTGTTAATGTTGGACAGTAAGTATATTATTATTTACTAAGGATGCTTCAATTATATTTGCGAAAACAAAATATTCTGGTGTCTTGAATTTGAGATCGAAAGTAAAATTATGTTCATTCACCTGTCACGGTAACAACTGATGAAAATATTTAAATACTTCATGATATTTAATAAACATTATTAAGGATAGTAACCACTCATATTATACAAAAACAAACTGATAAAAATATTTAAATACTTCATTGTATTTAACAAAAAATATTATATATACTAACCAATCATATTATACAGAGCATCATAAAACATGAATACACAAAATCGAATTGGTTAATAGATCATAAAAAAAGAATTAGTTTCTATTTTTGTGAAACCCTTTTAAAATAAGATAGGTATTCTCATTTTTTAAGCAGGGTGAAAATAAAGATTCAGTTAAAACCCTATAGTAGCATACCAGAAGCTCGTAGGAGTTATATATGAATAACTGTAAGTACGCCATCTTTCGGAGCTCCCAAATCCATAGATATTAAAGATTTCTACTGCTGGTTGGAATCTTAGGTTGATTGGCAAAATTTCTGGTAAGGATGTACCGTGCTCTGCAGTGTATGTTAGAATCGGTAATAATAAAAATATAATAAAAGTTTAATACCTCGTTAATGGTAATTTTACTGTAGATCTTTTGTTGGGAACTATTACAGGTAAAAAAGTGGCTCTCCCTATAAATACTCGTTTCAGTGGATAATTATTAATTCGGAGACTAAAGCGGGTATAAAAATATTTATTAAGTTTATTATAATTACATAAATGAGTTACCTATAATTGCTAAGTTCCCAATATTTTTTATTTGAATATCAGTTATTATATTCATTAATTTCCGTAATTTTTTTTTTAATATTTCTGGCAAAAATACGAGAAAATCTCGTAAAAGAAGAAAATAGCAGAACCTTTTAAATTGATAAGAAGCAGGTAATTTTTAAGATTGATCAACTGATTAATTTTTACGAAAGAAAAAAAGATGACTCTTAATTCATGTCAATCAAAAGTGTCTAATAGTAGTTAACAAAACCAAAGACCTTTCAAAGTTACATATAGTTTTATATTATTAAACAATTTTCAAGAAAAATTAGAAAATTAATACAATATAAACAAAGAGAAAAAAAGTACAAATAATAATGATAAAAATAATTAAAACAAGGACACTTTAAAGAAATAAATAAATCATAAAAAAAGTATGCCCAAAAAACCATTGAAAATTTCAAATGAGTAATGCGTATTCGAGTTATCGAAAAATATATATTTCTGCAAGAATTAATATAATAAGCCTCCTGACTATTGTAAATACCAGTTCGTATTTTATAGTTGAGGTCGTTACGCTATTTTTTAAAAATTGAAAATAATATATCACTTGCTGCATTATTCCATAATTTTGTTTATATATTATAAATTTAAAGAATGTCTTTTATCTTATTACCTTTCAGTAAATTGTATATTTAGGACATGTTATTTTTCCTTTAAGATAAACTGCTAGCCTACCACGATTTAACATAAACAGCACTATTGAACAAGTTGCATCAAGAATATTTTTTTGGCCAAAATTTTTGTAAAAAAATTGTTAAAAACTGTTAAAATAAGCCAAAATTTTAGAAATTTTAGAAAATTCGAATAATGTTCTTAGATGTTTTATTCTTTTACTACGATACAATAGCCAAATGATTATTGAAAAATGATTGCCAACTTGTGATAGTGCAGGATACGAAGGAAGTTCGACCTTCGCCCATCTGCTTACAGGATGAAAGGTATTTTTTTTTTAATAACATATTTCCATAAATATAGAGAAAGTGAGTTGCCTAAAAAATACCGTCAATGCTATCCTTTCTGTGTACAGATAAGAAAAGTATAGGAGTTATGATAAATGTTACTTGTGATGTCATTCTCTGTAATTCTTCTCCTATACATGATTTCTCTAAAATAAACCTCATTGGAGATATTTGAGGGAAAGGTAACTCAAATACGGATAAATACAAAAACACCACATTTTAAAATCATGCTTTAATACATCCTGTGGTGAGCTGATTAAATTTTGGGAATGGTCGAAGCATCTGGGGGATTCTTTATAGGATATCACTTTTTATACTTTAAGAAAATAAATAGTTTTGACAGTATTTTCTTAGGCAACCCTTTTGCGGTATATTTACAAACATATTTAACTCTGATGGGGTTTATTAAACCCCTAGCCGTAGAATATTCCTTTGAAAATAAAGCAAACGTTAATTTATGCGCATGTCTGTTCCAATAGCTGTCCAAATATGTCCTAACCATCGAATTCAGGCGTTACTGCAGTACTCCCTTGACAACCAGAAAGTTACAGGTGACTGATTGGTTCCGGGGTGTGTCAAACCCCACCTATGTACTGTCGTTTGTATATAACAAGTAAGTTGTTATTTTAAAATATACAATTGAATATTTAGAATATTTTTCCTTTTTTTTTTAGGTAAAATAATGTCCAGTTCTTACGAAGAAGAACAAAAAAACTACAAGCACTTTGGGCTGAAGTTGATAGAGATGACGACGCTATAAAATCAGAAATTGAAGAAGACATCGATTATATTTCTGAAAGCGAGTACAACTCCGAATCGGAACAGGATATCACAGTAGAAGATGAAGCGCAGGTGGACTAAACCAAAATAATGATGAAGCTGATGTTGGAGACATCGATAGGGAGACATCGGAAAGTGAACTTCAGAATGAGACGGAAGATGAAAATAATGATGGTCCTCATAAAAGCAGAAAAATGTTATATTATCTTGCAAAATGGAACAAACTTCCTGCAAATGTACGTGTTCGAACAAGATCAGAAAATATTATTACTCGTCTTTCGGGTGTTAAGCAATATGCAAAGAACGCTAAAAATTCCATCGACTGTTGGCAACTTTTTTTTAATCGTCAAATTATTGAGACATAGTGCGATGGATCAATGTCAAAATTCAGCAGAAATCCATTGCTTATCAAAATAAATCCATGGTAAAAGCAACTAATTGTTTCTCAAATAAAGCATTTATCGGTTTATTTTATTTGGTAGGAATGTTTCATTCTAATCGTCAGAATTTGAGAGACTTGTGGCAAACAGATGGTACTGGAGTCGACATATTTCGCAATACGATGTCTGTAAACCATTTTCAATTTTTAATGGTTTTTCTTCTCTTCGATAACATCGATAATCGTAAAGAGAGAGTTGTGATTGAAACATTAGCTGCTGTACGTGGAATTATGGACAAATTTATCGATAAATGTAAGCAGTCTTACACTCCATCGCAGTATGTAATGGTAGATGACAATTTAGAGTCTTTTCGTGGAAGATGTTCCTTCAAGCAGTACATGCCCAACAAGCCTGCAAAATATGGGATCAAAGTGCAAGCCTTAGTTGATGCCTGTTCCTACTACGTTTTGAACTTTAAAGTGTATCTAGGAAAGCAGCCAGAAGGTCCATTCAATGTTAGTAACTCTCCAATTTATATTGTGGAGAGGCTTATACAACCTATTTCTGGTTACAACCGAAATGTCACGTTTGATAACTGGTACACTAGTCACGAATTGATGATGAAATTACTAACAAAATATAAACTCACGTCAGTAGGTACGCTAAGAAAAAACAAGCGATGCATTCCAGCACATTTTTTGACAGTCAAGAACAGAGAATCAAAGACAAATTTATTTGGCTTTCAAAAAGATATTACACTATAAAAATATACTATTAATGTCTACAATGCATCATGATGCCGCTATTGATGAAGCAACTAAAGAGAAAAAATTACCCGAAATTTTTAAGCTTTTACAACTTCACCAAAAGTGGAGTCGATGTAGTAGATGAACCCTCTGCATCATACAATGTGTCGAGAAATTCACGCTGATGACCCCTCACAATCTTTTTTTTAATAATATACAGAGAATATAATCAGGATTTCAAACTTGCCAGAAGATTGCTTATGAAAAGGTTGGGCCTTGAACTGATCCAGGACTATATTACTGAAAGAAAGAATAATCCAAAGGTACCAAGAAATATTCGCCAAAATATTCAGAATCGTCATCAAGAAAATCCTGAAGTATCACCTGCCAAGGTCCCTAAGGTTACAGGAAGGTGTTACATATGTCCACGGAGCCGAGATCGCAAGACAAAATATTCCTGTGAACACTGAACATCACTGTTGTGCCTGGAGCATGCTGTGAGTTGCCAAAATTGCATGAATTCAGACAGCAGTTAATTTTTTGAATTTTGCTGTACCAGCTGCAGATTTTTTCTTCATGTGCACTAGTTATTAAGATTTTTTTTACAATTGTATTTGCCGAAATTGGATGTTTTTTTAGTTTGAAATGAGTTTTTAGTTCGGGTGTGTTTTTTGGATAAGGAAAATATTCTTTTTTTGTTTTTCTTTTAATAAAGCTATTTTGGATCTTAATTTTGTGTTTAATTGATAAATTCATGATTCTCTGAAACTTAAAAATAAACGCAAGTTAAAAAATAAATATAAAAACGATTTTTCAGATAATGGGGTTTGTCAAACTCCAAATATGTACTGGTGGAAAAAAACATCACATATGTAGCGCCGGGTTAATTAAATAAATAAACTGTCATCCAGTAAACAAATGGGCGACGGTCCACCTTACTGCGTATCTTAGACTCCGAAAGTATTATTCGATTTTTCCAGACTATTTTACCTAAGATATTTTCAATATTTTTATTTTTATTAAATTCTGGACTTGACCTATTTGAATGATTCCAAACATCTCTTTTTATAAGTTTTTCTATATAAAGTCCCTAATAAGGTTTTAATATACAATATTTTAAATCGTTAGATTAGCAGTTTATCGTGAAGTTGTAAAATACCCTAAACATAAACTTCAGTGGATGAGGAAAGGGGTATAATCCGACGAAAAATTTTTTTTAGTAAGGTGGTGTAGTCTAAAGCGAGACATACTCTATATGTCGTTTAATTTTGACACATGTCACTGGATATAACGCAATAATTAATAATTTTAAAGGTTATGTAAGTACTGGGTATAATATTTCACTTTTATCAGTTACAGTTTAGGCAACTGATATAAAAAAAAAACCTTAAAATTGGGGAAATGTTTAAATTAATTAATTATAAACATAAATGTTATTAGATTGATTTCAAAAACCATCTCAGTGACAAAAGTATTTTTCAGAATCTGCAAAACTCTATTTTTTATTGTATTCACTTTGAATGTGCAATGTACCACTATTCATATTATAAAAAGAATTTAGGTATTAAAAATACTTGTAATTAAATTCTTATTTAATTGAATTACTATTGACATTTTACACTGTGACGTACGGTTCGTAAGCGTGTAACTAATAACTCGTTAGCGTATCTCCGCACTCCTTTATCAGATGTAAACAACCAATAAATCTTCATTGTAACACCGGTACATAAGACGATGAGTATTCAAATGATAATTTTCTTTGCATAATAGTCTGTGAGTTGAGCTGCAATGTACTTCCGGAATTTTCCTCCCCATCCAGACTTGCTAGAGCCGGACTCAGTTTCACGCGATTTTTACAACGCAACATATCGCATTGGTTATGTAATTGAATAACAATACATAATAATTTAAAAATGTAACAAATTATATATTTTTATTTTAACATTTTTTTTTTAATTTATTTATTTTTAATAGAATTTTTCCAAAATTTTTAACTAAATAAATTATCATTATAGATCCGAAAGTATCCTTTACATCTTTTAGTAACATAAAATTCTGTACCCCAGAGCCAGAGTATGTTAAGTCCAAAAACTTAGTTTTTCAGGAGAGCATTTTTTATATATTCATTTTAGATGTGGAGTGTGGGCTTAGCGTAGTTAAAAAATGAGCTGTTTTTGTTATTTTAAAAGATACGTCAAAATGGAAAATATCGAACCATGCGCCGCAAAATTTTAAGTCACTTAACATATTTACCTAAAATTTGGCCAATTTGGACTTAACATAGTCTGGCTCCGAGGTACAGAATTTAATTTCATAAAGTATATATACAGAAGTATTTTTGAAATATGTCTTTTTCAAATCCATGTAACTTTTATTTGAAACGTGTTGGCGTGTCTATAACACAAATTAAAATATCAAGCAATTATGTACTAATGGGACACCCTGTGTATAAAAAGATAAACTTGGAATAACATTTTCACATAGTTTGCCTACAATGTAGTAAAACAAAGATGCTGAGATTAAAAAAAATTAACATAATAGTGAACATAATAATGAACATAATCATAAACATAATAATAAACATCAACAACAATAAACATAATAATGAATATCAACACCTCAGAGGTAAGGTGTGTTTCACATTTTTCGGAAAAAAGAGTTTTCTTCACTTATGGATTTACCTTACTAAATTATATCTAGTGGAAAACAGATTAAACTCCCTAGTTGCATCATTTCGCCAAAAGATGATGGAACACTCAGTAAGTTACAAACCAAGTATTGCAAATTTGAGGTTAATAATGCTAAGTCACATCATAGTCAACATTTTAGGACAAAGAAAAAATCTAACAAAAAATCGAATTAAATTGACCAAACAATTGACTTCTGCAGAAGATCCCAATATTTAGTAAATTAACAATTTCTTTACATTTGTTAAAACAATAAGTGAACTTTGTTAAAACAAGTGAACATTAAAATGCATCTCCTGACACTGTACCTCTGAGGTGCTAATATAATAATGAAGATATTAATGAATATTATAATGAACATAATATTGAACATAATAATGAATATAATAATGAACATAATAATGAACATAATAATGAACATAATAACGAACATAATAATGAAATGAACATATTAATGACCATAATAGTGAACATTAATAATGAACATATTAAGGAACATAATAATGAAAATTATAATGAACATAAAAATTAACAAAATAATGAACCTAATATACCTGATATTTTTAAGAATATATCGGAATCATAGACTAAGTTAAAAAAATTAATTTGTACCCACCTTTTATATTTTTATGTGAAAGAGTATTTGGATAGTATTTTTGTATTTAAATGGATGTTGTAACAAAATGATAGTACTCAATCTGGCAGTAGCTTATGCTCCATTTTTTTTATATACTTAACGGGGCACAATGCTTAGAGTGTTGTATGTCTGTAAGTAGAAGTGGTACACAGTGTTTTAAATTTGCTTGAAATATAAGGTCTAATATAAAGTTAGAACATATTGTCATAAGCTTATTGGAAAAAAATTTAAAAGTAGAAAAGGTTACATAAAAAACTAAGTTTTGCACAAAATAAATATAGTGTCCTATAGTTCCGATATACAGATAACTTATTTCTATTGGATGACAAATAACTATTATTAAAAATGGACAAACGATTACAGTAATTTTAATAAAATGCTCTTAGAAATGCTTGTTTAATAATTGTTTATATTTTGGGTCCTATATATTATTAATAACTATTTTTTTGTGTGGACAAACGAAAATAATGCCTGGATAACCGAAAAAAATATGTAGACAAATTATTGTAGTACCTAGTTAATTTTAACAAAATATAATTACAAAGAAGCAAAATAGGTTAAAGGCTGAGATCAGTAAAAAAACTTTTCGTGAAAAAATTAATTTATTTAAAAAACAAAGCACCATCTTCAGTGCTCATCGTCGTTCAAGGACTATCCAATAATATCAATCGTCAAAGGGTATTTAAACATTAAATGTTTTAGAGTTACAACTTGCTAAATCATTTTTATTATATTATTTACTAGCTATTTATGAAACCAGTGACGAAAAGCCATTTTTATGTAACGATTAAATATTTGCGGGAGGACGAGCAGAACGAGGTCCGGCAACATGAACGAGTTATACAAAACGGCAGTTCGTAACGTGTAACATACAATATTTTTTTCTAATTTTGACTAGATTGTTTATAAAATTTATTGATAAATAACACATAGTATTATTTATTCTCAACTACTTGTAGTATGTTTACATGGATTATTTTGTCGTGTATTGTTTTTAATTATTTTGTGCTGATTTAGAATGGAAAATAAGGACCAAAACAACATTATTAATAGGTTGAAAGTTTGGCGAAGGTCTATTTTTATAAATTAAAGTTGGAAGTAGTGAGTTATAGAGGAAAATGAAAGAAATAAAACTACATATCTCACAGAATTAGAGCTTAAGGACATTTTTGATATTAACTTTCAATAATTATGTATATTATTGATTTTAAAACCACAAAAAATGTTTATTACTATTTGTTTTTTTTTTCGCAACTGATGAAAAATTAATTTTGGTGTATTTCTTGTAAATGAAAGTTTTTTCGCCCATTTCTTAAGCTATTTTGGTAAAATTTCCCATTTTGGAAGGGTAATGTGACAGAGGTGTCACTTGTGTACACGCCAATGTCAATATTACTGAATATTAGTCCTTGAATGATAATAAACACTGAAGATGGCGGTAATGTCGATAGCGCTTTGATTTTTTTAAAATTACAAAATACAATTAGACAGTGGCGCATCCAGAATTTAAGTCTTGGGCTAATGGTATAATCAAAACTTTATTTCTGCTAATAAAATACTTTTAGTACCTATATAAGTTTGGATTAAAAATTCTTGTAGGTAATTACCCCCATCAGCCCCCCGTATATGCGCCCCTGCAATTATAATTTCTTAGGTTGTTTATATTTTGGAGTATTTTGTTAATAACTAATATCTTTTGGAAGAACAGATAGCAATTTCCGTATGTACTATGAATGCAATGTATTAAGGTTGTTTGTAAGGATCATTTTTTAAATATTTGGATTTTACGAGTGGATATACGAAACTTTTGGTTGTCAAAATCGTGAACACTCTAATGTCACTTTGAGAGTTATAAAAAGTTTTTAAGTATGGCAGCACTTATGTCAATTTTGGCTTAAATTTTTTGTAATATTTTGCAAATTTCACGGACTTCAAAAAAAATGTGTTTTTAAACTACATTTAGGCAACTTTTCTCTAAAAACAAATATATTAATTTAGCAATAATCCGAAAATAAACATTAGCATTTTTAAATCATATATCTACTATATTTTTTGACGAATAGAAGTATTATCTGCCAGTTTTTCATGAAATGCGATAAATACGAATAAATTATTGCTTATTTTGTGCGATTTCATAACATACAAAGTTACTTATATCCGATAACCAAGTCTTGCACAATTGGGCGGATACGACCCTTAACTCGACTCCATATGAACACGAAAGGAACTAAAGGGAGAGACGCAATACAAAGGTCAAGATTAAAGGACTACAGGGTAAGATTAATGGTCAGCGATGGTCACCTATAATTAAATTATATTAACTATCACAAGTTTTTAACTTAATCATTAATTTTGTTTTGAACAATTCATATTTAGTAGTTCTGGTTAGAAGTTTAATAATAAAATAATTTGTGAATTTTTTAAAATATTCGTAAAAATTGAATAGATATATTTTTTTTGAAGATACTGAAATTGTTAAAATAAATAAATTTGCTTTTCAGTCAAATTTCAAAGTAAATATTTATTTACTAATTTTATTATAATAAAAATCATAATAATAATAATAATACTCTCGCTAATGATAGAGTATTTTTAAAACTAATGCTCATACCTATTTTTTTTATTAATAGGTTTTATAATTTTTATTTTTATTCAAAGAATAATTTAAAAAATATATAGGTACCTATCTCACTGCTTCCATTTGTAATTTTTCTGGTATTAATTTCATATTGTTTTTTGCTGAAGAATTTGATTATAACCTTTACTTTTTTCATATACTTGTGTCCTAAACTTTCAGGTCAAAGCTACAGAAACGCCTCTAAACTGTCATATTTATAGCACAATTTGTTTACCTGTATATGGTTTGTTTTTAAGAAATAATTTTAAAATTAAGTAATTTTAAGTACCTAAGTAAATTATCTATTCTAATTATTAAATCTTACAATGTTGGAAAATGTTTTCTACTAAAAACTGGAATAGCATCAGAATTATTAATTTTATTTTGTTGTGAAATTTACACGCCAAGTGACGTTGCCAATTTTTATTAATTCATTTTATTAGATACCTACCTACTTCGAATTTTGTTACTAAAGTATTTTTGTATTCTATACTTCTGTTATTTGCTGTAAATTTAAATCCAATATAATTTTTTCTCTATTTTAAGTGCATAATCAGATCTTCCAAATTCCTTGCATCGATTTATTGTTATTTGAATATTTGCAAATGTATCTATTATACAAAAGTACTACCTTATTCAACAATTCTAACAATACATCAATTCTTTAAAACATCATTTTTACTAAATTTGTTTAAAAAATATTACAGATACCTATAGGATTAATTAAACTCATAAAATAAAACAAATACATAATCACAATTTAATATTAAATTGGCGTTAGTTATCATTGCCTATTTTTCTACTCAACATTCCTGCATGCCAATAAATCAAAATTTGAATATTAATTAAATCCATTCAGTCGAATCGATTCAGATTTATTTCTTCATAAACTTTAAACGTATTATAAAATCGAACGCGCGATGCAAAATCGCAGGTAACCGTGGACCCAGGTACCAGAATTTCGGTATCCAAAATTCAGACACACTAACGCCACACTGTGACGAAATTGGGAACTCATCAACCCCATTTAGTTCAGCGGTGTTCCCGTAAGGGTACTCTGGTGGCGCTGGTTAAAGTGTCTTTTGGAAGCCACTGTAAAGAGCCTAAATTATTATATAAGAAAGGAGGTTTCAAATAAATTTAATATTAAAATAGATATAATTGATAATAGGTATAATCCTAGATATATTAATAAATATAATAATAGATATATTACCTAATAGACATAATAATAAGCATATAGAGAGATAATATAATAATGGATTTAATAAGACATACATTTTTATTTAAGTAATATAAATTAAAATTATTTTTTTTATTTATTACTTCAGCTACTTTGAAACGAAAATTGATAAAACTGTTTATTTATAAAATGAACCATGAAAATTCCTAATAAATTATTTTATATTTAAAATCAATAATAGAAAATAATTATAATAATTTTTTTATTTACTTTTTTTAGACAAGTTTGCAGAAAAATAGGTAGACATATTTTTATTTTATTTTTTTGCAGTGAAAAAAATTGAAGAAATTTTTTTTATTTTAATTTGAGAAAATCAAATCAACAAGAATTATTTTTTTTTTAATCAAAATTTTAAAAAGAGAATTAAATACTCTCTTTATAAAAAATAAACTATGAACTATTACTATCTAAGCTATTTTCAATCTAAAATCAATAATAAAAAAAATACTTTTGTATTTATTTTAAACTTTTAGGAAAACTCATATTAAACTATTTTCTATCTAAAATTAATAATAAAAAGCACTCTAATTTACGAATTTATTTTAAACTTTGTTAAAAATTCTTATTAAAGTATTTTCTTTTTAAAATCAATAATAAAAACCCACTCTTCTTTAAGAACAATTTCTTTATTTACTTTAACTTTTTTGTTGCAAGTTTAATGATATGTAGATATATTTTTATTTTATTTGCTGCAGTGAAAAAGAATTGAAAAACAATTTTTTTTATTTTAAATTGTGGAAACCAAACCAGGTCATTAAAAAATATTTTTCTATAAAAATAATACTTTAAAAAGAAATTTAAATACACTCTATAAATAATTAACTATTAATATTTCTATTTAAGCTATTTTAAATCTAAAATTAATAATAAAAAACATTTATTTTTGTATTTATTTTAAACTTTTAGGAATATTCCTAATTTTCATAATCAATAATAAAAAAACTCTTAATTCACGAATTTATTTTTATTTTCTTTCAACTCTGTTGAATATTCTTATTAAACTATTTTCTATTTCAAATAAATAATAAAAAGCAACTATTTTTTTTTATTTAGGTACTTAAAACTTATTTATTGAAATTAAATTTTGTCGAAACTTGATAGGTAAAAGTACTTTTATTTTATTTTTTGCTGAGAAAAACTTTCTACATTATTCAAAGCAATTTTGGTAAAATAATCATTGTTTCGTATTTTACTTTGTAAAAACAAGCGAATCCATGTTTTGAAAATGTTAAGTGTGTTTGTTTTGTAGCAAAAGCGCTCACAATAAATTTTCAGATAGGTCAACGAAATGCAGTTAGTTTATTTAGTGCTCAATTATTATACTCCTACTCTGTCTGAGATTTATTTTAGCCTCATTACCGAATTTAAAACCCAGCAAGAGAAATGTGGCTGCTGGCAATGTATTATTATTATTAATACAGTTCAGAATCATGATCAGGGAATAGAGAACTAAATTTAGAAACCATTAAATTAAGGTTAATGGCAATGTAGTTATAATTTTTATTAAAAAAGGTTGGTTATATTTATATTTTGCATTCTTAGTTATTTAACAAAACAAAGTGAGAACGAAGTAATAAATATCTGCAGTTTTAAAGGTTTTATGGAAGTTCCGTGTCGGTTTAAAATAACAACGCTATCGGTACAGACCACATGCCTAACCTGGTAAAGATAATATTGTTGTAGATACTTTTAGTCTATTTTTAATTACATTACTGAGCTGATAGCTATATAAAGTTCAGTCGAAATGATAATTTTATTAGTAATAAAACTGATCGTATTAATACCGGATTTAAAGGGCCCTACCATAAATTTTCCATTTTCCACCTTCGTAGCCATTCTTTGTGAAATTCCGTCTAGACATCGCGCTTTGAATTAGGCTCGACGAACAGCTGATTGCCCCTCGTGGACTGAAAAGGACCAGCACAGCCGAAATATCCGTTAGAGAAAGCGAGCGAGATACACGAGCCGATTTGTTGGTGCGATAGAGACGATTGGGGAACATTCAACCCTGATTTTACACGCACTTGGCTCAGTTTATAGGCCATTTACATATCGTTTCAATAAGGGTTAGTTGAATGGAAGTAAATTTAATAAAGTTGTTATATTGCGACTCACCTGCTATTGCCATCCAGGGATAGAATGTGTGATTCGTCTGTTGATGGATTTGAGTGCCAACCGGTTGCGATGATGAGGAATTCAGTGAACAGGGGTTGTTCCAAGACGACAGGGAATTTGAAGTTCTTCCTCCTGTTGCTGCCCCAGGACTAGTGGACGGGTCTCCCCCGACGAGGCCCACCGAGGAACCGTAACCCACCCTAGAGTCTGGTGTACACGCGGCTGGACGTACGGGACCAGTTAGACTATTTGAAAGATTTGCACCAGCACCGGAGGTTGCACTCCAAACGTCTTTAACAGCCGAAGCTGCAGCTACCACTGAAGCATATCCGTTTTGATCCGCATTTACTTTGGAACAGTCTGATTTTGAGTTTGCCGAACTGTAATTTACCGAATTTTGTTGGCCATCTGAAGACGAGGAATATAATTTACAAGCTGTTGCTACGGAAGCGTCGTATGGAGAATCTTGCGGTGGACGGGCTTGGTGTAACGAATGTGCGTGATGGTGTTGGCTAGAGACATATGGAGATGACATACCTAGACTAAGTGGAAACGATCTGTATGCAGCTGCAGTAACACTCTGGTGGTCATGATGATGTGCCCCAGAGACAGCACCGGTGCCCTGGTGATGGTGGCTTCCGTAGAAGCCACTTTGTTCGAAATAAGAGTTCATTATTGTCGCGTTAATTTTGGACGATTAAAAATAATCCCTCAAAATTGAGGGATGTCCTTTTTCCAGCAAAAACACAGAGGTAAAACTAAGTCACTAAGTTCACAAGCACAAAGTCGTTTGTTTATAAATCAAGCACTAATGTCACTCAAATACGATAACATCTTCATAATGTGAATTAAACTAGTCACTAAATGTGTGGGAACAGTCATTCAATATTAAAAATAATGGTTATTGTTACGACGCAATAATAATAAAAATAGTCAATAAAAATTCAGTTTACGACAATTTAAGCACGAGGCAAGCACACCGCGCTAATGTCGAGCCCGGAATGCACACGCTAACTAGTTAGATCGCGGATCGGAACCCACTGGAGCTCCGGAGAGCAGAATCCGGCCCACACATCCCGGCCCATTCGCCGTCTCTCTTTCCCCTATCGTTCTGTCTCGCTCCCACCTTCGCTATCCCCACTCGCTTCAGCACGCGGCGATAATTGTCAGCTCATTATTACTGCCACTATACAGCTACCTGTATTCTGAAAGCTTGAAAGGACCTTCGATTCGACAAAGATATGGATAATTACCCCTTTCTTTGTGAATATTTTTTTTAAAACCCTTAACTCTATTCTTTAAAATTCCATTTAAAAACCGATCTTTTACAGAACTTCTTACGCTTTTAGATTCATAGTTACATACATTTATTAATAAACAATTTATTTTTCATGACAATTTCCAATATACTTCGCGAACATTCGGTAGAAAGAGCACCGAAGAATTTGCAAGTAATAAAGATGAATGTATCGTTATAATGGAAGGGATCATAAATGGACCAATGGCAATAGCATTCGTTACAGTGCTGGCGCCCACATCAAGCATTGCGCAAGGAAAATATATCCCCTAACGACCTCCAGTTCACAAACCATTCTCCCCACTTAAAAGCCGTCGTCTTTGTTGCTCTCGCTGCGTTGGCCATGCTGGTATGGTGTTGCCCTCTGTCGATCAAGTGCTTAACTCGTAAACCAGACACTTTTAGGCTTTCAAACGAGTAACATCAAAGGATACTGGTGCTTCACGTAATTGCATAAAGGATAAAATTCGTCGTTAACTTCTTGCAGTGCATAAAATGTAAAATTTATAGAACAAATACACATTTTAGACGGCGATTCTACGAGGTACGATCAAATAATTAATTTTATAAAACTGGAATTTAAATATTTTCTTATTATTTTATTTAAAACTATTTTTATTGGCTGTGATTTTTAATGTGTTACCTACTTCAAAGCCGATAAATTATTCTGGAGTGTTTAAAATGTGTGCTTTATAATTTTATTGCGGTATTTACATAATTAAATGAAGGTGGTATGTCGTAAAAACGTACTCCTAACAAGTTATATCAGTGTTTAACAGAATAATGATCTATAGAGTCGTAAAAATAATGCTAACAAACCTTCCGACTACTCAAATGTCATTATGGGATCATAATATGGTCGTAAAAGTACAATAAAATTGTGTTCGGCAATACTAATCCTTATGGCCAAGGTGAAGAGGAAAGACCTGCCTCCGATGTCGGATTTCGGTAATTTCAATATGCAAGGAGGTAACATAGTTGTAAACGAACATTTTACTGCCATTTGAGTGGTCGTAAATGTCACATAGAAAAGGAAAAAAGTTTATGGACTTCGCACGCCGTAAAACTTTAAAAGTCACATCAAAAGCGTGCCAAAAATGCCGTGACGAATTTATGAATAATATTTAAATGATTTGTTAATATAAATAAACAATAACAATAAAAATTTTACGACTCTCATTTTGTATATAATGAAAATGGATACTTAGTTGTTGTAACTGTGATAATAGTTATTTTTCTTCCGTTGAGCGTGATAATTAAAATTATATCGGCAGTTGATTTAATATTATTAGTAATTTAATTAAATCAAATAGTTTTTAATTGAACATTTTTATGGACTATAAATTATAATGCGGTCCGTTTAATATTATTTTAATATTAATAAATTTGTTAGCAATATTAAATGTTTTTACGACTTGCAATATGTAAATAAAAATTGGTGATATTGTCGAATTAATACTTTTGAGATAAAATGTTTGTTTAATTATCTATTTGGCTTATGAAATACATATATTTATTTATAAATAGGTAATAGTTAGGAACAATCAACTTTAAATTAATTCGGTTTTTATTTCGACTTCATTATAAATTTACATTGATATTAATTGTTTTAATAGGTTTATTTTAAACTAGGTATGTACTCAGGGCCGTAGCTAGCCCCTTGTTTCAGGGGGTGCTAAACAAAATCTTGGGAGGGCTTCATTTTTTTTATTAGAGTAGGTATAAAAATTCTAAAAAGACATGAGGAATTTTGTTTTGAATTCCTTCCTCCGAGGAGGGTATTAAAAAAAAACAAGCAATTACAAAACACATATTTATTCAATAAAAGCTATTTTGATTAAACAAAAGAATAAATTCTACAACAAAAAAATATAAAACGTCTTTTCCTATGAACATTTAACTGGTTGAGGGCATATTTGATGCCAAAGAGTTAAAAAATTATTTTTTTTATTCAATATTCCTATTTTTAAATTATTAAACTCAACCAGCAGATTTTCAATAGGTACTTATTTATGTTTTTTGTTCTTTTTTTCAAATGCTAAATGGGTAAGGTTTGCCAGTCTCCGATGTAACAATTACCTCCGCTGAGGTGGCTGAGGTCTATCAATTCTAGTAAAGGCAGAAAAACTGGATTCACAAAGAGCCGTACTACAGGCGAAAGTAGGTACACCAAGTCGCTAGAAATTCATGTTTCTTTAAAAGCAGTGTTTTGCCTAAAAATACACTGAAAAATATCGAGATTCTCTGCAGCATTCTCGTTTCTCTGACGATTTCTATATTTCTTGACGACTTCTATTTCCGCAGCACTTGTCAATTGAATGCCCAGTTCGGCCAGTGGTTGATATTTTTCAATATCTTATTTTTCTCCTGACATAATAGCTTCAATTAAATTATTATTGTCGTTAAATCTACGTCTTAGCTCTACTATTATGTCAAGAATTTCAAAAAATATTTGTTTGAAATCTGCTTCGCTAAAGACTGTTAGTACAATATTTTCTAACACTTTGCTGGGTTTTCTTTTTCTTGCACGGAAAAAAATGTGACTAGAAAATTTTACTACAATGTTGTAGTAGTAGACTTGTAGAAAAATACTTAACAATTTGTAGAAAATTTTACTACAATTTATAGTTAAAAACTATTAATTATTGTAGCAATTGAATTGTCGAATAAAATGCTACAACAATAGGAAAGAAGTCCACAATGTTTAGTATATTTTACTATTGTTTGTATAAGTAGAAATTTATTACAATTATCGTAATCACTACTACTAACTTCTGTAAAAATTTGTACAAATATTAATAATTATCTCTACAAAAAATAGTAATTTTCTCTACAAAAAATAGTAATACTTTACATCCCTTCTTATAATAAACATTCAATTTTGTTGAAAAATATTCTACAATATTGTAGAAATTCTTAGTCATGTGAACAAAACAAAATTCTGCTATTGGCCAACGCTTTCTGACGTCGATCATAAACGGCCAGACAGCAGACATAACAAAGCATGGTACATATACGAGTACCTATAACACATTATTATATTATAAGCACCCATGCGTTTGAGAAAATTTTAATAATAAATTCTATTGGTGGTAAGTACATTTAATATTGTTTCTGAATAATTTACCTTTAGATAACTAATTTAAATAACCTTAGTAGATTATTTAAAAAAAATAGTTGTGGCCAACGGTCGAATGTTGTGCCCAACGATCGAATTTTGTGCCAAGTTCAATGATATTTTTTTGTCTTAATTGTGACATACCTACTTTCTCATTTTTGTTAGCTATCTGACTTAGTCATTTAATATCCAAATCAGTGTAAAGATGATAAATATCCCCGTTTTAAGGGTATGAACAGTTCAATTGGTATTAATTTTTATTTCATATTTTTCAGGTGCAAAAAAGCCAACTGAGACTGAGGGCGCTATTATTACTGTTATTTATTACATAATGTAATTAAGAATTTGTATCTTTTATATTAAAACAATAAATTGAATATTTTATTAAGGAACATTTTTTTCTATGTTATAATTATAATAATTATGGAATACTACTACAAATTTTAATAAAAATTACTACAATTTGTATGAATTTTTACTATTTATTGTGTAAAATTTTCGTATTTATTTTCATAAAACGCAATAAATTTTTAATATAAATTCATACAATGAATAGCAAAAATTATAACAATTTGTAGACCAATTCTTATGATGCATTTGGATATTTTTACTAAATATTGTAGATAATAACTCTACAATACATTCTCCACAAATATTTGGAAATTTTTACTACAAATTTATTTTTTGTAGAGAAAAAATCTGCAATTGTAGAAATTTGTTTTACAATTTTTTTCCGTGTGGCGATGATGGGTCTTCTGAATCAATAATTGAAAATTGTACGTTCATTATATTAACGAGCCGGTGATGCTCATCATTATTTCGCTTTTCTTCAAGCGTTTTCACAACGGCTGAGACTATTTTCATCATGTCAGTCAGTGTGGCCTCACTGCTTTGTAGAATGTTGTCAGTAAGCAGTTTTAAGTTTTAACAAAATATCTTGGTTTGACACTACAGGGAAATTAGGGGAATTACCGAAATAAAATTTATGGTTATCCGTTTTCCGATTTCCGGTTTTCATTGCAATTTATTGTCTGTGACTTTGTGTTTATTATGTTTTGATTAAAATGGACAGTAAGCAATAAGTAATTGTTAATAAATAAAGTATTTTCTTGTAAGAGAATATAGTATAAGTGACTCACTACTCATTACCAAAAATATATTGATATAACGGTTCCACTATAATATTTTTATAGTAAGTACATTTTTCCCAATTCACATTTTCCAAAAAAAATCAGTACAATTTAAAAAATCGTCGATGCGACTCATTGTTCATTGTTTGCATTTTTCAACGGCCGTTAATCGCGCTTCTATATATGGGCAATTTTCTAGGGGGGCGCAGACAAGCTTTAGGGGGGCGCAGACAAGCTTTAGGGGGGCTCAGCCCCCCTAGCGCCCCCCACGCTACGCGCCTGTATGTACTAACTGATCTAATTTTTTATAAATATAATAATAATAATAATTAACGTCTTTATTATTTTCAATTGGTAAATATGACTATAATTAATAACAAAACATAAAAATATTGAAAATAAAGAAGGAAGTTTACTTTTGGTTAGGTATGTTATGGACACAATCAAAAATATTCTTACAACTTAACTCTAAAAAATATGTAGCACAGTGGTTTTAGTATAACTGCAATAATAGGACTAGTAGAGTGTAAAATGTACAGTAAGATACTAATTAAACTGTATCTTCATATAAAATATATACATGTAGCTAAGTAAAAAAAAAAACTAGGCATAAAATTGTTAACATTATCTCTAAGATATTTTGTGTAATTTTTAATTTAAATTTTGAAATATTATAAGTTTTTAGTTCTGGTAAAACTTAGTTGTATAAATAGCAAATTTGGTAACTATATGAATGACTAAAAAACTCCGTAATGAAGGCAGGAACAATCAACAATCCGTTGTTTCTTATATCAAAATGATATGGTATTTTACGATATAGATAGGATGGATTTTTACTATTATTTTATGACCCAAAGAGATAAAATGTAGTGTTTTCCTTTTTTCCTTCCAACTTAACTCAATTTGTAAGATATTTTACAACGCCTTTTTATGCCAAAAATCATACGCAAACAGGAATTCTGAACTTTTTGGATGTTTCACAAAGTCGTTCCTTTATAAATGACGGTTTCCATAAATCGTTTTAATATTACAAAAAGCACGTTGTATTAACTTATTTATGTCTCTCAAATCTTAAATCATCAAAATTTTGCTTCATTTATCAGTTCTAGATTTTTATTATTTATTTCAATATTTATTGAAATCATTTCATTTTGTTTATAATATTTACTACCGAATAACATTACTTTAAATTTTACTAGGTTAATAAGAAGACAGTTGCACAATCAATAAATGATTTTAAATTATTATTAATAATATCACAAGCAGCATTCACTTCATGGGGATCAAAACTGTGGTACAGCTAAGTAAATATTGCAGTTTTTGATTCTGATTAAGAGGTGAGAAGAATATATAGAAACCGACAATAGTCCAAATATGCCTTGCTGAACACTCGATTTGGGTGTGAGATATTCTGAATTAATATTATTTGTAAGAACTTGTTGTTGTCTACATTTAAGGTAATTTTCTATTAAAGAACACGCATTATTTGAAAATTTCAAATATTTTAACATATAAATTAACAAATCATAGTGAATAGTGGCAAAAGTTCTACAGAGATCTAGCATAACTAGTACTGTATATTCACCCCTATCAGTTGCTCGAAAGATGTCATTAGTTATACGTAGTTTTTTTGCATGCTGCTTTAAACTTGACTGCACCGTATGTAAGGTTTTTGTTATATCTTTTCAATCATTTAAAAAAAAAGTCCAAAATAATATTTATTAATGGTCTTTTAAAATTTTTAAAATGTTCCTAAATTTAAAAAAAAAACGCATAAAGGTATGAAAGAAATTTTAAACGTTTCAATAACATAGACTAAGATCCTGAATATACCTATGAAGGTAATTTTTATATTATTTTGCATCTAGGTATATTAAATTTTAAAAACACTTATAAATGTATAGGTACCTACTATACTTTGTATGTTTATACTCACAATTTTAAAATAATTTTTACATTATTGTAAATATAATAATCTCAATAAAATACAATACAAAATCTTTTTGATTAAAATCAAAAATACATATTTTACCTTTTTCGGGTAAAAAATTTGTAATGTTAATTTTTGGCAAGTATTTTTTCCTTTGATCTCAAAATTATAATTTATTAATAAAAAAATCGTCAGTAAATATGTTAAATGTCTCCTTAAAATTGTAATTTATTATTCAACAATTTTTCGGCAAATCTTATGTTAATGTCCATATTATCGTTTTTAAATTAGCCACCAAAATTGAAATGGAGAAAAAACTGAAAAACCTTCACCACAAATTGCAAATACTAAAAAGTTTAATATAAATATTTGAAAAGAAAACATACTTATGTATATTCTTCATAAGCAGTAGCTGATACTACACTAATGGGCCACACATTTTTTTTAGGAATTAATGAGGGTGTTATAATTTTGTTTTTGTTCGTTTTATATATTGGCCATTTAGGATAGGTACATTCGCCAATTTACTTTTATACCTAATATAAAAGAATTTTTTTTTGCATGAACATATTATGTGTCATGTGTCATTCAGCCAAATACAATAATTAGTCTAAAGAGAAGACCCTAACAACTAAGGAAAGAGAAAGGAGAAAAGAAAAAACAATAGTTCGAACTATAAAAAATCGAATGACAAAACTTAGAAAATACCAAAGTTCGACTGACAAATCTTCGAAAATGCAAAAGTTTTAATGACAAAACTTCGACACTATAAAGTTTGAAATTGGAAAGGCCGAAATCAGAAAAAAGTTTTAAATAGCATATGATCGAAATCACATGTTTAAAACTAATAATGATCAAAATAAAAAATTATATTACGAGTATGTAAATTAGGTGTTCCTTTTTTATTTTATTAAGGTAAATTGGTTAAGTTTTCATAATTTACCTAACCTGTGCGGCCTGGAGTCATTGCAAAGAAACAATACATAACATAAGAAAAAAAAAACAAACAACTCATTTACTAATTTTGCAATATAATGCTTACGATTTTATACCATTTCGATCAAATATTATTTCGATCATTAGCACTTTCAAATGTTTTTTCAAGGGTAATTACAAGAGATGAGAATTTTTTAAAACACTTTGTGGTTTCTTTGGAAATTATGCGTCTAAATTTCACGAAACAAAATTATCCTTAAAATACCACGAGCTATCAGTCCAGTGAAATTTCTATAACTTGTAAGAAAACAATAAAATGTTCTTAAACTTCGTGTGTTCTTTGTTGTGCCAATAAAGAAACAACCAAGTAATTCAAAGTTTCCATAATCAAGTATTAAGGAAAACTGAAAACACTGAATAGTGAAATTACACCTAAAATCATTGGTTATTTGTGGCCAGTGATTTTGACTGTAATTTCACAGTCACTTTAGAATGATATTGACACTGAATCATTGTAAAATTGCATTAATGAATGTAAATTGTAAATCTGCATTATATATGTGAAAAACTAGATTCAATTGTATTTTTACGAGTGTAAATTGACAATTTAACATTACAAGTGTAAAACGTATTTATAAATATTGAATCTCTACAAAATATTTGTAAATTAACCTGTATATTTTTATTTTGACAAAATTATTGTAAATATCCATTTATTTTCTAAAAGTTACTGCATATCTGTAATTTTACAGATTAATTGCTACATTTCACAATGTGAAGCTAACTTATAGATGTTGGAAATTTACAAAACATGTGTGAATCCGTTCATATATTTGTATTTTTACAAGATTATTGTAAAAACCTTTCATCATTTAAAATAACAAGGTAATCATCTAATTTTAAACAATTATTATTGTAAAATAGATCTGTAACAATACAAAAAGTTTGGTATTTTAATTTTTTTATTTCCCACAAGAATGTAAAAATGCAATTAAAACTTAGTGTTTTTTTGGAAAAAGTTTTGTTAGTAAAAAAGTTTTTAATTTTAAGAACGGTGTAACCCTTTCTACAGTAAAAATCTCTAGAAGTTATATTACAACTATTAAGTTGTGAGACTTGCAGCTATTATCAAGAGTTTTTTAAATTCTGGTAACCAATTTTTTTTTCAGTGGCACAAGGATCTTAAAAAACCACAACTTTCATGGAATTTAATAAAATTCTTGTCAAATTAAGATGCTAAAATGGTCTAAGTATATTGTAATTCTGCATTGTATGTGTGAATAACAGGATATATACGTATTTTTACAAGGCAATGTAAATTCACAGATAGTGTGTACATGTGTAAAACGGATTTAAAAATATTGTATAACTACAAAATATTTGTAAATTAACCTATATACTTTTATTTTGAGAAGATTATTGTAAAAGTCATTTTATTTTCTATTAATTACAGCTATAATGTAATTTTACGGAATTATTGGTAGATTACAAATGTAAAGCGAACTTACGGATATTGTAAATTTATAAGGCATTTGTGAATCAACCTATAACTTTGAATTTTTACGAGGTTATTGTAAAAACACTTTTAACATTTAAGATTGAGGGGGGTGGGTTGGCTCAGTGGTTAGAGTCATGACTTTGAGATCGGAAGGTTTCAGGTTCGAATCCCACCGTTGGCCGGGATTTTTTCATTTAATTTAATTATTTAAAATTAATTCTGATGCCTTGGTAGGATTCCCCACTCGACCATTCACTGTTGGGTTCTAATTAACAGTGCTGTTCCTAAAGTGGCGCTGGGAAACAGTAACAAAGCCTACACATAACACGAGGCTAATGGCCGTAGTAGTTGACGCCGATGACATAAAAAAAAAACATTTAAGATTACATGGTAATGAGACCTCAGAGTAAGTAAGTAGTAAAGAGAGGACAGTAAACAATGTTTGTGTCGCCATGATAATATGGTCGAGAATTCTAATTAGAGAGAAATAGATTAATATCTCTATCTCTTTGTTTGTATTTGTCAGTTTTATAAAGCTTTTCTCAGACAATTATTCCAGTGTTTAATTTAAATTTGTTCGTGTTGTGGTGTTAAAAGTAATTGTTTTTAATATTATATTCATAACAAAAAAGTCATATTTTGTTTTCACTTCATTAAAAATGCACCTACCTACCTTTTAAAACATTTTATTTTATATTCTACTTGGTCAACATTTTCGCATTTAAAATGACCCAGCGAAATTGTTTTACGGTACGCTACTGCTGAGAATTCTAAACCGAGTGAGAAAGCCTTCATTAGAAAGAGAGATACTGATTATATGATAGCGACATTAATATTGTATAACTTTATGCAGTGGTGGCCTATCTGCTATTATATTATCTAAGAATGAGACTACCATCATCTAATTTTACATATTTCTTATAAAATTGCAATGTTAAAACGTACCAAAATATTGTAAATCTACAGGTGATTTGTGAATTAATTCATATAATTGTAATAAAACTAAAAGTTCTGTGATTTCACCTTTGATTATTCCTCTAAAACTGTAAAAATGCAAGTAAATTAGGTATACCTCAAATAAGTTCGTATTTTTACATTAAGAAAGGTATTTTTAGCAAAAAATTTGTAGTTTTAAGAACAATCAAATCCTTTTTACAGTAAAAATCACTGTAAGTTATATTTACAATCATTATTTTGTGAAACTTACAATTATTATCAAAGTTTTTTTACATTGTTGGCACCAATTTTTTTTCAGTGAACGTCGTCGATACACTCTGGTACTGCCGAGTTTTTAATCGCCATAGGATCCTTGAAGTTGAAAAGTCTATAGAAAACTCACGAACAACGACTGCTCCAACATAGAAATGTTGAGGTTGTCCAGCTTCTCAACAACTCCAATCTGGTAGATATGAAGACTCAAGCCTGTTAAGTTCGTTCAGTAATGTTATATAAAAGCACGTGGTATTACTGTTATGCGTTTGTGGTATGTAACTACATAATTAGACTGTAAGGTATAAATATTTTAAATCTTCCTGTAGATATCAAAGGTTTTTTACCACCATTTTAATGAGCACAAAACTGCGCAACTTTTGTCTAATCTAACCAACTTTCTGTTACCATTTAAGAAATATCAATACTATCCCTATGAAATATTATATTAAATCGCTTTGTTAACTCCTAAACTGTGGCTGCTCGTAACCAAAATATTGGGGGTTCACTTTCAGTGTTTATTATAAGGTATAATATACCTTTCTAAATCACTAAACATTTTTTACCTACCTCTGTACTGAGACCTTTATTATATGTGAACCCCCGATATTTTGGTCAGATGCTGCCACTGCTCATAAATTATAACTTCTGGCATATAAATAATATTTTGGCTCAATTTAAAAGTATCCTTTAAAGTATCCGAAAAAAGGATGCGGTTACTTGTATCCAAGAACATTTTTAAGAGAAAATTAGCCGAACATTTTTTAAAAGTATTCGAACACATTGTATCTGTATCCGTAATCATTTCCTATACTTTCAGTTGATTAATAATCGATAATTATACATCGTAATTCACTAATAACTGATAATCATGCTTAGTATAATAGTGCTGTAAAATATAGAAGACATGCTTGAATGTGTTGCCATTGATTTTGAACTGTCATATTTTATTCATTCGAGATAGTACCTACCTATCTGTTGAATGCAACTTTGGATATCGGTTCTACGGATAATAACATAAATTAATGCACTCAGCGTGTTGCCAAATCAATTAATTTTTGACAATACTTTTTGTGATTTTGGGTATTAACGATTCCACTCGTTGTATTATATATGCTAACAAATGTGTTCTTTTGTACCAAAATCATTGAAAACTTAAAATTTAATTTTTTTTTTAATATTTTACAAGTAGGTATATTTTTATTCTCATCAATGAAATGTCATTGGTCCAAGTTTCTGTTTATCTACATACAATATTTTAATAACGAAACATTTTTTACTAGGAACTTCGTTTAAGAAATAATACAAAAATCAAACTCATAACTATTATTATGAACAATAACGTCAAAAATTAATGACTAAGTAATTTTAGATTTTATAATCCAGTTTGTATTTAAGTAAAAAAAATTAAAATACCTAATTTTCCGGTTTTTTTTTTCGGAAACTACTTATTATTCTTCTTATCTACTTTGTTTTAATTTTTAATTTATTGGTTATTATAAACAAAAGATATTTTTGTTGTTTTACTCGGATAACTGAAAAATAAAATTAATAAATAATAATATTATGGCAATGTATATTTTTTTAAATTGTATTATATCATAGTATTAATAAAGCATACCTGTATTATAATATTTTATCATAGACTTTTTTAATTTGAGTTGTAATTGTTGATATTTATGTTTTAGTAATGTATTTTATATAAGTTTTGACTAATGTTGTGGTTCTACTTGTCGACATTTTGTTTATCATGTGAACTACCTACCTATAAGTTTAGAGCTAGTATTGTACCTTTACATTGTGCGAAAATATTTTTTTATAATCGCAGGGATCTGCAATATTTTTCTAATCTAAATATTAAGTATTAAAAATTACATTGCTTATAACATTTGCATTTTTAAAAGTTCAAAGCCTTCTTTCTTATAAGATTTATAATAATAGAGATACGATCCTCTACCTCTAAGGTACAGAAATAAGTACTAGGTAGGTACCTACACTTTTATTATCGTGTTTTTTATTTTTAATTTAACAGGAATTGCAAAATGCTGATGTTATGGCTGGCTGAATAATGTATAGAGTGTTTCAAAAATCCATTCTCAAACTTTTATCATGCATAATAATGATTATTTCGTTTATAAAACATCCAATATAGCAGTGCTCCGCAACCTTTCCTCATCTGAGGCACACCAAACTGCTCCCTAGAATTTCGTGGCACACCAAAATCTAAAATATATTTATAGCAGTGGCGTAGCTAGGTCGGGGGTCAGTTCACTCCATGTATACTAATTATTTATGGATGTCCAAACTACCTTAGTTTTTTTTATTGTTTTAAAATGTGAAGAAGCCCCTTTCAGATTTGGGGCATCAAAATTTTCACTCAGGACATAATACATATTTTTTTTTTATTTTTTTTTATTATTCAGATAGAATGAAAAATACAAATAGGTACATACATGAGAACTATACTAAATACTAGGTAGGACAGGTAGGTATACTAAATTTACTTCTGTTGACACGTCAATAGTAATAAATATTTTGACATGATGATGACTGATTAATGTGATACCTGCGCTTGCTTCGTTGAACACAAAAGTTTTATATTCGGCTCAATTTTAGACAGCGCAACTCTCATTTCTTGGTCAAGATCTTTTAAGCATGACCGTTTATCATTTTTAATTAATACAAGCGTTGAAAAACTTTGCTCACATAAATATGTTGTGGAAAACGGAAGTAGTGTGAAGATGGCCTTGTCGGTGATGCGTGGATATTCTGTCTTGATGGAAATCCAGAAAACATCTAACGGAACTTCGTCGAATTTAAGTTTTAGGGTCATATCATTACTTAATTCTGTGAACTCCTCTCGAGTTTGCAATGGCAGTGCTTCCGTGGAACTTATTGCATTGGTTGCGAAAGGATTTCGAATCCAATTGTATTGTTCCGTGTTGATAGAATGGAAATAGTATTCAAATTTTTGTTGAAGCATACTTAAATGTTGTTGGGCCAAATCCACAATCAACTGCTTGTTTTCGATCGTACTGTGGTTGGTCCTGTGATACATTTCTAGACATCCTTTTTGCAACTGTTCCTGCCAAAGTTCAAGTTTCTTTTTGAACCATTGTAATTTATCGGAGCACGTCAATATATTTTCATTCCGTCCTTGCATTTTTTTATTAAGTTCATTCAGATGTTCGAATATATCCGCCATGTATGCAAGTTTGGCTATCCAGTATTCATCATGAAGGTGCTGGCATAGATCGTACATATCTTGACTTGAAAGAAACTCACGCACTTCGTAGCGAAGATCAAACAGTCGAGCTAAAACTTTTCCCCGGGATAACCAACGAACTTCTGTATAAAACAGTAAGGATTCATGTTCGCTTCCCATTTCTTCACAGAGTATTCCAAAGATTCGCGAATTTAAGGCTCTCGATTTAATTATGTTTATGATCTTAATACATTCATTCATTGTGATCGAAAGCTGTTCGGGCAAATTTTTGACCATCAATGCTTCTCGATGTATGCAGCAATGTGTAATTTGTATTGACGGATTTTTTTGTTTTACACAAGATACAAAACCTTTCTTACTGCCCATCATTGCAGCAGCACCATCTGTACAAATAGCAACGCAATTGGTCCACTGAATATTATGTATTTTAAAAAAATTATCAGTTACTTGGAAAATTTGTTCACCGGTAGTTCTCTCTGGAACCTCCTTACAAAATAAATAATGTTCTTTAATAGAGTCCTCGTCAACGAAACGTACAATAGCCATCAGTTGTGCTTTATTTTTAATATCGGTTGATTCGTCGATTTGAAGCGCAAAAATTCCAGCCGAAATGATTTTTTTAATTAGTGTTCCCAAAATATCACTTGACATATCTTGGATACGTCTTTTAACAGTATCGACCGACAAAGAAACTTTACTCACGTCCTTAACTTCGTTTGGCCCAAGCATAAGTTTAACAATTTCCATGCATGCTGGTTTAATAAGCGTTTCACCGATAGTGTGCGGTTTTTTTTGTTGTGCAATTAATTTTGCAACAAGGTAGCTTGCTTCTAATGCCTTTTCAGAAACCGTAACCGCCGATTTCATAAACTGCTTTTGTTTCTTATTTTGATCCGAGCGCCGTTGGAAAAATTGAATGTCTTTTTTGACGCAACTGGGATGATTTGTGATCAAATGACGGTTTAGTTTGCTGGGTACCATTGCTTCATTTGACAACTGTTCACCGCAAATGACGCATTCAGGCTTTGGAGCCGCTTCGTCGCCACACCAAGTGAAACCATATCGAAGGTAGTCTTGATTGTACTTCCTTTTCAGCACCTTTTTTGCTCTTTTTGCAGCACTTATGCTGGAGCTTGTGCTAGGTTCTTCGTCATCTGCTCGTGATTTCAGCAAAAATTTATCCATATTTGAAGCACTATAGTTATTTATAAAAGTAGATACTGCAACAAAACTTAGTCCAGTTCACTTATTTATAAGGCACAAGAATTTATTTATATAGCAATTCACTATTTATTTCACTCTACGATTTATTTGTTTGCCCGCGTATTTATCTGATTCACTTGACTATTCGACTCTCTCTGAGTCTCTGAGCGACGACAGGCGCGCTTATATAGGCAGTGGCGATGTTCAGGAAAACATCGAGTCGCGCCTCGAACGGCACGGATCTTTCTAGTTTAGTCGCCTTCGAGAATCAAGTCGCCGCGCCGCGCCGATAGACGGATAGACGTTTACCATCGGCGCTGTTGTCAGATTGCTTTATTTTTCGCGGGTCTCGCTACAATACGAATCTGATTCGTATTGTCTGCAAGAGCGGCACACCTCAAGTCGGCTTACGGCACACCAGTGTGCCGCGGCGCACCGGTTGCGGAGCACTGCAATATAGGTAAGGAACATTTTAGATTGATATTCCTTCATTTTAGACAGACTAATTGGATATTTTGGTATTTTCAGTTTTCCATCCTATAGTTGGCAAAAAGGAACACTCAAGAAACCACCTCGGTGTCTGTTCGTTTGCCTGTCAGTTTGCCTGTCACAGACGTATTACTCAGACTATTAGATATACAAAATTAAAATTTGAAACAGTTGTAGGAAGGATACGCCTAAATAGAAACGTTAACTGAAAAAATAGATTTTTTTTTATCTTAAGGATCAGTTTGGAAATTAGGATTAAATTGGAAATCAGAAATAGAAATTTGATGAAAGGTCTTTGGAAAATTTTATTAAAAACGCTTTTAAAATGCGTATAAAAAGCTAGAGTGACAAAGTAACCCTATATATGTAAATATAATCTTAACTTAGTGCTTACAGCAATGTAGTATCATGTTTAATTAATTAAAAATGAGAGTAGTGGTACAAAAAAAATTATTTTGCTTTTGATTTTTGTTTTTTTTATTATATAGACCTATTTTAGGCGGAAAGAACGATGAATGTGCATAAAAATTGAGCTGAGGAAAATCGAATTTTTACATTTAGGTTACTGTCTTATGGAAAGAGTAAAAAATATATTCTGAGCTTAGTATTTACGGTCTCATGTTTCAGTAATTACCAACAAGAACAGGCACAAAGTTTTTTTTATTTAAATCAAGGAACAAAAAATGTTTATGATATATTTTTGGAATTTATTGAAAAGGACAGGTTATCATAAAAAACAGCTTCATGTTTTTAAATTTAAGTATTAGCAGAAGTATTAATGCGTTGTTGGTTTTTCTACAGATACAGCCATGGTTTCGATACATAAAGTCACGTTCATCTATATTTCATCAAACGCCAGGTACGCTCATCGTTTTTCCCGCAACTAGAGAGTATATTTTTAGTTATATATGGCGATCCTTGTCAATAATCTCGCAAATGTTTACTAGGCGTAATAGTACATACAAATACCTATAGTTTGCGCCATGTATCCCGATTTTCATAAATTTTGCACTTTCATCATTTTTCCCGCTAGATCCTCATATTTATATTTTGTTTTATTTATAAATAATTTTTGTTTTGTTCAAAATTCTTCATTTTTTTAAACAGAAAAAATAACATTAACAAACTTAAAAAAAAATTAAAAATGTTCGGTAACATTAATAAGGAAACTTAAATAATATTCTTATTAGGCACTTTTACTTAAGTAAACTTTTGTGTAATATTATTAACGATACTTAAATATTATTCATTTTTTGGTACTTTGGCTCAATATAAATTTCTAAATCACAAAAACTTCTCCGGAAAATGTTTTAGGGGACGAAGTACTCATCTTCATCTGTCTAGAATGGATCTTCATTTGTTGAATCATCGCATACTATTTTTGTTGCATATGCTACAAATCCATTTATAGCACTTGCAGCATTATAGTCAGTCCACATGCCATTTGTAGTTTATCCACCTCACTCTACAAATTCCACATTTATCTTCTCTCTTTTATTCTATTGGAAACCCTTTCCATGATGCTTGATGCAGCTTCTTCTGTTGTATTTTCTATTAAATACTGTTTACTTTCTTCTTTCTTGTTGGTTTTTCTAAGTTTCTGTAAACCTGATTTGATGGTGTCTTATCGTTAGGTGAGTTTTCTGGGATGTCACCAAAACATCTGCAGTCACAGATGAAGGCTAAATTATTATGCCAGCTTCAACCTTTTTCCCACGCTTGCCTTTGGTGGACTGATCTTTAGCACCACCTCTGTGTTCTTACAATAGTACAATAAGGCTTATGTTCAGTGGACGCTCTACCTCTTCCTCCTGGACTACAACTTTCAGCAACCTTTTCAAAACTTTGTGTCAAACAATTAATTTTCTTTGACGTTGGGTTGAATCTGCGACCACAGTCTCTTCTGAAGCAGAGGAAATTATTACTTAGAGATAGAACCAGGATAACGGTTTTTTTTCTCCTAGAATCACTCGCCAACTTCTTTTTATAGGTGCGAAACTGCCACGTCCAAAGGCTGCATTAAGAGCGTAACATTTGGTGGAATGAGTGATACATAAATATCCTGTTCCTGTGCAATTCTAGTAACGTTTGGGGCGAAATGACTAGCCAGATTATTGCCTACTATAATGACTTTTTTCCCTGTTTGCCTAGTCCGTTGAATGTGTGTCACTAAAACTTGATCTTAAAGAGATTGGCATCGAACTTTCCGCTTGGGCTATTTTTATAGACAGTCCCAGTATGCCCACCGAAACATCAATTTTCATAAAGTTTGGAGGCCTCATAAACAACCATGGGTGGCAAAAGTTCACCACATGCAGTTCCGCTCAACTAATACTGATTGCTCTCCTCGAGAAATTCTGAACCCGTTTCACTCTTTTGAAATTCCTAGAAACAATGACTTTTCGTGCTCCAGGGTCATCTGTTATATTCGTTTTATTGTAATTATATATATGGCCACCTGTAGATTCTAACAAAGCCGGTGTTATGTTGTCGAAGAACTTATTAACCATTTCGTCTCCCGGGAGATTGTCTTTTAGAACAGGAATAACAACACCTTTTTTGTCCAAAAATTTGTTCAATATTTCCTTAAGGCTTTGGTAAGCGGAAAGCCCCAATCTGCAACAACGCCAAGGGTTGTTGCAATGATGGCTTTTTGCTCAGAACTCAGAATACGAAGGCATCTATTAGTAAGAGTACTCTGTGGAATTTGATAAACTCTGGACGCCTGTTTCTTGTTCATTTCATCTTGTTGTCTAGTCAAATACTAGATTCGTTAAATGATTTAGCTTTTCAACTTTGGATATTTATGTGGTTTTCAATAACCACACAGAAAATGAATAGGTAGAGGTAATGACGCACCTGTGAACATTGATTACTCCGATGAAATATTTTTTATATGGAAACATCTCAAATCCACGGCTCAAATCGCAATGAGCACACATACGTAAAAAAACTGGTTAATAACCTAACGTTTAAAACGTATAAAAATAGTTCAAAAGTCGCGGAAAATAACGTTATTTGCAACCAAACGTTATGAAAAAAACGTATTGTTTCATCAAATTTTCAACATTCTGTATGATATCTCTCTAATTTTTGAGTTTATGAAAAAAGTTATCTACTTGAAAAATTTGTTTGTTTTGTAGAATTTGAAACAGTTTTAAAAAGAAAACCTGCATATGAATATTTTTTTACTTTATATTTAATTATAATAGCCCAAGAGCCCACTGCAAATTGTTACCGTCATCTGAAATGAAATATACACCAAAAGCATGAAAAAACAATGTACTTTACCAAATGGCACCTGTGCCAATCCCTATCCTGAGCAAAGTGGCTTAAAAAAATATTTTATCTTAAAACAATCACATAATTTTGCGTTAATTTTGTTTGCCCTTAAAGTTTTCCAGAAAATGACATTTAAATATATCTTTTGATATATATAGTTAAAGGGAAACATTTTCTTCCTCTTAACATCGCACAAAAACATCTATCCACGATTAGTAGGTAAATATCATTAAAAATATGAATCAATGTTTGCTGATTTAAAAATTTATTTGTATGCCTATTGTTGTGATTAATTTTTACAGGTTGCCATAGAAATGACAAAAAACTACTATGATTATGGTTTAAAATAATTGTCTAACAAGAGTTTATAAATATTATTGACTATCTCTGCAAATGGTTTATACAATGCAATCCTTCTTCCTTCCATACATAAACATGGTTTAAAAGGTAGGTAAAAATATTGATAATTCAGGTTTAAAAGCTAGGTTCACAATGAATTAGGATTGTAATTTTCAGGGAAAACATAATTGTCGCTGTCATGTTTTATGTGATTTTTTGAATATAAAATAATTTTTTTTAACCACTTTGCTCAGGATAGGGATTGGCACAGGTGCAATTTGGTAAAGTACAATGTTGTTACATGCTTTTGGAGCATATTTCATTTCGTTATCAGATGACGGTCGAAATTTGCAGTGGGCTCTCATACTATAATGCTTACATTACAATACAATACAGCTATTTTACTTTATTTAGAAAAATTATCAAGAATATGTTAAAACCAAGAAGAAAGGAAAGTAAAATATCAATTATATTCCTTTTGACAAAACAATAATTCTTCTAGTTTCAAACAGATAAGTTTGTTATATTATATAATTGAATTCTATATTTAGGAGATTGTCTTCTAAAGTCAAATTAATATTATTGTGAATAGAAATTATTTTTTGCTTCAATAGAGGTAATATTAAATTTAAGTACCTTCTTTTTGATTTACATTGTTAATATAATGTAAATTCAAAAATTATGTAGCTTAAATTTATGGCTTTGATGCCGTTAACATTTCCATTGATTACAAAGTCGGCATCATTTAAAAAATGACAGTAGGTACATGGTAATAAATGATAAATGTCTACTTCTTTTATTAAAAGTATTATCAAGGATAATAATATCACAAGAGGTGAGCAGTTTTTGAGAACATTTTGCTGTTTCTTTGGAAGTTATGCCTCTAAATTTTTAAGAAAACGTCAAAATATTTTCAAAACAAATTCTCACCTCAGGTGGTATTTAGAAGGTTTATTTAAAAACATAAACAGAACTTATATAAACAACATTTGCTTTGTTTTCGTAACATGAAGTCAACAATAATATATTTGAACAATCCAATTTTTCGTCATCTTCTACACCGTTCAGTGTTTTCAGATTTGTTTTGATTGGCGTGTGTTGGAACAAAAGACGATTGTCATTGGTTGATGTATTATAGTGTTAATGTTAGAATTGTATTTTCTAGGTAATGCCGATAAAATATAGTAACTATACTATTAGTTGTAGTTGTTTTTACGATTGATTTCATGATATATGTACCTTTCCTTGTATACAAAAATGTATTACACCTTTCTACTGAGAAGCTGTGTTTTGCTCATCTAATCTGTATCTGTAACTTGGGGAGGATGGATTAACCTACGGCACTTAGGCCTTACTAGGATAATTGCGCATCCTCCTAAGACGATAGCTTGTGAGCCAACCTAAAGATGTAGTTGACAACGTCGCCAAGAGGTGCTTCTCTTATATCGGCCGGTGTTAGTTGATACTCGCCGAACACAAACCTAATAAATGAGAGCGTCGAGTAATCGTAGAAGATATGCTCGATAGTCTTATCTTCTTGTGCGCACCCCCTGGAGAGTGCGGATTTTGACAGTTCCATGATATGAAGATGCTTCTGTACTTGGCAATAACCAGTCATAATGCCTGTGACTAGGCGCAAATTCTGTCATAGTCAAGTATTTGTTTGCTGCAATGTTGTCAGGATAACTTAAAAGCTTCCTGCAACTCTGCAGTTTGATGTTCCATCCCATCTTCCCTTGAATTGCACATGGGAATATTCTTTAATTAGATCTGTCACTACCGATTTTGTCAGGCCAATAGAAGAGCCAGGTCCAAAAAGTATTTGATTTGCTGCTTTCTTGACCAGTGAATGAGCAAGACGGTTACCTTTCAATGTGGTGTGCCCTTTAATCCATCTTAAGGTGACCATAGTGTTGATGGATATTCACGGTGAATAGTGCTTGTCTGCTATTTGTATAGATGAGCATGTTTCTTCCAGTCAGGTTATGGGCCAGATTCGATTCTAACGCGTAAAAATTTTAAATCTTAATCAAATATTTCTGATTTTTCAAAATATGTCAAAAAAACGATTTGAGAGGTACAATTGACAAATTATGTGGTGAAAGTAACTGGACTTCGTGGAAGTTCGATGTGAATTAGCAGTTGAGTGTTCACAAGGTAAAAAAAAATTGTTACTGGAGGTTGGATTACGCCATTACGTTTTTCATCCTATGAAGCAACATATTCTAACTTATCAAAGTAAGAAGGATATGTTGGACGTGCTTCATTCCATCTTTGAGCAGTAGAATGAAAGAAGGTTAGATATGCTATATAGTGAACCATTTAGTTACTCGAATGTACCTGCTGATACCATTGTGATGCACGTTTCTAGGCTGCAGAAAATCTGGCAAGATTTTCAAAATGAACTCAAGGCTGATAAAGTACAACTGCCTGAGTCTCTGTTGCTAAATAGAGTGTTCAATACACTGTTAGAATTTTAGAATGCTTGGGAATCAACACCAACTGTAGGAAGAAGTCTCATTCGGTTGACCGAACGGTTAAGACTGCATGAGGAACGTCTAGATGAACTGGAGGGAAGCTGTGATTCAAAGCTAGGACATGCGACGAAGTCAGACGGCAAGATTTCTAAGAACACAAAAAAACGTGTAAATAAGAAGTTGCGTTGTTATGGCTGTGGAGAAGAAGGCAATATAAAGCGAAACTGCGAAATCAGGTCCGTCATCTAAAAGCAAAGAGAAAAGTTTTTTGGTGCAGAGAAGAGTCTGGATGGCTGGGTCCTAGATTCAGGTGCTAGTCATCACATGAATAGATCATAAAAAGAAATGCTGAATATTAATGATGAAGAAAAGAAGAGCATACTGTGGCAAATAATACAGTCACCAGATCTGAAGGTAGAGGTAATGTAAACTCTTGCGCATGATCTGGGTAATATAAACATAAAATATGTCAAGTGTATTACTGAATTGTTTGTTGTTTTCAGACAAATGAGCCAAAATAAATTATTAAGCTAATAGTTTTTGTAAAAGGTCAATTAGTAGATATAGCAGTTAGGAGAGCTTATATATAAGCTAGACATTAACAAAACTGAGAGGTGAATTTGTTAGTTCTGCACTAGAAATAGAGAATTTATGGCAGCGTAGATTTAAATCTGCAATATATAAATATGTTAAAGATGGATATGGCAGATGGGCTAGATTTTTCAGATCAGATCAGAATTAGTCCACACTGATCTCTGTGGTCCAATAAGTCAGGCCTCCCGTTATATGCTTTTTTTTATAGATGACTATTCACTCATGACTTTCGTGTGTTTCTTAAAATCAAAGAAAAAGGCGCTTGACTCGTTTAAAAGTTTTAAAGTAATGGCTGGGAACCAAAGTGGTTAAAAACTTAGGTGTATTCGTAGTGATAATGGGACTGAATATGTAAACCATTATTTACGTTCTTTTTTTAGTCAGTATAGTATACGCCATGAAACGACAGTTCCTGATGCCCCCGAGCAGAACGGTGTAGCAGAGTGTGCTAATCGAGCAATTGTGGATGAAGCACGTACCATGATGTGTGATGCAGGACTAGAGAAGGTTCTTGGACTAAAGCTGCAAATACAGCTGTTCATTTAAAAAAACAGTAGTCCTACGGCAGTTATTCCGGGAAAGGTACCGATGGTTACCGTCAGGTAAAAAAGTTAATGTGAGTCACCTCAAGGTTTTTGGATGTGTCGCCTACAAGCACACACTAAAGCAAAAAAGGGCCAAGTTTGATTCAAAAAGCATATTCGTTGGTTATAGTGAAACATCGAAGGCTTATAGACTTCTTGATTGCTGAAAATCCAAAGGATGTGGTAATTGCACGAGATCTAATAATTTTTAAAAATATATTTCAAAAGGGTCTGAATGAGGCAGCTCCAACAGATGTTGATCTTGAAATGTGGTTTCCAGCTGATATCTTGCAGTTACCAACTGAGTGAATTAGCGAGAATGAGGTTCTGAAGTCGAAATCTATTGCTGGAGTAGAAGAAATTCTTGAGTAAAGAAGTAGATCTATTGCGGAAATAGGTAATATTTTTGAGACAAAACTCTGTCATCTATTGGTGGAGTAGGTAAGGTTTCGGAGTCGAATAGTGTTTTTTTTTACTAAAATAGGTGAGTTCCTAGAGCAGTGGTCGCCAACCTGTCGAACGCGAGCTACCGGTAGCTCGCGGAGGCAATTCTGGTAGCTCTCACAACGATTTTAATTTAAAAAATACAAACTGCAAAAATCAGAGAAGCTTCCGAAAATTCCACAAAAAATCTAATTGTCATATGATTAAACATAAACAGCGACAATGTTGCGGTGAGCGATCTGCCGCTGACGCCATCAAGCTAGAATCGGCTAGAACCGACCAGCCGGACCAGCGCGTTAGTGTTCGAGAACGATCAGGATTGCTTTGAACGGGATAAATACGCACGGTGCAACGACATTGCGCTTAGTTTAAAACTAAACGCGTAACCAACGTCCAGCGGTTGGGTTAGTAGAGAACAACAAAAAATAATATTATGGCAAGCAGTTGTAAGAAGGTAAAGACATACCACTTTCATTCGGAATGGGAAGAACAATACTTTTTTACAGAAGATAAAGATAAAAATGTGTGTTTGTTATGTAATACTTCGGTCTCCGTTGCTAAAAAAGGAAATATTGAGAGACATCATAAAACTGTACATTCTAATTTTAAAAAATCATTCCCACTACATTCTGCCGCCAGAAAGGAGAAACTGAAACAGTTAAAAAAGCAGTTAATTGGACAACAATCAATATTTTTAAGAACAGTAGACAAAAATAAGGCTGCAACTGAAGCATCGTACCGTGTGTCCCAGATAATTGCACAAAAAAAGAACTTTAGAAATAAAGACGAGATAGTTTCAGCTATAAAATCTATGCAACTTTCTGCTAATACAGTGATGAGACGTGTAGAAGTAATGAGCAATGATATTTTTTTACAGTTAAGAACTGACTTAGATAACTGTGTTTATTTTTCACTTCAACTGGATGAATCAACAGATGTCGTTGACACTGCCCAGATGGCCGTGTTCGTCAGGATGGTTTTTAGTGATTTTACGATTAAAGAAGATCTACTGGACAGGAGTTGTTTTCTCATTTAAAAAATATTATTTCTTCCGAGAAAATTTCAATATCGAAAATGGTAGGCTTGACAACCGATGGCGCTCCAGCTATGGTGGGTTGTGATAAGGGTCTGGTGGCGTTATGTCGTAAAGATGAAACTTTTCCGCAATTTCTCTGTTACCACTGCATTATCCATCAGCAAGCATTATGTGGAAATTTCCTGAAACTAAACAACGTTATGAAACTGGGGGAAAAAATTGTGAACAAGATTAGAGCTCAAGCGTTACAAAGAAGATTATTCAAAACCTTGGCCGATGAAGTTGACTGTCAATACGGGGACCTACTCCTTCATTCTGAAGTCCGATGGTTAAGTAGAGGACGGGTGCTGAAACGTTTTAATGATGTCCTATCTGGCATAGTTCAATTTTTCAAACAACTCGATGAACCGACTCCGGAACTACAAAATTCAATCTGGCTTAGAGATTTTGGTTTTCTCGTGGACATTACAGAGAAATTAAACGAACTTAATTTGCAGCTTCAGGGGAGAGACAAAGAACTAGCGGAAATGATTTCTGATATAAAAGCATTTATCAAAAAGCTGGAGTTTTGGGAACAAAACCTAATTAACAGCGATGCCAAGCATTTTCCTATTCTTCCAGAAAAAATATCTCAAAATTCATTAGAACCCTATGACAGCAAATATCATGTAGAAATAGTTTCTACCCTGAAGAATAACTTCAAAAATCGTTTTAAGGATTTCAACGAAATGGCTTTAGTAGTGCAGTTTGTTGTTTCACCCTTTATGGAAATTGATATCCAACAGTTTGCAACTTGTGTTATGCAGAACTTTGGCGAAGACATCGCTGCAACAGAAATGGAAGTAATTGAGTTTCAAAATGATTTAGCCTTAAAATCGTTAGTCTCAAGTACCAAATGTATCTGGCCTATTGTAAGTAAAGACAAATATTCAGTTCTATGCCGTGTTGCAATCGACTTACAGATGAACATTTGGATAATTGTATTCGAATGGCTGTATCAATTGATACTGCAAACATTAAAAAAATTATCTGAGTGTCAGCCTTCTCATTGTACGTGCTTTTTTATTTTTCAATGTTTATGTTCATAATAGTGCGTTACTTTTTTGTTGTTATTATTAACTATTTTTAAATCTTACGTGACATGCCGTTGTGGCTGGATAAAAGTTTGTGTTTATTTTTCAAACACCTTCGTTTGGTAGATAGGAATATAGTTATGAACAAGTACGTACTGGTAATATTAGTTATTTTGTTATTAGTTTATTATTAGTACCTATGTATTATGTATTACCAGTTAAATAGTATAATAAATACATATAAGGATAAATTAACTGTGGATTATTTCATTTACGTTGCGTTACGTGGCTTCCGTGTGGGTAGCTCGCTGTTTAATCCAAAATTAACAAAGTAGTTCAACACATTAAGAGGTTGGCGACCACTGTCCTTGAGTCTAAAAGTGATTCTGAGATCGCAGTAAGTGAACGGAGATATCGTAAAAGGCATAAGAAGAAACCAACGAGGTACTGATCATGAGCTGTATCTCACGTCTGTGGACATTGATAAACTCCAATGGAGTACAATCTCAAACTATGTAGAAACTGCTGGTGGTAGAAAGATTGACCATATTAAAATTTTGGCAGATATCTTTACAGAATCTCTTTCAAAGGGAAAAACATTTATTTCGTTTAAATAAAATAGGCATTAAGGGGGTGTGTTTGAATTGTATTTTCTAGAAATGCCGCTATAATATAGTTACTATAGTGTTAGTGGTTGTAGTTGTTTTTACGATTGATTTCGTGGTAGATGTACCGTTACTTGTATATACAAATGTATATAAAAATGTGTTTTGTTCATCTAATCTATCTGTTAAAAAGTCTCGATTTTCCAGAAGAATAATGACGCAAATGCAAATTTGGACTTTTTGAATTAATTCCTAAAAACATTTATTTTAATTTGACATATGAATAGGTTTCTCTAGTGCAGCGTTACTTAAAGTGTGGTCCGCGGAGCCCTGGGGTTTCGCAAAGCCTTTGTAGGGGCTCCGCAAAGCCTTTGTAGGGGCCCCGCAAAGAAAGTAATAGTCATAATAAAAAAAAAGAAGAAATACTATCCGAAGCAGTACTATCGGAAGCAAAACTATCGTTACAAGAGGGAGGGACTTTAGAATGCACTAGGAGGATATGATTTTGGTTGAGGACCTTTTGTTTTAGAAATGTCTCGCTTTTCAAAAAGGTTCCGTCACCAAAAAAGTTTTAGAACCACTGCCCTAGTGGATTTCAAAAGATTCTCTCAAGTTACTAAAAAAATATGCAGGCATGTTAAGGTAGGTACATAACTTTTCAATAATTTAAAATAAAATTTACCATTCCTAATTTAAAATAAACTGGGGCATTTTAAATCATATTTAACAATGGCAATAGTCAAATCAAAATAGATTTGTAATTATCAGGATTTTTAAAATTCATAATAGTCTAAATATGAATATATGCATTACAAATACTTGCAAATAACAAATATTTATTCGGAAATATTCTAATAGTTCTGGATTCGCATAATGTTTAAATAACTTTATTCCGACAAATTCATTCATAATAATTCAAAAAAAATATTTAACAATCCATGTAACCTTATACTGAAACATTTAAATATCAACCTCATACCAAACTATTTGTAATAATGTTACTGCTCCATCAGATAATTTTAAAATCAATTTGCACAAATATTTTACTGTTACCATAAAGACATCGTTATAGATAATTTCATTGTCATTGAACATACCAATAAATGTCGAATCTAACGACAATAATGTTCAAAACATATTGATATTGATAAAAAAAGAACAGTTTTATTTCTGATTGAAGAAAGTATATGAGTATTTAATTTTTAATTTAAATTTATGAAGAGGTATATTATTACGTTCGTAACCAGATGATGTACAAAATTGCTACTTACTTTCGTATTGAAGGTCTTATTACTCATGATGAACTCATAATGTAAAATGGTGCCCTGAAACAAAATATAGAATTATGTTTGTATTGCTTTCTGTAGCAACGAAAAGGAGTATACGTGATGAATTCATAATTTAAAGTAAATTATTATCATAGGCTCCTTTATGATACACTTCACATAGTAGTCTGTGAAGAGTATTATAGGTTTACTTTCGAGAAGACAACAATTTTAATATTGATCCAAATTTAAAAATTTTTGTACCAAAATCCTTCTCATCAAATTTTAAATAACTTTCCAAAATGGGCGTCACGTTTTTTGTCCACACGATAATCCAAAAACGAAAAATGATAATTAACTTGAAATTTTCAAAAAAAAATGGGGAGTTAAGTGTGGTGAAAAATAATAATAAATTACTAATATCATATTACAATTTCATCTATTTATGAGAAGTTAGCTAAAGTTGATACAAGAAAGGGGCTAGATCCTAGAAAGGGGCCAGGTCCTAGAAAGGGGCCAGATCCTGATGCGTGTCCTCCTTACTCCTGAACAACTGCAGCTATATATTGTCTCGTCCTCTGTTTTTTTTATTTTTAACAAATTATTGGATACGGGAGATTCGCATGCAATTCAACAAAATTGAACACGGTTACCTATGCTAACTTTTCTTCGGAAGACTTGGAAATTAGATGTCAGGTAGATGCTAACTTTTCCAAGGCTTTCGATAGATTGAATCATGAATTGTTAATTCATAAGCAAAGTAAATTTGGTTTAGGTGGCATATTGTTGCAATGGATTCAAAGTTATCTTCTTAAGGAGGTCCTTTCGTCACCCCTTTCGTCACCAATGTTAAATAAAAAATATTAGATTATGACTAAAATTTTGAGAATTTTTTTTTAAAATGTGAGTATTTGTACAGTGTCTTACGAGAAAGTAAGACCTCAACAACAATTCTCGAATTATACTATTATTTATTGATTAGATGGAGTAGAAAAAAACTAAAAATAAGGTTTTTGAAATAATTAGGTTTTGTTTTTTACAATAAAATATATAGGTTACCGTGGAATTTATTGAGAAATTAATATTGTAAATTCTTGTTTTCGGCACAGTAATTTCTTATTTTTGCAGATGACCTAAAAGTTCTCCAAATTGTCAACATCTTTGAAAAAGCTATTGATTTACAATCTGATATTAATAATTTACCCGATTGGTGCAAACATAACGTCATGAATTTAAATGTGGGAAAATGTCACATTATTCGGTTCCATCGTTCTCAAGAGTCCCCTATATTTTACTACATAATCAATGGTCAACTTTTAGATAGTGTAAAACAAATTAATTATCTTGGAGTTATTTCCGACACATCTCTTTGTCTTAACAACCGTATCTCTTCAGTTATAAATAAATCTATGAAAATGTTAAAATTTATTAAAAGAACGATCCGCAACTTCACTAATGTAACTGCTATTAAACAAGGGTCCATGGTAGTAGCAGTAGCAGAGCGCCTTTGGATTTTTCACATTCCGAGTATGTCATAATGTTAGGCTCATATTAGAGCCTACGCTATGGAATATCCTCTTTAACGATGTTCTAGAAATTAATCTAACGAGAAGAGCAAAAACCATTAGCTTCGAGGACGATCTAGCACTAGTTGTATCAGCGCATAAAAAAATAGACTTAATTAGAAACACAAACGAAAACTTACGAAGGATTAGCAGTTAGATGAGTAAAAACAAACTAACGCTGGCGTCACAGAAAACAGAAGCGGTGATCATCACACAAAAAATAAAAGGGAGAGAAATTAAATTTCAAATCCACGACGTAGAAATTGTGCCGAAAGAAAAAATCAAAGACTTGTGTAAAGAGTGTTTTTTGATAAAAGAAGTAAGTTTGGAGATCATATTTAAAAGCAACCCAGAAAACAGAGAACATAATTGGTAGACTGACAAGCTTGATGCCTAGGATCGGAGGCCCAAACAGTAGTAAGAGAGCAGTGCTATGTGGAGTAGCTCATTCAGTGCTACTGTATGGTGCACCCATATGTGCAGACGCACTGAAAATAAAGAAAAATACAAAAGAGGACGCAACGTAAGGCTCTCATTAGAGTGGCTGCTTCATTTAAAACAGTTTCTACAACGGCATTGCAGGTTTTTACTGTAATTCCACTGATAGAATGATTGGTACAAGAGAGAAAGGAAATGTATGAAAAAGAACAAGACGGGATAGCTACGGACATAAAAAGAAGAACTATTGAAAAATGGCAACAAAGGTGGAATGGAAATACCGATAGAGGGCTTATCCCAGACAAAGAAATGTCTGAAATGCGAGCACCGAAATGTTGATTACTACATTACGCAGCCTATATCAGGACACGGTATCTTTAGAACGTATGCAAAACGATTTAATAAGACCGAAACAGACGAATACTGCGGTCAGCTAGATACACCTGAACATACAATATTTGTGTGCAAGAAGTGGAGAGAGATCAAGAAACCGGTAAGGAATAAAGTAGGTGCGGACACCTAGTGATGAGCGACAGGTCTTGCGGTCGTGGACTTGCTTTTTTGCAATACCAAGACCAGCTGAAAGCTTGCAAGACCAAGACCAAGACCGAGTGTGCAAGACCAAGACCAACTGGTTCAAGAGTTACGCAAGACCAAGACTCTTGCGGTATTCCGTTCTTTAATTGTAGCCTCAAAATAAAAGGTAAGTATATAAACATTCATCTCGAAAAACCTTGGTTTTCGATATATAGGGTGTGTTTAGAAATGTGTAAATTAATAAATATACATTTAAAGCCGTTTGTTTGTTTGTTTGTTTGTTTGTTTGTTTGTTTGTTTGTTTAATGCGAGATATTCGCCAGCCGTGGATTGCATAAAGCTAGGTTGCGAAATGTTATAATTTAAACGTCAAGTTTAAATGTCCGTATGTTTAAGTTGTTTTGACCCAGTATTTTATGCCAGTATGCTATGCATCTATACTTTTTATTTTAATCCCATACATCTGGAAGATCCAGGTTCAATTATCAGTCGCAGTTTTTGTTGATTTAAGGATACCATTTTTGTTTTTTTATGGGATTGTTGGATATGCAAAAAAATATTTTAAATAAAAGAATACACAAAATATGTTAAATATAAAAAAATAAATAAATATCAAATTGTTGAGAATTGAGCCACATATTTTATTTACCGTTTCGAAATTAAGCTTTTATTCTTTTTTCTTATTCAAGTGTACAGCATATAAAAATTACTAATTGACACATTTATACCTAATTTTAATTTTTAAAACTGTTTACAGCTTTTTACATGCTGTACATTAAGTTTATACTTAAAAACAAAAAAAAAAAATAATATTTTTGGAAACGTTTAATAAAAACCAATAAGGTTTAAAAGATAATTATATTTACTGTTTGCATAGTAGTTCCTGATTTTATAATGTGCATTAAGCCTCTAATGGCAAAAAATTATACAGGGTCTCTCATTATTTACTACAAATAGAGAACACTTAGGTGATATCATAAAAACTCTTTTCGGTGCTGGAAAATGTTGTAAAATACTATAATTCACAGAATAACAACACGTTTTTTGTGTACAAAGTAGCAGTATTTAAGATTTACCAAAAAAGCCAAGACCCGCAAGACTCTTGCAGCAAGACCAAGACCTAGCTGTGTAAGACCAATACCAGCAGAAGGCTTGCAAGCACCAAGATCGAGTATGCAATACCAAGACCAAGACCAACCCGGTCTTGGTCTTGGTCTTGTTTTGCTCATCACTAATAACACCAGATAATCTAATTATTGAGCAAATGATGTACACAAAGGAAAATTGGGAAGTAATAAGAAACATGCTTGAAGAAATACTTAAGACTAAGGAAAAAGCAGAGAGGATCAGAAACTGAGGATAATCGTGGCTTTTATGTTATATCGTAGATGTCAAGATTGACGGTACCGTGAAGTGCTGCCAGGAGAACAACAAATGATGGTTTTTAGTGGGTAGACCGGCACTACCGCTATCACAATGGGAATCCCACACTACCATGGGGCCGACAAGATCTCATGGTGTCTTTAAAAGAATTTCCACCAGCCAAAAAAAAATAATAATTATAATAATAAAAATAATAAAACTAAAGCATATATAGTTAAAATAGTTCAAGAATAAAATTGTAAAGACAAAAACAATAAAAACAACATAGATAAAAAAGGAACAGATAACAGATATAAACAAATAAAAAAGTTAAATTGTACAACTGAACACAAATACATTATATAAAAATACAAATACGTTTAATAAAGTTTTTTATAAGCGAAATTGATAGTATTTAGTGATGCCGCGAAACAAAACGAGACGAGAGAGGGGCCTCTCTCGTCTCGACTCTTAGGGCGAGAGAAAACTGTTCTCTCGCTCGAGAGAGCCTTTCTCTCGTCTTGTCTCGTCTCGTTTCTCTCGTGATAAAACAATATCAAATTTAAATTTGAAAAAGAGGAAACATGAAAAAACGGTAAAATTTGTAAGACACAAACAAGAATTTGCGCATAATACCCAAATTTGGCAATAAAGAAACGCTTATGTCTCTCTGTCTGTCAGTCTGACACAGTCGTTTTACAATTGAAATTTGAAGTAATAAGTGGCCCAGATTAGGCGTTAACTAAAAACAAAAATAGTTTGTCTTGTAAGTTAGTTGGGGAAGGGGGGAGAGGTTAAATTGGAAGTTAGACTTTTTCTAATGCAAAATGCAAGACGATATAGACATAAAATAAAAACGATGTGAAATTAGAGAAACATTATGATATTTTTGTTATAATGAGATGCACTTTACTTGAGACGTAAAATAGAGAGCGTTACTATCTTTAAATTTTCTAATGGAAAGTAAAGTCATGTATTACCTCATTTGAAAGATATTTTGATTATATTTACGTCCAAGCAAACAGTTTTAATTTTTTTTTGTTTTTACAAAAATTACATTCTTGATAATCCGCGTGTGCCGTAAAAATGCTAGAAATGTTAGATAATGTTAGAAGAGAATTTTTTAATAAGTTTTTTTTTGTTATGAAAAATTTAATACGTCAAGTGGTTTTTAAACCACCTTTAATATTCTTAATTTATTTATTTTAGTAAATACAAGAAGCGTTTCCTTGGTAATAAACAATAATTGTTAATACGAGAGTTATCAAGAATGTAACTTATTAGTAAAGGCACAGAATATGTCTGTATAAGAACAAAGTACCAGGTACAAAAAATTGCCATTTGTGCAGTGTTAAATCCCTCTAACAGTAAAAAATTACTTAAATTTATAAAAGATGCTGACATTTACTCTGTACTAGCGAAAATGTTAATTATTATAATATTGTAAAAAACAGGATTTATAAGGTATTATACCTACGATGATGATCCTTTGAGGTTGAAGCGGTAAATAAAAAAAGAATTTAACCTACTTTATGAATTTATTTAATGTAATTTCTGTAAAAACATAAAAACCTAAATCTGCTTACATGAACGTAAAAATATAGACAATATCTTTCAACTGAGGTATCACATGACCCTACTTTCCATTAGAAAATGTAAAGCTAGTAACTCCCTCTATCTTACGTGTCTCAAGTAAACAAAAATATAATATCTCTTGAGTTTTACCTCGTTTTTGTTTTTCCATTATCCTTTTTCATTTAGAAGTTAAAATAGAGGAGGGTACAATTTTCGTCCTCACTGTATATAATATAGGGCTCGGAATTTTTCAAATTTTTGTATTCGAATGTTCGTTTGAAACTTTATTCGAATACCCAAATTATTCACTATTCGAATATTTCTAAGTATTCGAATATTCGAGTATTCGACTATTCGAATATTCGACTATTCGTACATTCGAATATTCGAGTATTCGAGTATTCGAGTATTCGAGTATTCGAGTATTCGAGTATTCGAGTATTCGAGTATTCGAGTATTCGAGTATTCGAGTATTCGAGTATTCGAGTATTCGAGTATTCGAGTATTCGAGTATTCGAGTATTCGAGTATTCGAGTATTCGAGTATTCGAGTATTCGAGTATTCGAGTATTCGAGTATTCGAGTATTCGAGTATTCGAGTATTCGAGTATTCGAGTATTCGAGTATTCGAGTATTCGAGTATTCGAGTATTCGAGTATTCGAGTATTCGAGTATTCGAGTATTCGAGTATTCGAGTATTCGAGTATTCGAGTATTCGAGTATTCGAGTATTCGAGTATTCGAGTATTCGAGTATTCGAGTATTCGAGTATTCGAGTATTCGAGTATTCGAGTATTCGAGTATTCGAGTATTCGAGTATTCGAGTATTCGAGTATTCGAGTATTCGAGTATTCGAGTATTCGAGTATTCGAGTATTCGAGTATTCGAGTATTCGAGTATTCGAGTATTCGAGTATTCGAGTATTCGAGTATTCGAGTATTCGAGTATTCGAGTATTCGAGTATTCGAGTATTCGAGTATTCGAGTATTCGAGTATTCGAGTATTCGAGTATTCGAGTATTCGAGTATTCGAGTATTCGAGTATTCGAGTATTCGAGTATTCGAGTATTCGAGTATTCGAGTATTCGAGTATTCGAGTATTCGAGTATTCGAGTATTCGAGTATTCGAGTATTCGAGTATTCGAGTATTCGAGTATTCGAGTATTCGAGTATTCGAGTATTCGAGTATTCGAGTATTCGAGCATTCGAGTATTCGAGTATTCGAGTATTCGAGTATTCGAGTATTCGAGTATTCGAGTATTCGAGTATTCGAGTATTCGAGTATTCGAGTATTCGAGTATTCGAGTATTCGAGTATTCGAGTATTCGAGTATTCGAGTATTCGAGTATTCGAGTATTCGAGTATTCGAGTATTCGAGTATTCGAGTATTCGAGTATTCGAGTATTCGAGTATTCGAGTATTCGAGTATTCGAGTATTCGAGTATTCGAGTATTCGAGTATTCGAGTATTCGAGTATTCGAGTATTCGAGTATTCGAGTATTCGAGTATTCGAGTATTCGAGTATTCGAGTATTCGAGTATTCGAGTATTCGAATATTCGAATATTCGAATATTCGAATATTCGAATATTCGAATATTCGTTTATTCGAATATTCGTTTATTCGAATATTCGTTTATTCGAATATTCGTTTATTCGAATATTCGTTTATTCGAATATTCGTTTATTCGAATATTCGTTTATTCGAATATTCGTTTATTCGAATATTCGTTTATTCGAATATTCGTTTATTTGAATATTCGTTTATTCGAATATTCGTTTATTCGAATATTCGTTTATTTGAATATTCGTTTATTCGAATATTCGTTTATTCGAATATTCGTTTATTCGAATATTCGTTTATTCGAATATTCGTTTATTCGAATATTCGTTTATTCGAATATTCGTTTATTCGAATATTCGTTTATTCGAATATTCGTTTATTCGAATATTCGTTTATTCGAATATTCGTTTATTCGAATATTCGTTTATTCGAATATTCGTTTATTCGAATATTCGTTTATTCGAATATTCGTATATTCGTTTATTCGAATATTCGATTATACGAGTATTTGAATATTTGATTAACGTATAATTTATACCTGTTTGTTTTGGTATGATGCTTACTTTTTTATTGAATCCACAAATTACTAGTATTACTTCTGTGTATGACATTGTAAGTACATTATTTACACTGCACACGATTTTCTTTTTTATCGAAGTAGTAGCGGGCAAGCGTTGACAGACATACACAACACACTAATAGAAATAAAAAAACTAGTAAGTCATAACTTAACAAACATAAACAAGCGTGTGAAAGGTGCAAATGTGAAACAACGTTGGAGTTCCCCTCATTTACCAAATAAAACGCCAGCGCTACAAGGAAATAAATAAATACAATGTTGCCGTAACGTAATAGTCCCAACTCCCAAATCAGAATTTTGTTAGTCGTTTTTCTTCTATTTTAATTTTTAAGCAATAGATAAAAAAACACATACATTAGGTATATAAATAAATTCAAAATATATATCCGAGTATTTAAACATTCACAGTATTCCGATATAATCGAATATTTGAGTATCGAATACCTAGTTGAATTAGTCGAATATTCGAATATCGTGTATTCGAATATTCAACTATTCGAATATTCGACTATTCGAATAGTCGAATATTCGAATAGTCGAATATTCGAATATTCGAATATTCGACTATTCGAATAATTTCGATCTAAAAATATCGAATTTTGAGTATTCGAATATTCGAATTATCGAAATAACCGAATACAATTCCGAGCCCTAATATAATACATTCGTTTGTATTACCTTTTCTTTGACAGTTTTTCGAAAAAAACGCTTAAAAATTTTCAACTTATCTTCAAAAGTAACCTCAGAAAAGCAGAATGGATTAAATATAAGAAATGATTGTATACATTTTAAATAAATGAAATGAGAAATATTTTTTCTTATAAATCACTATTTATAAAATCCTAATAACACAAGTATCATTTGTTACCATTTAATATATATAGAATAGGTGTGTTATAGTTAATTTTTTTACTATCTCGAAATCTAATATGTTAAAATTTTAAGTTACGATAAGCAATCGAAAATTTTAAATAAGAAAAGAGAAAATTGTTCGAGAGAGCCCGAGAGAGTTCGAGAGAAACGAGAAATTCTCATCCAGAGATGACACTCTCTCGTCTCGTCTCGAGACGAGACGAGACAGGACGAGACGAGACGAGACGAGAGACGAGAATCTCTCGTCTATCGGCATCACTAATAGTATTCCTTACAACTGTAGAAACTTTTACTTATTAAAAAGTTTTTGGAAATTTTACGAAATTTTTTTCTCCTGTTTAAATTTAATAACTTGTTATAAATATTTACGTCTAATTTGTTGTATTTACATGTTCTTAATATAGACCAAAGTGGTATAAAACTATCCGCACTTTCTGTGTATATAAGTATTAATAATAATATATATTTTAATTATTAACTCATTAATTAGCAGAATAATAATAAATAATTCGAATTTTAAGCTGTATGAATCATTCTACAAAACACACAATTTTTCAATCAAATATTTCTGTCTGTTCTGGAATTACGGACCTGACAACAACAAATCATATATCTATCATATACGAATATCCAATCTTTCGGCATTCTGACTACACGTATTCAGACTTCAGACTAGTGCCCAAAAACTACATTGCAGTCTCCACCTGGCGGACGGTAGCTGAATTTCTTAGAAGCACGACTCGAATGGGGTGAAAGTGGGTATGCCGTGCAGTTAACCACATTATTGAGGCAGTAACGATCAATACAATGGGAGTTTTATGGTCAATAAAGAGCCATTCTTGTTCAAGATTGCTTGTAAAATGAGGCACAAATGTTTCTTGGTGCGATGAGGTTACTGTATAAATTGCAGTTATGCTTTTTTATTTGCTATAAATGTTATATAATCTGGGTTCGGAATGAAAAACGGCTCATATTCATTTGTTTGTTATGGGATGTTAATATAATGAATATTAATATATAAGTGTGTGGATATTTTGTATAATAATTTATGTTTGTTTTATTTTGAAGCCGGGAAGCTTCTTTTTTAATTAAAAAAATAAATGATACCTATTTTTATCTGAATGTCTTCAAATAAAGCAATGGCGTAGGTGTAGGCCTATCTACCTACCTAATTAAAATCTATTTCTAATTTACATTTATGAAAACTGTTTAGTACCTAGTGTCTAAGTGGGTAGGCAGGTACCACAGTGGCGGTCTTAAAAATAAAATGTAAACCTGTGTTATTCTTACCCACTTCTTTTTTAACTTATAGCTTTTAGAACTCATTAAAATAATAAAAATAATTCCAAATAAATTTATCAAAAAGCTAAAAATAAAATAAAATTTTGCTAAGTGCGTCGTAGTAATTGGACAATAGTGTTCCGTAACGTAGTTGTTTTAAAATAAATAGGCACAGTTAACGAAACCGAAATGTGAACGCTAAAATTTAATGGTAATTATGATTAAGGTTTTGAATCATAGTCGGCCTAGGTAACAATTTTACATTTTATAAAAGCTGAAAGAATTTTTACAAAACAAAATTTATAAAACGGAACATTAACTAAGAACATTTCCGAACATTCTTTCAACAGTAATAAATAAAAAATGGGCGCACTATTACAGAACTGATTGGTTCATTTGTAAATTGTATAAGGGGACGTCCATTAATTACGTGAGGTATTTTTGAGGATTTTTTGACTCCCCCCTCCCCCCCTGGCGAGATTTGGTAAGATTTTCCTTAACTCCCTCCCCCTTCCCTAATCTCACGTGAGATTTTTCAAAATTCGTGTTTTGGGTGTAAATGTGTTGGATTATTAAAAACAAACAAAAACACAATATGTTCCATTACTTTTATTTAAGACTAGCAAAGACTAGTGTTTGAGAGTGTTGCAATTATTTAAAATCACACTTCCCAACCTTCAATGACGTTAGTAATGACAACATTACATATATGGTTGTAAATAAACATAATTATAAGATTTTTCCATATTTTATTCTAGAAATACTTTTACTATAATTTAACTTTACTTTCATGCAATTTTATACCGTTTTCTACTAGAAAAAAAATTACGTGAGATTTACGAAACCCCCCCCCTCCCCCCCAAGTGAGATTTAGAAGGATTTAATTTTATCCCCTCCCCCCCTTGAACACCTCACGTAATTAATGGACGCCCCCCCCCCCCTTAGACTTTCTGAATGCAGTTACCGGATAGTTACTTACACATTTACACAGACTAGAAAATTGTTTTTACAACTGTTATAACTGTTTTATAAATTTAAAATTTTGAGGTTATGTTGCATATTAAAATCAGTAAAATTTTACTCTTTAAATATATTTCGTGAGAACAAATTTATTTTAGATTTGTCAAAAAAAAAAAATTAAGGTATAGGTACCTAATGGTAAAATGATAAAAACTAATTAATATTGGTTTTTGTTTTATAAACTAGTAAAACTGACAGTCGATTTGGATTTAGAACTGCCTTGGATTTTTATTAAATACGGTGGCTACTCAGTGGATTTAGGAAGTTCTTTTAAGACGAGATCCATGTTAATAAAATATTATCGCAATAAAACAACTAACTGCAATACAATATTTAACCTGTATCAGTCATTATAACAAAACAAGTTTAGAGTCTCTTCAGCATATGGTTTATCGTATATTGTTTCAAATTGCTGCACTACAGTTTATTTGATAATGCATGAAAACACAGTTTTTTATAAAGGTCCATATACAAGATTGTTCAAAGCAGAAAAAAGTTAATATTGATACGTAATTATCTGAATTTTCACTAGATTTTAGTATGACCATCCCGAAAAACCTCGAATACAATACATCATAAAATGTAAATGAGTGTCCTATAAACTTATTATAATTAATATAAATATAGAGTTACATACCTAAATTAATAAGTCTTTTTATCCCAATAAGGAGTTATCATCATCAGTTTCTTCACGTACCACAGAAATAATAATTGGTTACATTGTTTCCTCTATTAACATATTATTAAGTTTCCAGAATTTTTCTTCCTTTGACTTATAGCGTTTTGCCAATTGTCCGGTGAAATTTTTGATATGGAGTCACATAATAGTTGACGAACATCTTGAAGTTTAAATGTTGTTTTTCGCTACATATCCCTTCATTTGAGCCCAAAATAGTGATAAAGTGGTAACCGCAACACTTTAACTCCATGTTCTTTTGCTATTTCATCTACCCTATACTTCTTACATTTTGGTGAATGTTGTTTACTTTGTAACATTCTATTATTATCATGTCACAACTTTATTTAAATAAACTCACCTAAATGTAGGATTTTAAAGGTTTATCCTTAATATATCAGCGCAGGTCTTATCCTGGTTCTCAAATTACAACTTATTTCAATTATTTCACCCATTTATATCCACGAAATTAGTTATTAGATTTCATATAAAACAATATCAACACATTTGATAAACATAATATTTAGGTTAAGTTTATATTGTCAGAACTTTGAAACATTTGCACTACTGTGTGAATGGTAGTTGGACAAAGACCGTTCGTTCATTTCGAGGTCCAGGTTACAGACGGCTATGCGGTCAGATATAATTCAAATTCAATATAGTAATTTTTAAGAAAACGTCATTTGGTTATTATTTAGGGTGTAAAGTTATATTATAAAATCGTCATTAATATAGTCATTAATCTACAATGTCACTTTAATTCAACTAAAGATAGACCGTAGAGTATGTTTAAATTTCCCGCTCTTAAGATCAAATAAGTTAAGAGACGGTTTAGTTTTTAAATGGTACACCGCTCATTCGCAACCGTCAAAATAAGAAACGAATAACGGCTCCTGGTTCTTGGCCATTTTGTCGTGAGAAGCATACAAGACTAGAGATTTGTAATTAGCAGCAACTGTGGCTTGTATGGGAGTTAAGGGTAGATAATAGATTTCAAAACTACCTTTTCACATAGTGAAAAATATCACCTTTAGGTTAATAATCCTAGTTATAGCATTTTTCATTAAAATGTAATTTTGTTTAACCGGTATTGCCTCATGGCTCCTAGCTGATCAGACATTTTCTTTTCAGCCGTTAATACACTAATATTATTAGTTGTACTAAGTACACTTGGAAACAATTCCTGACGGGAGGGGTGGATAGCCTCCAATACCACCTAATTAAGAATTTTAATTAATTGAAAACGATGGATCGGTGGAAAACTGAGGCCCGTCCTGAGATGAAGGCGAGAGGAGCTGGTTCCAAGTAAGGACTAGTTTACTAAGACGAGACGAGGATTTATTTGTGACGAGGGTACCAGAATAGAAACAGAACCTTATTTATTTATTTTTTATTAGAAACTTTAGGTCATAATTTCCAAAATTAAATTTAAAGATATATGTATTTAATTTGATTTACAAAATTGTAAATCGCTGACTTCTGTGCACAGAGGGCAACCAGAGATTCACAGACTTGGCTTGTTTTTTAAAAGCTTGGCTTGAAATCAAGCCAAGCTTTTAAAAATACCAAGCCAACCCTAACATCTTTTCTTCAAGGCAAGCCAAGCTTTTTTTAAAAAAAAAGCTTGAACTACCAAGATTTTTCAAGCCAAGCTTTCAAGCTTTTTCAAGCTTTTGATGAAATTATTTACATTAACTGTTTACAATAATCTACAGAATTTAATTAAAGTAACTACTAGATAATGCATATAATATTTTATAAGGAAATCAGAGATAACAGAGATATAGCCATTCATTGTTAAAATATAATATTCACGCCAAGATTAAGTCGACAATCATAACACTCTATTTGTAGGTCCGCGGTGAGAAGACGAAAGGTGAGAAGTAAGAGAGGGGATAAAGAGAAGGATTTTACGCAGTTACAACTTTTTTATACAACTATTTTATCAATGAATAAATGTGTAAGTGAGGTGTGCTTATAATAAACAACGTAACGGTGTTAGCCTAAGCCCTATTGCCATTTACAACCTACGATTACTAGGTTTTGGAATTTATTGAAAATTATTATATTTAATTTTGTGAAATTACAACAAATTTAGTTAAATTTGATATAACTAATGATTCAAAATTTTTTGGGTTCAGTTGCAATAAAATTCGTTACAGAGCTAGAACTATTTCGATTTGGATTAATTTTTTTTTTTCTGTGGAAAGTCTTTTTTATAAGAATCCTTATGTTTACTTTGTAAATGTCTCTTTAAAGACGAAGTTGCCCCATTTTTCATTTTGAGTATTCTTGATTTTCTTGTACACAAAGTGCATACTACTGTTTTGTCTGTTTTGCTCTGTCATTGACTAATTTTACAAAAATTAGAGACCTTTATGTTTTTAATTGTTTTTTGGGACTTAATTCGAATATGTTCTTCGCGAGAACTGCTGGAAGACAATCCTTCCGCTTTTTTACCACATATTCAAATCCGCTGTCTTAAAAGGGTTCCTCGAATTCCTCGATATCTGATATATGTGGCGCTCATATTTGTAAGTACTTGCCTCGAAAGGCTAGCAGTGACTGAGTTGAACATTAAAACAAAAGGCGGCGAGAGAACGGTTAGTATACTTAACACGTGATCGGCAAGGTGGGGAAAAAAGCTTGAAAGCTTGGTAAAGCTTGAAAAAGCTTGGCAAACAAGCCTGGACTTATAAAAATCAAGCAAAGCCTGAACGTATAAAAATCAAGCCAAGCCAACCTTTTCTTTTAAAAAAGCTTGATTTTCAAGCCAAGCTTTTCGTTTTCAAGCCAAGCTACTTAGCTTGGTAAAACACTGAGGGCAACGGTAACGAGCCCTAGGTAGTTAACTATAAACCACTAAGTATTAAAATTATTATTAATCCATATTGTTGAAAATAACTTTTAGAACTTCGCCCCGTCCAATATGAGTAGATATCAGAGGGAGACTCTTGTGACTTGCATACTTTGGTATACAGGTTGGGGGGGTTCATGCTGACACCAAATTGGATCCGGGCGTTCTAGGACGTCAGTATTAGAGGGACAACCTCAGCTCTTGGGATGTACTGCCAAGGTTTGCCAGTCACAGGGTGGTCTCCGTCTGGCATTGACTCCTATTGCGATTAGCTCAGTGGAGCAAGATATTTTGTCTCTCGTCACAATTAAAACAGTTTAGTAGAATAAAGTATTTTAATTTCAAGTCAATACAATACCCAGACTTTGGCTTTAGAGTGTACACATATACAGGGTGTCCCAGCTTTTATTAGACAGGCTGTAACTTTTATAATAATTATCACAATTAAATTAAATTCAGACCGGACCTACAATGACTTGTGGGCTATCTGATGAGCGTATTTTCCAATATCCAGAACTTCCGGTCATACCGGAAGTGACCATAAATTTTGTTATCTCAGATAGGACAAACTGTATATTTCAACAATTCTGAATTCTCTAATCAATTCTACATATTTTTCATGTAATATGTCCTATACCTATCTCTAACCGTTTCTGATAATTTAGTGGTTACACTAACTTATGATTCTTGTTCGAAAATAAAATGTAAAAATAGTACAGTTTATTGATTGTTATAAAAAAGGAATACATAATTATTATAATAAATGTTCGAACTGTCTTCCGTCCTCTTCAACACAAGCTTGAAATCGTTTTAGGAGTTCCTTTGTACACGATGCTCTTATCATCTCGGGAGTAATACTATGGCATGCTCCTATTATTTTATTTTTAAGATCATTTAAATCAGTTGGTTGGGTTGTATAGACCATGTTTTTGAGATGGCCCCATAAAAAAATCTAAAGGGGTCAAATCAGGAGAACGCGCTGGCCACGTTATAGCTCCCTTGTTTCCAATCCATTTATTGGGAAATCTCATATCCAGGTAATTTGTGACAATTCTATTATTGTGTAATGGGGCACCATCCTGTAGCCAGAACATGGCTACGTGGTCGCTAAGCGGAATGTCTTCTAACAGCCGGGGAAGACAATTTTGAAGAAAATGTAAATACCTTACACCATTTAACGTGCCTATTAGACGCCCGTTAAATAGCCCGCACCAAATATTGATGTCCCACACTGTTTGGAAAGTTTCTCTGACCCAATGTGGATTTTCTACTGACCACTAGTGAGAATTGTGGCGATTTACCATTCCATTATTATAAAACCTTGATTCATCACCCCATAAGATTTTCTCTAAAAACGTAGGATATATCTACAGTCTATTTTTATGTATGAGAGAGTAATAAAACAGCATTTCTAATGCAAAACTTAGTACAGTCATTTTAAATATTTTTACAGAATAATCTAAATATTTCCTAAAATTGTAATAAATGCACCTGAGCTATTACAAGTTTTGGGTCTTTGATTGGTCCTTTATAAACATAAGCTGCACAGAACAATAGAAAAAGGTTTGGACAGGCCAAAAGCCCTGTGTATTAAAGATTACATAGCCGTATCTTAAGATTATTTTCAATAAGTAGGTACCTATTTGCCAATTTTGTTTTATTTTAATTCCAAGAATTTCTTACAGTAATCGAATTATGAGTAGATAAATACCTTTCCAACAAATTTCACCGAAAATGCGATTATAGGTTTTCCATTTAGTAAGGAGGTCCAAGTTGTGTATTCTTGACAGTTTACTAAATGTCGTTTAGTTGCAACTTGCAAGGTGCAGTGTGAATTCTAGTGTGATCATGGAAAATTTGGAAGGGCCGCGTAAACGACAAAAAATCGGTCCTTTAACAGTTAATGAAAAAACATTAATATTTAATTGTTTTAAATCATTTACAGACAAACATTTATGTAAAAGTGTTGATGACACAGTGGAATAGTTAGTAGTACGCTTGGTGTTGGGAAATCTACGATTTACAGAGTTGTTAAAGAAGAGAAATGTGGCGAGTTTCAAACAGCACGTAAAGCTCCAGGAAAACCAAAATTTCAATTAGAAAATCTTTTGAAAGGAAAGTGCATGCGTTCTTCTTTAGAAAAGAATTTCCGACAGTAGACAAAGTTCTTGCCACGGTTCGAGATGATAAGGATTACCCTGAAATGAGTCGAAGCACACTATAGAAACTTTTAAAAGAAATAGGTTTTCTATGGAAAAAGCGTTCCAGAAAGTCTATTTTAATAGAAAGAAGCGATATTGTAGTATGGAGAAGAAATTACTTAAGGACTATAAAAGAAATGAGAAACCAAAGAAGAAATATATTTTATTTAGATTAAACATGGATCAACGAGGGACATAAACCAAATAAATTTTGGCAAGATGAAACTGTTACAAGCCGAAGACAGGCTTTTTAAAATAATTTATCTACTGGTTTAAATCCACCATCAGGAAAGGGGCGCAGACTAATAATAGTACACATCGGTAGTTCAAACGGTTTTGTTAAAGGTGGTTTATTGACTTTTGAATCTACTCGTACCGGTGACTACCATGAGGACATGAATGCTGATGTCTTTAAAGAGTGGTTCGAACAAATTATAGATCTTCTTCCTCAGAACTGTATAATAGTAATGGATAATGCAAGTTATCACTCGAGACTTATAGAAAAAATGCCCACAACCAAGTGGGTTAAAAAAAGATTTACAGAATTGGCTAAATTCAAAAAATATTAAGTTCCATCCCGGTTCTGTGAGAAAAGAACTGTATCATTTGTGTTCCCTTCATAAAGAGAAATTAAAAAAATATGAAATTGATGAAATTGCAAAAAATCGTGGGATGACGGTGGTTAGATCACCACCATATCATTGCGAAGTAAACCCGATTGAACTGATATGGGCACAGATAAAGGGAGAAGTTTCAAGAAAAAATAATTCTTTCTAAATGAGTGATGTTAAACAATTGTTTTTGGAGGCTGTAAATAATGTGAAGCCTGAAAACTGGGAAAAGGCAGTAAATCATACGATTAAAGAAGAAGAGAAAATGTGAAAGTTGGACAATATTACTGATGAAATGATCGAGCCACTCATTGTAAATATTGGTTGCGACAGTTCATCTTCTGATTTCGATTCTGATTTGGATTTGTAGGTAAAAAGTAGTTTTTATATTAAAATTATTATTTATGAACGTAACGTTGTTTAAAAGTCAAAGTTTAAACCCTTATACCTACATAACCCGAGTAATGGATTATAACACACTAGTGTGTTATTTGATAGTTAACTTGTCTAAAATGACATCAATAATGACAGTCATAACTGTCATGTGTTGGATAATAGTATATTACACATCGAGGTGGGAAGAGTTTCATTCCTGTCGTGAGATTAGTTAGATCACCGAGACGCGAAGCGTCGAGGTTAGCTATGATCTCGAGACAGGAATGAAACTTCCTACCGAGGTTTGTATACTATTTTATTTACAACCATCATATTTCGATCAAAGTTAATAAATCTCTGTTTCGTTCTGAACATACCTAAAATATTACATTTAACGACAAATTACCAAGTGCGCGGTTTTCTCAGAATAATCAAGTAAATATATTGTTACTGTGATTACGGGGTAAACAACTGTCACCAATATAAATAAATTTCAGATGGATAATAAATTTCGCGAATAATAAATATCAATAAGTAGTTTGTTGTATTTTAGTTCATTGTTGTTTTTTATTGTTTGCCACTAAATAGGTATTATAAAATTTGTCAAAAAAATGTATTATTTTTTTTTAAATATAAAAAATATTCATCTAGAATAGATGAAATGAGGGCGGGAAGTGAGGGCGAGAAGTAGAGGTGTGTAATTTGACACCTCCCAACCTTCAATGACGTTAGTAATTCCAACATTACATATATGGTTGTAAGTAAACTAATTTATTACACCTGAAAATGTTTAAGCATAAAACATGAGCTCTGATTGTTTTCTTTTAAAAAAACGCAAATTGTATACCTAATCAAAAATAATTTTACTTTGTCACTTGGAATTTTTTTATATCAAGTATAAGGTACCTAATTTAAATAAGTTTGAAGTAATTTAAATCTGTGGAATGGTGATAAATGGGTCACTGTTGAATATTGGCATGCTTCATGATATTTAATTTTAAAATATGTATAACCAAAGTATAACGACATTGATTTTCTTAAAATCCTGCCAAAGATTTATTTTTGTCATTAACTATAATTTTACCCTACTTCTGATGTTGTTTCAACTTAACTACACCAAGATTTTAATCGGAAAATTGGAATTATCCACCGTAGCTTGTTACTCGCTCATATTTCACTAAAGATATGCAAATTTTGTTGCTTTTTTTTTCATATAATTAACCTCGAATATACTGACTAAGCAGTAAATTGTAATACAAGGATTTTTATCTACATTGCATACACGGTTATATGTTCATTATAAAAAAATTGGACAATCAAATGTCAGAAACACTACATAAATAGTCCAGTTATTTAGGAACAAAAATTGGGATACAATTTTCAAGAAAGATATACCCACAAAGCACATCCTCTAGAGACCCCACGCCAATGTTAGACATTTAAACCAAAGACGCGCCACATTGAGTTTGGAGTAGGAACTAAAATGACAATTAACAGATGGCGGTAAATTCAAATTGTAATTTTTAGTAGTGAGTAGTAGTTCTAAATTAAATTTTAAATGATCTCCACATTAATTATTTTGTGAAATAAAGTATGGAACTAGTAAATGCGAAACTTTTATTTTGTAAAATAATTTAAGTCGATATAGTGCCAAAGAGTAATTAAATTGTTATAACGGGTCTGATGTGGAGAGTTGATTTTGCATATTATTATTAAATAAATATAAGATATATCAATAAATAATAAATTGGAACATTCTTAAAATATGTTTATTAATAACTTAAATAAATATTATTAGAACAAAATAATAACAAATAATAATAATAATAATAATAATACATATTTAATTATGCATTTAACAAATACTTGGAGCAAATAGATAAACGTACACAATCTGAAATCTTTAAAATATCAATATATTTAAATGTGAAGTAGAGACTAGGATATTACATTTTGTTAACACTAAAATTATATTTTATAAACATCTTTTTACCTAAGGATAAATCTAATATAGGTATTGGATTAAAAGGACTATTCATAAAATTATAAAAAAATATTTTCCATCCAAATACTGATGGACCTTTACTTAGGCTAAACCACGCAGATGATCTTCAGATTGCTAACCCTGCGGTTTTTAACACATTCGCTGCCGACAACGTATACATGGCGTTGACACCCCCACCAATCCTAGAGCCGCCAACGCCACGTTTGCGTTGCTTGCAGGTTTCAGTACAATAGCACAGTTTATAGCTTAAAAGAATCAGTTCGCTCACTCGGACTAATTGGATGTTTCAAAATAACATCCACTCCAGGGATACAAATTCAGGATGCGCAGAAGACTGCTGTTTGAATATGAGTTGTCATATATTGTATTAGGCATTCCAAACAAATGAACTGCCAGTGGGAAGATTTGATATATCCAAGGGTAGCGACATACGATGTATTCTGGTTACAATACGTAAAATCATGAATAATGGATTACATTTAAATATTTTATGTCAAACACAATAAAAATAAGATACATTTTTTCATAAATTGGCAGGCTTTGTGACTATTATTTCTAATAAAAAAAACGTTCAAGATGCAAGACTATGTCTCTACCCCCTTAGATATACCAGACCTTCTCACTGACAGCTATTGTTTGACAGGTCGTTGGAATGCTTAATTGGTAATAGTAAGAGAGCCCACTGCAAATTACGACCGCCATCTGATAACAAAATGAAATATGCTCCAAAGACATGTAACAGCATTATACTTTACCAAATTGCACCTGTGCCAATCTGTAATCCACAGCAAAGTGGTTAAAAAAATTATTTTATATTCAAAAAATTGACAGCGATAATTGTGTTTTTGAAAATTACAATCCTAATTCATTTGAATTATTAATATTTTTACCTAACTTTGGCAGAGATAGTCAATAATAATTATAAACTCTTGTTAGACAATTCTTTTAAACCATAATCATAGTAGTTTTTTTGGCGTTTCTATGACAACCTGTAAAAATGAATCACAACAATAGGCATACAAATAAATTTTTAAATCAGCAAAAATTGATTCATATTTTTAATAATTTTACCTACTAATCGTGTGTAGATGTTTTTGTGCGATGTTAAGAGGAAGAAAATGTTTCCCGTTAACGATATATATCAAGATATATTTGAATATGTTATTATCTGGAAAACTTTAAGGGCAAACAAAATTAGCGCTGTCATGCCTTATGTGATTTTTTTAATATAAAAAATTTTTTTTTAAACACTTTGCTCAGGATTGGGATTGTCACAGGTGCCATTCGGTAAAGTACAATGTTTTTACAAGCTTTTGGGGTATATTTTATTTCATTATCAGATGGCGGTAAAAATTTACAGTAGGCCCTTGGGCTATTATGATTTGATTCTGTATGCGCCAGGGATACAAATCCGAGTTGCGCAATGTATAAACTGGAACATTGAGATCAAAAGTGCCGACGCAGAGTGAGCGAACTGATTCTTTTAAGCTATAAACTGTGACAATAGCACCGATCTTTACCGGTGCTTCAGTCTTTTAAGCTATAAACTGTGACCGATCTTTACCGGTGCTTCAGTCTTTAGTTGAGGTCGAGATATCGTGGAGGCACGTTGATTGAAGTTCGGTGATTAAAATTTTTTGGTTCCTAATTTAAAATGAGTGGCGAGGGAATGCCAGGGCCGTCCGGAGTAAGGCCAAAACCTGCAATTAAACGAAAATTAACAGAACAGGAGATGCTTGAAATTGCCTTTGCGTCTGGTGAAGATGATTTCGACATTTCAGATGACTCAGCAGACTATGATTGGGAAGATAGTGACAGTGATATTTCTGAACGTTATGATGAGAGACCTAACGAAGAAAGGAGTGAGATTGATCACACTGATATAGGAAATGAAAATCGTGCAAATGGTGATGAAAATAGTGCAATAGAAGATGAAAATAGTGCAGTTGAAAATAGTGATAGAGGTAAAAAAATAAAAATAAAAAGTAGTTGGTGATTTGGCAAAAGAACAACAAAATTCTAAAATCTTCCCTTTTCAAGCTGTGCCTTGGCTGAAACAACAAATATCAGGTGAACAGCCACCAACTGATTTTTTTTACATGTTGGCTGGTGAAGATTTTTTGAAATGCTGTGTGCTGAAACAAATGCTTATGCAGAAGAGATATTTCTGGAAAAAGGAGAAGGGAGAATTGCCGAATGGAAACCAGTTACAACTGATGAGTTGAGGATCTTTTTCGGTTTGTTGTTTTACATGGGAACAATACAATGCCCCAATGCCCCAGATTGCAAGATTATTGGAAGACTCACCGTTTGTTCAATTTTCCTGGCTTTAGAAACTATATGGGTCGCAATAGATTCTTACTAATAATGAGGTGCTTGCACTTCTCCCGAAACTCGCAAGAAAAGGAGCAAACGCCGAACGATCGTCTTTATAAAATAAGTCTCGTTGTGCAATATTTTAATGAAAAAATGGAAAACGTATACACGTCAGAAAAACAACTTGCGTTAGACGAATTAATGATGTTATACCGAGGCCGGCTGTCATTTAGACAGTACATAAAAAATAAACGGCATGAGTACGGAATCAAACTGTACATGCTTACGGAGTCTAGTGGCGTAATTCTAAATTTTACTGTTTATACTGGAGTAACTGATGATTTAGGAGGAACTGGTCATGCTGCAAATACTGTGTTGCATTTGATGAAAACTAAATTGAATCTCTGTTTTTCATTATATATGGATAATTTTTATAATTCCTATTCATTAGCTAAGCAGCTACTTAGATCTGGAACTTGTTACACAGGGACGTTGAGAAATAAAAGAAAACAATCCAGAAGATGTCGAAAAAGAAAAATTGCGTCCTAGAGAAACAATTGCCAGATATTCTGATGGTGTGCTAATAGGGAAGTGGCGTGATAAAAGAGACGTTTTGTACATTTCTACGGAACACGACAATGCGTTGGAGGAAACACAAAATAAAAGAGGCCAGATGAAACTTAAACCAAAACTCATAGCCTAGTATAACAAGTACATGTCGGGTGTTGATTTTCAATGAAAACCTTATGAACAAATATTTACAAATCAAATTTAACTATAAATTAACCAGCTACAATTCAAATAAATTGACCTTATGTCTTATTATCTTTTTGCTAGGAAAACAATAAGATGGTACAAGAAACTTGGTCTTCATATTATTTATATGATGCTTTATAATTCTTATAAGTTGTACAACAAAGCTTCAAAGAAAAAATGAATTTCTATGAATTTCGCATGTCAGTCATCGAAGAACTACTTCCAGTTGCTGCAGAACCACCATGCAATAAAAGATTGTTTCAGAACATTTTCCTAGAAAATGTGAGAAAACAGGAGGAAGAACGCTAAGGCGAAGATGCAATGCATGTTGGTCTAAGAAAATAAAAAACGACACTCAGCACTTCTGCCCAGCATGTCCAGGATCGCCAGGATTGTGTCTTGAGGGATGTTTCTCAGATTTTCATAAGACATAAATCTTTTACCTACCGATGTGCCAAGAATTTGTTTTCTTTTCGTTTTAGTTCTTTCACATTTCTCTGGAAGCAAATTTCAGTTTTTTTTTTATAATATATATACCTATATATAATACACATGCCTATTTTATTTTGTGTTTCGCTCTTTTTTATATTTTTGCGTATTTTATACCTATTTCTTAATATTGTGAGCACGATCTTGTTTCTTTCAATAAATAAGAGGTTTTTGACGCCACATGTGCGTTCGCGACACTGATAATGAAAAACACATTTTCAGTGCCGCCAACGCCACTTATGCGTTTTTGATGTTATTGACTAGTTTGAGGTAGATTCCACAATATTAAACCAAGTAAAGCATATTAATGAAAAACAAATTTTAAACCACAAAAAAAATATGCTCGGCTCCCTGGGTGAGGTAAGATAAAAGGATAGGCAGCAAACGTGTTAAACACCATTCGGTGTCTTGTTTGGATCAGGGTTTGACATTTTTTGAACAATTTTTGGACTTTCCACACCTTGAACCTGCCCATGTAAAAAGATTTGGGCCATTCCTTAAATCTTTTAAAGGAAACATTTCTGTATCTGTGAGGTGAGGGAGGATGAGTTGCTCTACAGTACTTAGATAGGTTAGGCCCATTGTGGCATATAGGATCTGCCTCTCAAGTTGGCAAAAACTGTGACGTCCGAAATCATACTTGTAATTAGTAATCATCGATAGGTATATGCTTCCAAATCGCGTAGTAGGTTATACGCTTGGATCAATAATATAAAGGTCCGTGAACTTGGCAACACAACATTACAAAAATTGTGCACAAATTTGTGAAATAACTTTTTTGGCCAAGTTCCTTTTTCAAAATATATCGAAAATAATTTTCGCGGGCCAACTTTAAAACAAAAGTAAACGTTTTGATAGTTTAATTCCATAGAATAGGGAAAAGTTGGACAAAACCCGGACGTCGCGTAAAATCGCTATTTAGCACTGTCATCTATCTGTGATCACTTGTACTACTCGAATCTATGCCACTACATTAGTGGAAACTGTTTTGACATCGAATCAGCTGTTCGTTGAACTTCCACAGGCTTTTTTTAGTTTTTAACAGTAAATTTTGTGAATTTGAGCCAGCATCCTCTGTGTGTATATTCATTTATTTTCGACAGAAACGTTTGGGTAAGTAAACCATTGTCACTAATAGTGTATAAGGCGTGTTTTAATATATTAGTAGTTTTTACAACGTATTGTTAGTTCTGTTGACGCCATGTTTTTTCTTACTATACAGTGTGGCCAGTGTGGGGTAAAACTGGGACGTATACCGCGGGGCAACACCAGGACGTCCCGGCTTTACCCGACAGGTATCTTGTTGTATCTTCAATATCTTCTGCAAAATATTTGTAAAATAATAAAACTTTGCTTTGCTGCGATTAAAATAAAGTTGTAATGTTTCTTTTGCTTACGTACAAGTTATTGTTACCTAATATATGTTCAAAAAGTAAATATTTAGTTTTTGCGTTGTTCTTTTTTTCAGTTCGACTTTTTGTTATGTATGTGCGAAAAACAAACAGACAGAGCTGGTCCCAGGAAAGTATGACCGCAGCAATTTCGGAGGTTCGATGTTCTGCAATCCACCCTAGAAGATAGGGTAAAAAAAACTCACCAGAAAAACATTTCTGCTGAATGTGCAGCAGAAAATGATTAGGTCATTTTCATACCGTATTTTCTGAGGCCCAAGAAAGAGAAATCGTTGAACATGCCCTCTTTTTGGAAGAACGATTATTTGTCTTGACGCTACATGATCTGCGCAAACTAGCATTTGAAATAGCGAAAAAACACGGTATTCCACATACTTTCAACAAAGAAAGGAAACTGGCAGGACAGGAATGGATGTACAAATTTATTCGAAGGCATCCTTAGCTTTCTTTAAGATACTTTGAGAAGACATCTCTTGCGCGTGCAAAAGGGTTCAATAGAGTTGCAGTAGGAAAGTTCTACGACTTACTAGAGTCCATTTATGAAAAGCATAATATGTCACCTAGCGATATCTACAACGTCAATGAGACGGGAATATTAACTGTTCCGAACAAACCTTCACAAGTCCTAGCCATGCGTGAAAAAAAAAAGCAGGTGGGCTGCTTGTCTTCGGCAGAACGAGGAGTTTTATAGGTACGAATTGTGTTTGAACGCATCTGGTAATTTCGTAACACCCATGTTTGTGTTTCCTCGGAAAAGAAACAACCCAATGCTGATGGATGACGCACCACCAGGATCATCTGCATACTTTCATGAAAGTGGTTGGATTAATGCAGAATCATTTATTGCTTGGTTTTAACGGTTTGTGACTTACGATAACCCTTCTCAAGAAAAACCAGTCTTTCTTATACTTGATGAACATACCTCTTATACAAAGAGTTTGGCTCTTATAAACATGGCAAGAGAAAAACACGTTATCTTATTGTGTTTCCCCCCACATACAACCCATTGTCTTCAGCCACTCGATGTATCATTCATGGCGCCTCTCAGCACATACTATGAACAAGAAGTTCGTAAATGGTTGATAGCTCATCCTGGCAGAGTAGTAACAATCTACCAAGTAGCAAACTTGTTCACAACAGCATATACTAGAGCTGCTATTATGCAGATTGCCATTAAAGGGTTTGAAAAAACTGGAATACATCCCTTTAATAGGGATATCTTTCTTGGTCATTTGTATGCACCTGAACCTGTCGCTTCTCTTACTGAGTTGGATCGTGAAGAAAATGATTTCGTTAATCAAAATAACAATGAACCATATCCTAGCAAAACTTTCAAGATTGACACACCTCCTATGAGCACAGACCAATGTAACCCAGTAGAAACCTCCACGACAAGCATTTATTTGGATCCACAATATTCTACATCAGCAGAGTCCTCAGTATTTTTCATTTCACCAAGAATAATGATGCCTCTTCCTCAAGAGTTTATTAGGAAACCTCAAACGAAAACTGGAAGGACAAACCGTAATTCTTACCTCAAGTCCTTACAAGTCAGAACTAGAATCAGGTAGAAGAAGAAAACGAATCAAAACAAAAACCTAAAAATAAATGTAATGTTGACTATTGACGAAGATAACCAAGGAAATAAAGGAAAAGGAAAAAAGAAAAACATAAAAAATCAGCCAAAGCAAAACAATTACGATTCCACAACTTCAATACAGGAACAAGACGAAGAGAGGAGAAACGAAGAGATAAAGAAGAGGAAAAAAGGAGATTAATGTAAAATCTCTGCCAAAGAAATGAAAGTGTTATGACACAACGGATTGAACTTCAGAAGAGGAAGATGATGAGGCTTGCATGTTTTGCAATGAACTTTACACAAAATCCAATGCAAAAGAAGGTTGGATTCGTTGTAATATGTGTGAAAATTTGGCTCACAAAGCTTGTTCAAATGCGGAAGAAGAAGAGGACTCATTTATCTGTGACTTTTGTTCAGAAACAATGTTTATTTAGATAAAAATCGGTTTAATTCAAAAGTGTTATTATTTAGTTTCAATATTATTGTCTCTCGGATAGAAGTTTACGAGTTATAAAGACCATGACCCTTATTTAAACAGTTTAAGTAAAGTTGTTTTGAAAATTCCAGTTTTTTCTTAATTAAATGATGTCCCGGTTTTACTTAACTCGTGGTGTAAAACCGGGTATTTGCAGATTTAAAAATGCCTCTATAAACTCTAAATAAGATGTGTGGTAATCGTTTTCCATAGGTTTTTCGTAAAGCAACATCATATGGGGCTCAGATCATGTATATTTGAGAATTTATTGTTTTATTAAAAAAAAAAAAATATCTATGATCAAACATAAGCGTCCGACTTTCCCCTATTAGCATTTTCTTTGCCCATCAATTATTTTTTTGAAAAATCAATAGATCAACAGGGACAAAAGCTACAAACCGGTGACACGGACCGGGATACCCGAATGTCAACCTTATAGTAGTTACATCTCCTGTTATTTCTGGTCTTGGCCTACTTTTTTGTGGATCACTCTTTATTTTTTATATACGATCTCAGATCCATATAAAATTCTCTATAATTTCGAATGTAAATATACAAATTAATGACATTAATATTATAAATATTGACTTATCACTGTTTATAATTGATAATCAAATCATGAACTTTTTACACTATCCAACAAATAACCCTTTGTTTTAATTTCTCGGTTATTTAAGATGCCGCAATATCATATTGATTTATTGATTTATTTGTCCAGAGTGTAAACAAAAAATCCAATAAATCTCAGTGGGCTGTGAAGTAGCACTATAAGTTATGGCGATAAATGGCTTGGGGTCGTGACTCGCTGTTTATTCAAATAAATTATCGTGGAAAATACAACACTTTGACTTTTGCATTTCCTAGAAAATTTCATGATCAAACGAGTGTCTCACTGCTCCACTTTCATTTGGATTATTGTTTTTTTTTTGTTTAGCTTTTAGTTATCATTATTGGGATTTATGGAATCGCCAGAAAGGAACTAACTACAAATTTGTCTGTGTAAATAAAACAAATGAAACGTTTTTTGGTAGGTATACAGTGTTTTTCAAAAAGTTTGCCCTTTATTGTTAATAGAAGTTGATGTTTCACGTGATGTTAACCTAAAGCATTTAAAAAAAGTAATATTATACGAAGGACGTAGAAAAATTTGATTTTGGTTTAGAAGTAAAATTTACTTATTTTAAAAATATAGAAAAATATTTCTTCTTGAAAAACTTTTATTTACGCCCAAATACTAAAAGAGTCTAATAACTCACATAGCATATATTATGAAAATAGTTACCATAGATTACTCTAAACCTAAATAATGGATTTTAATTAAAATAATAGTTTTAACCTAGTTTATGATACTCATTTTTTACATGGACTTTAAAAAATGCAGAATTACGTAGGTGTTTTCTTGTTCCATAGTTAGTTTTTCCCTCTGTATATACTTAGATACAAACAATGAATAATACAGCCAGTTGCAGGAAGGTTTACTAATTTTTTTTAAACCATTACGTCGGCTTAGAATATTCTGTGGAAACTAATTTCATATGTAACAGTCACTTCGAACTATGCTAAAAGAAAAAAAATATTGAAAAAATTATTGTTGAGATAGGAGACTGTGATTCATTCCATAGTTGGACCTAAATATTGTTTCTACACAAGTTTTTTAAATATAATTTTTCTACATAAGGATACCTACCCTACCTACTCTTGTACTTCCCTCGTACATGGTATTTTTTTTAAGTTTTCAGTTATATTATGTTTTAAGTAAAGCACCAATATTTATTAGGAATATATATATATTTTTTTTAAACAATAATTAAAAGATTTTTTGACACACTGTAGAGTGCTGCTTGTGGTTGATCATTCGGTTAAAATTTAAAAATAAGTAAAAAACTTGTTAGCCCATGAGGTACTTGTCAATGGAAGTTACATGATTTACAAATCGCTACCTTGGTTTAAAAAAAAACTCTTGAAATAGAAGATTTTTTAAACGTAAAGATTAAAAATAATTAAGAAATTGATTCACTCACGCAAACACACGCAAAAATTAAAATAATTAAAAAAATGATTACCCCACGTTCAAAAAACACCCACCTTTAACAATCAAAATTGAGTTCCATCTTTATACTTTTGTTAACGACCAGCGGTCCTTTCCCAGCCAGAATAATAATTCACACTTGGAGCCAATTATATTCACAAGCGAAGAACCAATGAAAAACGAAAGCGATGCCATAATGCTTCTACGAATATAAACAGGGGCTGGTAACTCAAATGAAAAAACATGAGGAAGGAAATTTAGTACCACTCCAATTAACGGGATGGCGCTCATATCGAAATGTCATGTCAGTTGTCAGCTCGTCAAAACTTCAAACTTACAAAAATTAAAATGGCTGTTGCATTTGAAGGTGTATTGGATTTTGATTCATCTAGATTTATTTTTCTCACCTTCCAATTTTAAACATGTTTTCAAAAGATGGGAAGATGGTTTTCAGCAACGAACAATAAAGCACTCCCAGATATTGGTAATGATGCAATTTATACCACATTATTAAATATGCGGTCGTCATATTAAGAATAGCCAAACAATTTGTAATAAGTGTCTTAAGAAAAATGCATCTTGCACTGGCACCAATGGTAAGTAATATTTACAAACTTGTTTTTGATTCAGTGTTAAAATAAATGGTTTATTTTTTAAATTTCTTTCTGTTTTCAGTTTTTAAATGATCATTATTGTAAAGAAAATGTTGGCCCTCCAAAATACCCTTTAGATCGATGAAATATTTGAGCCTCAGCTATCAGTATCAAACATTGATTCAATGCCATTGACATCAAACAAGAAAACTTACCCCAAAATCTTCAAGGGTCCAAACGTTTGTAAGTTTAATTTAAGCTCGAAAGTTGAATTCATTTATCACAGTGCCCAGATGATGAATAAGAATTTTATAACTACAAATAAATCAATAAATCAATAAATCAATAAAACAATGATCAGATGAAGAAATGCTCCTAAACCTAACTAGTCGACTCAATAAGCGTATGGCAAAGTTTATCCACACTCAAATTATTCACCTTGATAGTAAGACACCAAAAGGATGATGCTCCAACTTTAATTTTTTTAAACTTATTTGCTCCTCCAAGTCGCAAAACTTTTATAACGGCCTTGAGCACTTATATATGCCGATTTTGTTACAGAAAATATTTTTGATAAGTTTGTTTTATAAATAATTATTTAAATGGTGTAAATGCATATTTATCTGAGTATTTCCATGTTTAAATAGACAAATTATATGGCGTTAATTTACTGTAATAAAAAATATAGTATATTACATTACGAGTGTGGAAAGTGACATTTTTCACACTAGTGGGAAATATTGTCGCACGAGGCGCAAGCCGAGTGCGACTATCACACGAGTGTGGAAAATCACTTTTCACACAAGTGATGTACAATATTTTTCCTACGACCACAAAATAATGTCATCAAAAATATGTAAAACCAAGGTTATTATTACTATAATAATTAAAATGTATTTAAAAAAATAATTAACAATGATCGGATTTATTCAATTTTCATATTTTCTAAACAAAAAAAACTAAAAAAAAATTCTGCCCCGCCAGGATTCGAGCGCGGTCGAAAAATAGCAAAGTTGATAAGTTCGACGTCCTAACCACCTGAGCTAATAGCCCTTGTGTCAATTGAATGATCTAATCGGTTATATATTTAACCAGAATAAAGAGCAAACATTATTTTAAAATTAGTTTAATATTAATTGTTAAAAATAAATATCAAGGATCTAATTTACAACGATTTCAATAATTTAACAATCATATCGATTTTAGTATTAATATGGACATTACAAGGATCAAAATATAAATTAGGTGTTTGACATTTTGTGACAACTACTGCGGAAAGTAACTTATTCTCACTCGGGTGGAAAGTAAATTCTTATTCATACGCGTGTGATATAGGGCACTTTCCATAGGACTATATAGTATGATATGTGTCACTTTCCTAAGTGGTCGTAGGAAAAATAAATTGCATTTTATTTCAAGTTTGAAATTAATGCAAAAATCAAATAAAATATATAATCAAATAAAATATATAATCAAATAAAATCAAATAAAAATATAAATCACAAAACAGTCAGTATGGTTGTTTCATTATTTGTAACTAGTCAAATATTTTTCCAATTTATTTTTTTGTTTGATTTTCTTTATTACATTTTTGCTTAGCTACTACAAAGTTAAATTTCAAAAAGCCCGCGTGTGGCGGCCATATTGAATTTTAGTACCACTCCAATTTGATAGATGCCAGCACATCGCCTCAGAATTTTACCATTGAGTTTCCTATCTATTCACATTACCGTAATCATGAATATAACGAAACAGGTCACTGCATATCAGTCATTACGTTGTCAAATATGTCTCATTACAGTAGAGCATTCTTTTTTATAGAAAAAACTATCTAACAGGATGTAATCTTGATCAATTCAGTCAATCTATATCTCATTATCAATTTTCGTAAAGGACCCCGCAATAATCTTATGGAAATTGGGTTTCTGTCAAATTGTCTGAATTTTTGATATGTTGTAGATTTTGTCATCCTGAACAAAAGTCTCCATGGACACAAAGTGCCAAAATGAATATTTTGACATCTACGGAGCTGCCAAAGCTCCCCTGACCCGTTGCAAAACTATTCATTTTCAATACTATTTACAGATGTCAAAGCATATTTTAATTATTCTAATATATAGGGTAATGTTTTTGAGGTCCCTGGATTTAATCCTCATGTCAGATTGGACAAATTGACCGTTGACAGCTGTCAATTCACGGTCAACGAGGAATATAAAAGTAAATATCCTCTTTTCACATTGAGAGTTTGGGTTGTTGAGGTCGCTGAATTCAATTCTCATGTCAGATTGGACAAATTGACAGTTGACAGCGAAAAAAGGATATTTACTTTTACATTCCTCGTTGACCGTGAATTGACAGCTGTCAACGGTCAATTTGTCCAATCTGACATGAGAATTGAATTCAGCGACCTCAAAAACCCAAACTCTCAATGTGAAAAGGGGATATTTACTTTTATATTCCTAGTTGACAGTCAATTGACAGTACTTATATGTTTTAGTTATTGAGATTAAATATAATTAAAAGTGAATGATTTTTAAGCCATAAAATTTTGTAGATATAGGTCAGTGGGTCGTAGAAAAAATATACTAGACAACTCGAATGGATTGTCCGTAATGATATGGCTATCATAGCCACTATACTGTTGCACTACTTTTCTGATGCCATCATGTGAGGTACCAAATTAAAAGTCCTTTAAAGCCATGAATTTTAAAAATGTATAATGTGTTCGTATATTTAAAATAAAAAAAAATAAATTAAAAATAAAAGGAGGGTCGTTAAAATATGAACTGTGATTGCTGGATTTCATAACCATACAGTATATATGTAGGTGTAGAAAAAAATGTTTTCAACATCCAATTTAACTCCCCTCAAAACTGACCCTCAAGTTAAAATCTATCTCTTTAGTTACAGTCTGTCTGTATATATTTATCCATAAGGTGGGGAGGGTAGGTTACTCTACAGCATTATTAGGCCCATTGTACATCATCCAGGAACATGTAGGAGCTGTCTCCCAACTAGTCAAAAACCTTATTGTCCCAGCTCATCAAACTCTTGCAGGTTATCAACTCATCAAATTCTGCTGGTTTCCACTGAGAGATGTCTAGAGACAACCAGCCTCCCAGCTAAGTCCTGTCTGTATTTGGGCTACTGCTTTCTTCAACTGGGTCAAAAAATATTATCTGAGTGAAACGCCTGTGTCAGACGGATAGAGAGACAAAGACACAGAGAGCCAAAGAGACCAAGAGACAGACCGGGAGACCGGGGGAATGAGAAAGTCAAATAGAGTTATAGAGAAACATAGACAGAGATATATAAAGAGAAGCGACAAAGTCTGACAACAAGGTATTTCAGGATTATGAATGGAACTGTACTTCATTAGTAAACAGGAAAAAAATTCGAGAGACGCTAAAATAGTTGTTTCCATCTTATCGAGACTGAGGCCCACAAGGGTAAACTCGTAGCGTAACAAAAACGAGAAATGATTTAACTTGGAACGAAAGACCGAAAGCCGAGAGCAGTATTGGGACGTTGAATTTTTTGGTTTGTGAAGCATTGGCATTTATTAGGTTAAACCATGTGATGATTTTCACATGCCTTGATTTTTAAAACCATTCTATATCGCCTTTTGATTAGGGTTTACAAACTTGTTTGAGCAATTTATCCAATAATAATTGGCTCCTTTGCCTCTTAAGCCTGCTCAATTGCTCATGTAAAATATTTGGGCTCCTTACTTCGCCTATTTATATAATATTAATAAATTGGCTTTCAGTTCAGAATTATGTTCAGTACATGACTGATATTTATTTATAAAATAAAAATGACCTAGTACCATCGCATCAGATCTATTAGAAAAAATTCAATATAATTCGCAATATCACAACTGTAATACAAGAAGTCAATCTGACTTTCATGTACGGCAAGTCATCACTAAAAGTTCCCAAAATACAATTTTTATTAAAGGTTTAAAAAATTTAATAGACTGCCTACAGAAATTAAAAAAAGAAAACAATAAATGTATTAAAAAGTAACCTCAAACAATACTTGATAAATAAACAGAACGGATATACTTTCTTGTGATAATACTCTTTAAACCTGCCCCTTTTAAGTATTTCCTTTAATTTATTGTTGTTATTATTATAAATTATTTCTGTTTTGAGATCAAAAAACTACTTGATGTTATATTAATACTACTTACTATGTTTAATAGTTTGCGACGATAGGTTATAGCAACTTATAGCCACAAAACTATTTTTGAGTTAAAGTAGATCCATAGAGAGCAATGTAATTTACAAAGACCTTCTTTCAACATACAAATAAATGACAACTTTATAATTAAAATAAAACACACAACAAAATACCTCGCTACCAAGGTAAGAAGATTCATTTTTAAATTTTATTTATTAAGGCAATTTATGATTAGAAGTTTACTAATTATTATTTACAATTCGCTGGTTGAATATGTAATCCAAAATCGTATAATAAAAATTTTCTACATAAAACCAGCATTAAATCCTACCTCGCCTTTATATATTAAAAAAGTGCTTTGTATAAGAACATTAAATTATCTGTCTTGCTGTACCTTTATTTATGGAAAGCCTGAATTGAGATACACTAAAATTATTTGCAATAAATATCAAAAGAAAGTATACATTTTTAAATAATTTGACATTTAAGAGCCATCACATCATAGTTTGACATCTTGATACTTGATAGTCACAGCTAAGCATTATTCTGATTTTTGTCAAATAAAATGGCCGGTTGTGGGGGTGGGGTTGTGACAGAGAGCCTGTAAATTTGATGAAGATGTTTTTGTGGCTAGGGGCGAAATAGTAGTACGTTTAAGTTAGCAACACCATAAAAAAGTAATTTTTAAGAAATTGCTTATATATTTTCATAAATTGGCAAGCTTGGCTACTAATTTCGAATAAAAATAGCCTACAAAATGGCTATGGTTGCAAGTATGAAGGTTGCAACCTGCCTTAGAAATTTCACCTTTACTATCACCAGCTGTTGTTTGACAGGTCGTTAGAGAATGTTTGCAATTTATGGAATGTCAGCAATGTTGACGTTAGAAATAATTGGAATTCCTAAAATTGTCACTTAAGAAATGCCTATGCGGATTTTAAGAAAATTGATATTAAAGTAGTTAGGATAAACCGAAAATTATGAAAATCAATAAGAGTTCTGAGTTAGAAGTAATTATTCAAGAAAATCAAAACCGCAAGTCAATCAGAACTTTTGTTCTAGAGTTTTCGTGCCGGCATACAGTCGAAAAATTTTGCATTTTCGGACTCAGAATGATCGGAAACATAAAAAAAAGTTTTAAAAAATGGGGTAAGAATGCAATACTGAGGCCACATAGGAAGGGCACCAGTAAAAGTAAGTTTTTCGTTGATATATAACTCGACCTGCGTTGCCATTCAAAAAAATTCGAGATGGTGGCGGTACGCAAAAGGCTGATATTACATAAATTTGACATGTCCTTTAAAAAATTCGAAAGACCATCCCATTCACCACCCTACAATTTATTAATTATACATTTATTAGCTAAGGGGTAATAGAAATTCACTTTACAAAAATAAACTTTATTAATCAATAATGGTTGAACAGCTAATAATGAATGTATCAATGCCGGTCTATATTTCCCTTTCTTGATTGTTAAAACTGCGTCTGTCCACTCATCGAAATATTAGAATATCTTGTGTCAGCGAAAGACGCACCGCATCCAAAAATACTACAGGGAGTGTCTAGCAAATATTTATGTAATAAATACTGGAAGCTAACACATTAATTTTTTTCAAAGGAAATATCATGTTGCTAGACTTTTTCGCTACCCTATATGTTCAAAAACATCAGCTGAATATAAACGTGATGGAATTTTTAAGTTTTATTTAGCAAAGATATTTTGCCGCTCAAAAGTCGTTAATTACCACTAAAAGATCGACCATCGCAGTTGACACTCTTCAAATAATGATCAAATAGACTGTTTAAACGAATGTGCGTAAATAAAAACCTGTTAACATGTACATATAAACCGCACTTTTAAAACGTTATTCAGAATTAATCGACAGTTTTTCTAAAATAACGGATCTTAAGTAAAAGGAATAATTATCGAAAAAACAGGTGTAATTAACGGATAAATTGTACATGCCTTTACTTTTCAGGTGTTACCGACGTTTTTACTATGCGCACAATATCCAAGAACCTCTCGACCTCCAAAGGAACTCGAAGGATAATAAAAAGCCGCTTTACGACATTTTAACGCGCCTTTACCACTTTTACTAACTACTAACAGACCTCATTACGATAGTGAGATGGGTGCTTTGAGTAGCAGATATTGCATTCACCCTATATAACTGCGATTTATACGTAGATACAGGTCGAAATGTTGGGGTGACGACAATCAATAAGGAAGCATTTTTTGGAAGGTATGTTGGAGTTTATTATTTCCATTCAATGCATTACTTGATATTAAATGAAACTAGAGTTAATTTCATTGTGAGTCAAATAGGTACTAAATAATAAATAAATAAAATAAATAGTAAAGTAAAGTTTCATTGAATACATAAATTTTATTAAAAAATAGTATAATACCACAAAAAGGAATAGTAGATAGCATAGCTGATATTAATTGCTAGTCCTAATAGAGAACAAAAAATAATAATAATAAATATTCTGGGATTTTTGGGAAGAAGCGGTAAAAGAAATTGAATGAAAATCCATTTATTTCTTTATGTATCAGAACTATAAATATTATTTTAATTTTTTTAAGCAAACCCCAAATTTTTTCATGTTGGCAGTAAGTACTTTTTCTCCCATTGATATAAAATGTCTCATTCAGTGAGATTTAACAAAAACGCATTTAACTATATCACTTTTAGGACTAGGTATTAAAATTAGTAATAACAGGTAGTTTTATATAAATAAATGTAATGTAACGATTATTTATTAAAACAGTTTGTTTTTGTTCTCACCTTAAATCTTCCAAGATCATCATGACCAAAATTGTGCTTAAAATATAATTCACAATCATTTTCCCCTTTCCTCTTTCCCCTTTAGCAGCAGTAACTGTTTCAGCATCCCATGTTTCTTGATTATCCCAAACGTTTTGAAAAAAGTTTATCAAAGAATCACGGTATTGAAACACTGTTTGCACTAAACGTCCACTGTAGTTACATCGCGTCGGAGCAACTTTTGGAAACCTTCTTTGAACGTGAACGTCCAAAGCGCGAGTTCTTTTCGATGACTTTGAAAAGAAGGAAGCCAAACCACTAAGCGTCGAAAAGAAAACTTTGCAATCTTTAATATTATCCATGCTTCGCCATAAAACCAAATTAAGTCTATGTGCTATACAGTGAACGAAAATTGCATGTTTAAACTTCTCTTTTACTTTAGCTTGAAGGCCTTCTAAATGGTTAGCCATTACGGCAGCACCATAGTAGCTCTGGGCAACAAGGTTAGAACCACATTCTAAACTTGAAATAATGTCACAAACAATTTTGAACAATGCATATGCAGTTCGTTCGCTAGTGACGTGCAAAAATCCTAAGAATCGCTCTTGAGGAATGCCATCCAATACATATCGCACAACAATGGATAATTGACTTAAGTTTGCTACATCTGTGGTTTCATCAAGCGCAATTGATACGAAAGGTGCTTTTTTAATTTCACTTTTAATGTGATTCATCACAACTCCGGCAGTGCATTTAATTAAATCAGTTTGGATTCTGTTTGAGGTACCTCGGAAAGTCGTCGAATCAATAAAATGACTTTTTAGGGCATCATCGTATTTTGCTAAAAAAACTTAGAAGGTCCATGTAATTTCCTCGATTGGCGAATCCACTTGCTTCACTGTGTTCATTGTGACCCCTAAAACTTAGTTCATGCTCTCCCAGGAAACAAAAAAAACATCTATTAATCCTTGTAAGACGTTCCTATTTTTTTACCCTTTCATTGTGAATTTTGTTGCTTATTTTTAAATGATTGTACAAACTATGTTCAATGCGATAGGTTCCGAATGTTTTCTCTTTAATTGTAGCACTTATATGAGATTTGCTATTTACATGTCGTTTTACGCTTTTGTGAAAATTATTCAAGTCTGTAATACCGACTGAGTTCCAATGTGTTTTTTCGGCTATATTAAAAAGGGTTCTATGACAGTTCTTCACACGACATTTCATCATGCAACTTCTCATCACGGACAATTCATCCCGGCGTCAGTTCATCACTGCGACATTTCATCACACCCCAATTCATCACTTTGCAAATTCATCACATACAATTCCATCACATACAATTCCATCACATTTATTTAAATTTTTTTTTATATATATAATCCAGAAAACGTAATATATTTATTCAAAATCAGGTATTCTTATTTTTTATTTTTTTTAATATTTTTTCATTTTTATTTGTTTATATAAAATACAGAAAATATAATACATTTAATAAATTAAAATAAATATGACACTGTTCTAAGGAAAGTTAGTCTATTTTGTATATCATAATTGTCAATCATATTTTGTAATCTAAGCTTTAATAATTTGTACTTATTCTTTATAGGAATGCGTTGTCCAGATATATGTTGGAGATACTGCGAGTGTTTTAATTCGGTTCCTTTGGCTAAGCCGTTGAAAAAAGTCCACATTGTAGGATGGGCACATTGAAATAGTGATTGCAAGTCGTTATGCCATCCTTCAATGCAATTCGTAGTTCTAGATAATCCTTCAGCAGCCGATTCGTGTCGGGGCTGCTTCTGGTATTAAATTCTTCAAAGCCCTAAGCAGCCTTGTGTTTATTTCTTGTTTTTTTTTCCAGTTAATAATGCTAGAACGCAAGGCCACGAAGTACTATCTTCTTGCACGTGGATGCTATACAGTTGGAAGAACAACTCTGGAACTACTTTAAAAGTCCCATCATCTATCCAGTTTGTTTTTCGTTCTAAAATTTTTGTCGTGTTTGCCAAATATAATTATTCTGTATAAAAGAATATATGGTGTGTAGACTTCCGGAATTTCACATTTGATATCCCTGGGGACAGGCGTAGAGGTTGTAGCTTTACTACTTCTTTGTAGAGTTCGTGTTAGAGTTGATTTCTTTGGCAAGCACACCTTGGTTCCATCTGAGAGATTCTCCGTCACTTCAGCCATAGCTCGCTTTACTGTCACACCAGGATTGGCCATCAATATTTTCATTTCTGCAATGGCTTTACTGGCCAAGGGTTGAAAAGGCGTAATATCATGTGTGTGATCATTAAGAATGCTTTACAATTCTATGCCCTTCTGTGTGAATAACTGACTTACATTTTGCAACTTGATGTTTTCTGCAGCGCCAATGTGTAGGTAATATTTTCAGATGTCAGCCAATGTTTAATATATTCATGGAAATGATATACCAGTGTCTGACCTCCTCTAGACGTTGATCCGAAAGAAAATGTTTCATTTTTCATCTTGATATTTTACATAGTATTTTTTTTTAAATTACACTCAACACATAAAGAAAGATAAGAATAATACTGAATAGATTCTAGATTTCGGCTTATATTTATATGAAACGACAACCTTTTCTAATCCTTTTTACATGAGGAAAAGGTTAATAAACATTTAAATAGTAATTATATTAATCCGTACATTAGTTTCCAATTTTCGCAATATCTATTTGCTAATCCACTTGTTTTATATACATCTAAAACTTGTTGATGAATGCATGAATTTTTGAAAAGGATAATCGCATAACTAGAAATCACTCCCATTTAAATATAAATTTATAATCCCTTTTTTTCCTAAAAATAACAAGGATGTAGCCCTGAACGGACTGAATTTTTTTTTGCAATTTGCAAACAATTTTTATTCTATTTTAGGAATTTTTAGTGTATATTTTGCAAATGGATGTGATGAAATAGCATGTGATGATTTGGGATTTGATGAAGTGTCGCAATGACGAAATGTCGCAGTGATGAACTGACGCTGGGATGAACTGTCCGTGATGAGATGTCGCGTAATGAAATGTCGTGTGATGGGCTGTCGGGTCACCATTAAAAAGTAGGCAAGGCCAGCAAAACAATTTCTTCAAAGTTTTGCAGCCGGTTAACCATTCATACTTTTCAGAGAACCCTACGTGAAAATGTCCGTTTTCTTTTCAAAATTTCTACTTGAAAATCCCTATTTCAACAAAGAAACTACGAAAAACAAACCGAAATCTACCTAAAATCTAAGATTGAAGAAATTATTTAACTTGAAACGAAAAACCGAAAGCTGGTATTATTAGGACGTTCAATTTTTTGTTTTGTGAAGCATTGGCATTAGTTAGGTTAAACCATGTGATGATTTTCACAAGCCTTGATTTTTAAAACCATTCTGACTTTCATGTTCGGCAAGCCATCGCTAAAAGTTCCCAAAATACAATTTTTATTAAAGGTTTAAAACATTTAATAGACTGCCTACAGAAATTAAAAATAAAAAATAAATAAAAAGTAACCTCAAACAATACTTGATAAATAAACAGAACGGATATACTTTCTTGTAATAATACTCTTTAAACCTGCTCTTTTTAAGTATTTCCCTTAATTTATTGTTATTTTACCTCTCGTTTTTCTACTTACTATGTTTAAATTATTAATAGTTTTGCGACGATAGGTTATAGAAATTTATAGCTACAAAACTATTTTTGTGTTACAGTAGATCCATAGAGAGCAATGTAATTTACAAAGGCCTTCTTTCAACATACAAATAAATGACAACTTTATAATTAAAATGAAAAACACAACAAAATACCTCGGATCAAAATTTCAAATGGGTTGATCACATTACATCAATAAAATCCCAAGGTAAGAAGATTCATTTTAAAATTTTATGAATTGAGGAAATTTATGACTAAGAGTTTACTAATTATTATTTACAATTCGCTGGTTGAATATGTAATCCAAAACTGTATAATTAAAATTATCTACAAAAAACCTAACTCTCTTTTATATGTATAATAAAAAGTGCTTTGTATAAGAACATTATATTATTTGTCTTGCTGTACCATTAATCATGGAAAGCCTGAATTGAGATACACTACAAATTGTTTGCAATAAATATCAGAAGAAGCAAAAATTTTTAAATAATTTGACATTTAAGAGCCATGCACACATCACAGTTGACATCTTGATACTTGACAGGCACAGCCAAGCATTATTCTGCTTTTTGCCAAATAAAATAGTCGGTTAATTATTCTATGGGGTTCCGACAGAGGGCCAGTAAATTTGATGAAGGTGTTTTTGTAAATAAAAAAGTCATTTTTAAGGAACTGCTTATATATTTTTCATAAATTGGCAGACTTGGCGACTAATTTCGAATAAAAATAGCCCTCAAAATGGCTGGTTGCAAGTATGAAGGTCGCAACCCGCCTTAGAAATTTCACCTTTACTATCAACAGCTGTTGTTTGACAGGTCGTTAGAGAATGTTTGCAATTTATGGAATGTTGAGAATGTTAGGAATGTTGACGTTAGAAATAATTGAAATTTTTAAAATTGTCACATAAAAATTGCATAGGCGGATTTTAAGAAAAATGATATTAAAATAGTTAGGATGAACCGAAAATTCTGAAATTCAATAGGGTTCTAAGTTAGAAGTAATTATTCAAGAAAATTAAAACTGCAAGTCAATCAGAACTTTCGTTCTAGAGTTATTGTGCCAGCATACATACATACAGACGACCAGACGAAATTTTTTTTTTGCATTTTTGTACTCAGAATGATCGGAAACATGAAAAAAAGTTTTAAAAAATGGGGATAAGAAAATTTTTTTGTCTGCACGAATGCAATACTGAGGCTTCATAGGAAGGGCCTCAGTAATACATTAGGGAATGGTAGCCATCTGCTAAAAAACAAAATTCCACCAAACTGGAATTTAAAAGGTTAGAATGCACCTACCGGTAGCCAAAAAACAAAGAGTACCATCTAGCCACTCAGCCGCTGGAATTGCATCTCGCGTGTGTTTTGATTTTCTATTACGAACTTAATTTGGTCCAACAAATACCGAAAATCAATGGAGGACATTCGAAGAAAGTTTTTGTCACATTCCTTATCATCTCTTTCTAATTCTTCTAATAATGTTTTCATTATATTCTTGTTTTCCTTTCCAGTATCTGTGAGATCTTTTCGTTTCTGTGCGGGATTTAACGGCAAGGTAATAATAATAATAACAATCTGCAGCCTTTCTTTTTTTAGCCCTTTTTGTTAATATCTTTTTATAAAATCACTCCACAAAACAACTTAACACATTGACAACTGTGGGAACAGCACATTCAGAGAGAAAATTTTGTGAACTCGGGTATATCACAGAAATAATTCATGTTCTGTGGAAACATATCTGAGATAAATGTCACATGAAATAAATATCTCACGAGATTTTAGTCTCCTTGTGGACACCTACCTTTAAAGACTATTCTGAAACCATAAACTCAATAATATTTCTGTTATGTTTCGTGATAATATAATATTATAACATGACTTAACAGTTCATTATAGTTATTTAATTAAATGTTATAATACCATAAACTGCTTTACATTGTATAAAGGTTTAATTTCGCATGATCCGTATCGTTAGTTAAACGGATAATAACAATTAACCGGGAGCTGATAAAATTGCAATTTAAATGCATAACGTCGTTCGCGCAAAATAGGTATATTTGTTATGACCGATTTGATGAGCTATATATCGCTTGTTGTTTGACACTTTCCTCTGATTATACTTGCAGATACGACACTTTAAAATTTTAATTATTTTTAGAATGGTACGTGCATTTGGCTCAAAGACTGATAAATTGTTGAATTATTTAATTATAGTCTAATTTTGTATTTTACCCTTCAGCTAATTTTTGTTACATTATTACCTGTAGATGTTAATTGAACCCGTCATTTCGAAAAGGACACAAGTCACATTTTTTAAAATATCACTTTTTGACGCCATTTGATTCTTTGAAGTATTTTACATATTTCCTGCGAAAACGGCACATCTTCATATACCACAAGGGAGCTTATAAAGCAGTCACAAATTAAAGTCTGTATGAAAACGGCACGAGTCTCGGACTAATGCCCCTTTCAAGTGACACGGAACGCAGCTGTCAGATATAATAACCTCACTTTATCAGTTACGAAAATGGAGAATCGCGAGCTTGCTGATACTGCTTTTAAATCAAGAAAAAGGGTGTCTGGTGTAAGAAACATCGAAAACTATAAGCATAACAAAATAAAAAAAGCCAAAATTGCTGGAAAAGCTCATAAATACCATAAGGGGAGAGATGTTAGAATATGTTTTGTGATACTTATAGGGTAAATCGAGGATAGATGGCCCAGGTTTTGAAATTTTATGTTAACATTTGCATACGTTGAATTAGAATTGCTGTCAATTTTTATAACGAACCTTTATTGAGTTTAGGAACATGTCTTAAGTATTAAAATTCATAAAAAAATTAAACTTTTAATTCGTAAAAGAAAATTAAAATAGTTAACAAAAACCATCTCCCCCACAGTGCTGAGGTGAGATGGTGCAACTGAAAAAAAATGATATTTTGGCCAAAATGTTACTTTGTTTTGCATACAACAACACCACAGTCATGGCAAAAGTTAACAAACTTGGAACAAGAATCATGGAACCATTTGGAGCAACGTAAGCAATTAACCCAGTCGTCATTTTTTGTGGTTTGGGAGTACGTTTCACCACATCCTGTGCAAGACTCGTCAGCATCGTCCATATCATCTGAACGAGCATCCGAAGAGTCATCCAATGTCGGTGCTTCTAGATCTTCGTCTGAAGATGAGTCTCGTTTGGAAGCTTTCTTAGTTTTGTTTTTGGTCACTTTTGATTTCTTAAAAACTGGTTCTGATTTACTGGTCTTTTTTTCTTTCTGTGTTTTCTTAGTCGCCTTCTCCTTTTTTTCGCCAATTGTTGCCTCTGTGGTTAAAATTGCTGCAAGCTGCTTGCTCCTGGCTCGAACCGAATTAACGGCAACAGAAACAACCGGAACAGGTGAGATTATATACAGTATTTTTCCAGGGGTACATTTCACAGGAGTATTTGCATTAGTTTCTGCAGGCGATTTATTTTGTTTTTCTGGTACAGTTTCACCTACAGTCTGCCAACTGCAGCCAGGTTGTTGATTGTCATCAGCTAAAGCTTTGTTGAAACTTTGAGAACTGCCATCAGGATTTTCTTTATTTTCAACTGCATCAGAGACCTCAAGTATGATACTATTTTCAGTCAAATAAGCGTCATCTGGGATAGCAGAAGGGTTAAATGGAACAATTCCGGTAGCCTTAAATGCCGAAGTTCCATTATTTACAGTTGCAGATTTATTCCATCCTTCAGCAAGTAATTTTCCAAATTGTAATCTGGTGATCTTTCGTCCTGGGTTATTTTTAATGTATAAATTGCAAGCTGAGTAGTAGTTTAATTTAAACGATCTGAAAAAACATCTATCTAACGGTTGTAAAAATTGTGTCGTATGACTCGGTAAGCAAAACAATATGATGTTGTGGTCAACACAGTATTCTAGCATTTCAATGTTACTACAGTGTGAAGAATGACCATCAAGCAGTAACAAAACTGCACCAGTCGGCTTTCTGGGAACAAACTGATCTCTAAGCCACTGAAAAAATATGTCACTGTTGACATAGGCTGATTTTACCGACATGTAGACCAAGGATCCTGGGGGCATCCCATCCTCAAACTCCTGTTTTTTATTTTTGCCTTTCATTACGCAGGTAGGGGGAATAAAAACGCCTTCTGCGTTACAACAGGTTATAACCGTGATGGTTTCTCCCTTTTCACCGGAGCTGATACTTGCGATATTTTTAGATCCTTTCTGAACAATGACATGCCCTGGCCTATTATTAAGCTGTAAACCAGTCTCGTCCATATTATAAATATGTCCAGGTTTATTTATGAGATCGTTTTCGGCCAGAATATTTCCTAGCAGCTGAAAATAATCCTCAACATCTTTTTTGTTCATACCCAAGGATCGATTAATAGAGACCCCTTCTGCTTTTCTCACTGACAGCCTTGGGTTTCTCTGCAGAAATAACTTGAGCCATGGAAAACCAGCTAATCTCGATTCCTTATTAAAACGATGTTTAATGCCCAGCTGTTCGGCCAATTTAAAAGCCATACTTCGCACGTCGGTTCGAGTAGGAGCAAAACCGTGTTTTTGAAGTTTTAGGATATGTTGGACCAACTTTGACTCAGCTGCTTCGCCTAATGTGGAGGAGGGTCCAAGAGGACCTTTCTTTACATTTTTTCTCAATTTTCTTCTTCGTAGAGTGGTTGCCGGTACCCCAAAATTTCGAGCAGCATCATTAACTCCCATTATATTTTTATTAATGGCTTCAATGGCTGCGGCTAACTGTTGTTCGGTCCAACTAGCCCTGGAACAACTTCCAGTGCGCTTGTATTTTGTTGGCATACTGAAAAGAAAAATAAATATTAATAAGCCATCTCACCTCAAAAATATGTGAACCATCTATCCTCATTGTGAGAGGAGAGATGGCGCACCTCACAAACCAAACACGTTTTGAAAAATGCGGAATTTTAAGGTTATACAACAAAACTAGAATGTTTTTACTTACTTGAGACGATAACGTGACTAAAATTATTATTAAATTTAAAGTTCACTAGCGCTAAGAAGGAAATGGGAAAAATAGTTTTGTTCCCACCGGATCACGTATAAAACTATATTCAAATAGGCATTTAACTGGTGAACACAAACGGTGCGGCGGCTTGTTTACTATGAACTGAAGTACATCAGAGCGCATCCGCTCATCTTTAACACTAGCGGTGGCGCTGCAAAACCATTGCGCCATCTCACCTTCTGCGCCATCTATCCTCGATTTACCCTATTATAAGTCTGTTTATTTTTGTAGTTAGTAGTTATGTATGTTGTTAACTAATATAAATAGTATGACAAATAGAAAAATAAAAAGGGTTGTCAAAAGTTGATCTTAATCTTTCTTTAAAATAACATTTACAACGTATCTCTACCGATCTACGCATACCACTGCTGCAGTACTCACCAACAGGTTATGGGCATCAACTTTTAGAGGAACGATTGCAAAAAAGAAATTCTGACATTTTTTTCTTCAGTCTTGTAAAAAGAAAAATGGAGGAACTGAAAGCCGAATTAGATCAGCTCAGAAAAGAATTAAGCTCTAAGAAGTCTACTATAGTGTCCACAGCAGTTGGAGAAAATAAACATCTTGATGGCAATAATTACCAAGACTGGAAGTTCTGGATTAAAAACTTCTTGGTAGATGCCGGACAGTGGTGCTGTATAGAGCCTCAAGCAGGAGAGATAAGTTGCAGATAAGGGCGTTAGCAAAAATAAATTTGTCCTTAAAACCATGTGCAGCTGCAGAAACCAAGAGGTGCAATTCAGCTAAAGAAGCGTGGGATAAGCTGCGAAGTGTTTATGAAGACTCTGGTGTTGTTCGTTTGATTAGCCTTTATTCTAGTTTGTTTAAAATCCGATTTGAAACGTGTAAATCAATGGAAGATTATGTAATAAAATTATTTAAATCGCTGAGCAATTAGAGAATATAGGAGAGCCTCTTAAAGACAATGTTGTTGGTGGAATTATATTAGGCGGGTTGCCTGAAGAGTATAAACCTTTAATACTTCAAGGCTCAAAACAAGTAACATCGACTGAATTTGTTAAAAATCTGTTATTGCAACAAAATGTTAAAGAAATTGAAGCAAAAGACCAAGAATTAGCATTTTCCAGTAAATCAACTAGTCAGAAACCGTATAGATTAAGAAAAAGTATTTGGTGTTACAACTGCAATGGCTACAATCACAAAGCCATCAACTGTACAAAACCAAAAAAAGAAAAAACTGCAATGGCACCAGTCGCCTTAACATGCAATTCTACAATCTTTTCTGCAAATGAATGGTTCGTTGATTCAGGAGCCACAGCGCATTTTACCTCTGAAAAAACTTATTTGAAAAATTTGCAAGAAGAATTTGGTAAAACTCTTTCAGTTGCTAATGGACGGAAAATACAATACACAGACAAAGGAGATGTCGAACTATGTTTAGAAAATAACAGAACCAGAATTATTCACGATGTTGTCCATTCCCCTGGGATAACTATGAACTTGCTTTCTGTTAGCCAAATGGTTAAACATGGTAATTCAATAATTTTTGACAAAGAATATGGTTGTTGTATTACAAGTAATAAATTTCAACTTAATCCAAATGACGTAATTGGTACTGCATCAGAACTAAATGGCATGTATCGATTAAATTGTATTCCTTCGTTAGCAAATTCTGTAAATGAAGAAGATAACTTCAAGCTCTGGCATGCTAGGTTGGGACAAGGTTATATGAAACTTCTGAGAAACATTTCGTCTGGTCTAAATTTTCCTACAGAAAATGCCAGTAATCAATGCGAAATTTGCATAAAAGGAAAATCTAGCAGAAAACCATTTAAAAAGTTTGCAAGTAGAAGAGCCAGAAATCGTCTTAAATTAGTTCATTCAGATCTTTGCGGTCCTTTACCTCAAAAATCCATTGGTGGTGCAAAGTATTTCCTTACATTTACAGATGATTTTAGTAGAAAATCAATTATTTTTTAAAATCTAAAACAGAAGTTTATGAAAAATTTATGGAATATAAAGCTGCCGTAGAAAAAGAAACTGGAAACAACATTAAATGCCTAAGAACCGATAATGGAACCGAATATAAGAACAAACCTTTACAAGAGTATCTTAAAAGACATGGTATAAAGCACGAGATGACAGTTCCGTACAGTCCCCAACAAAATGGTGTGGCCGAAAGGTTAAACAGAACCTTAGTTGAGTATACCCGTAGTATGTTAATAAACTCAAACCTTGGTAAAGAGTTTTGGGCTGAAGCTGCAAATACAGCTACTTATCTTAAAAACCGTGCTCCAACTGAAGCTCTCGACAGAATGACCCCTGAAAAAGCCTGGTATGGAATAAAACCAGATTTATCTCATATACATGTTTTTGGATGTAAAGCAATTATTCATATTCCAAAAGAAAAAAGACAAAAACTAGATCCAAAAGCTGAAGAATATATTTTTGTAGGGTACAGTGAAAATGTTAAAGGTTTTCGATTTATCCATTCACAAACAAAGAAATTAATACTAGCAAGAGATGATGTCTTTATAGAATCGGACGTATATAACTCTGAATTACCCAATAATTTTTCTCAAAACGATATTCAACAGCAGTTCCAGTTAATAGAAACTCCTGATGAAGTAGGGGACTCTACATGTGAAAATAATTTGAGTAACTGTGAATCAGAGACAGAACCCGAAACCGAGTCAGAAAAAGAAAAAATATCTGAGACAGAAAACCCCGAGGAATCTGAAATTAAAAACGTAAGATCTACTAGAGTAAGAGTTCCTAATAAAAGAATATTTAATGAAGACTATATCTATCAAGTTATGACCGAATCTTCAAGTGATCCTAAATCGATTCAAGAAGCCTTGTCCAGTGAAAACTCTACATATTGGGTGGAAGCGATGGAAGAAGAATTAAGAGCTCATAAGAAAAATAATACTTGGACTAATTGTGAACTTGGAGTGAGGGTAGCCATATGTGAGTAGTAGGGATTAAGTGTAAAGGTTAAAGAAAAAGTCCTTTATTTCTCACAAGTCAATTTATTGGCGACCGGTTTCGAAGTTGTCACTTCATCATCAGGCACACCTAAATGGAATATCAAGGAGTCAGTTGTAATAAAAACCTACATTTAAAACATTTTTTAAAAAATACTTATTACACATGACTTTTTTAACTCGTTCTGTTAAACTTTTTGTAGCGCTTCCTTTATGGAATTAGTCAAGGTGAGTCAAGGTTATTGTTTAACTTTCTTTTGTGTTTTTTCTGTTATTTTGTATATGTTAAAGTCCGTTCATGCTTTTATAATTGTTTTTATTACAACTGACTCCTTGATATTCCATTTAGGTGTGCCTGATGATGAAGTGACAACTTCGAAACCGGTCGCCAATAAATTGACTTGTGAGAAATAAAGGACTTTTTCTTTAACCTTTACACTTAATAATTGTGAACTGCCACCACATAGAAAACCAGTAAAGAGTTAATGGGTTTTCAAGACAAAGCTAACTGCAACTAGAGAAATAGAGCGATACAAAGCACGTCTTGTTGCAAAAGGGTACTCGCAGACACAGGGTATCGACTATGAAGAAACATATTCCCCAGTTGTCAGATACAGTTCATTTAGTCTGTTATTAGCCTTATCTGTAAAATTTGGCTGGCAAGTTGACCAAATGGACGTTGTTACTGCTTTTCTTCATCCAAAATTAAAAGAAGAAATTTATATGGAACTGCCTGATGGTGAAATATGAAAGCTAAATAAAGCTTTATATGGGCTCAAACAGGCAAGCAGAGCATGGAATCAAGATTTAGACTCTGTCCTGAAAGATATAAACTTTCAAAAATCTAAGTATGTCCCCTGTATATATTTTAATTGTACAGATGGAAAGCGCATCATTTTAGCAGTTTTTGTAGATGATATTATTATATTCTCAAACGATGATAAGCAAAAAATTTATTTGAATGAAGAACTATCGAAGAGGTTCCAGATGAAGGACCTAGGTGAAATACATTATTGTCTAGGAATTAGAATACATAGGGATCTTAAAGCTGGTACCATTACTATAGATCAAGAAAACTACATTGAAGAAATACTAGCCAGGTTTGGAATGACTAATTGCCATGGAATAAACTCCCCCATGGATTACAATAAAAAGCTGACTAAAGAAATGATGCCACAAACTGCTGCAGAACGTGAAGCAATGGCAAGTTTTCTTTATCAGGAAGCTGTAGGAAGCCTTATGTATGCAGCACAGTACACACGTCCTGATATTTGTTTCGCCGTGGGAAAGCTGGCCAGATTTAGCCAGAATTCTGGTAAAGAAGGAGTCAAAAGAGTATTCCGATACCTCAGAAAAACTTCCAATTACAAGTTATTGCACAAGAAAAATGATGATGATTTGCATGGGTATAGTGACTCTGATTGGGCAGGTGATTTAGAAGACAGAAAATCAACAGCAAGTTATGTATTTGTCCTCAGTACAGGAGCTATAAGCTGGATGTCAAAAAAGCAGTCTACATTTGCGTTATCCACTACTGAAGCTGAGTACATGACCCTTACAAATGCAACCAAGAGGCTATATTCCTAAAGAATTTATTGGGCGAAATAATTGGACAATTTCAAAGCAATATTGTTATTTACTGTGACAATAAGGGTGCTGTGGACCTTGCAAAAAGTGAATTTTTAGGCCAAGAACAAAGCACATAGACATCAAGTATCATTTTGTAAGAGAAAAATGTCTAAACTGTGAAGTCCTATTTCATTCAGTCAGAACAGATGAAATGGCCGCCGACATGCTAACCAAATCTTTGACGCCTGACAAATTAAAAAAAAATATTCAGTTGGTAGGACTTGTAACTTAGAAGTATCACATCAAGAGGGGGTGTTAGAATATGTTCTGTGAAACTTATATTATAAGTCTGTTTATTTTTGTAGTTAGTAGTTATGTATGTTGTTAACTAATATAAATAGTGTGACAAATAGAAAAATAAAAAGGATTGTCAAAAGTTGATCTTAATCTTTATTTAAAATAACATTTACAACGTATCTCTACCGATCTACGCATACCACTGCTGCAGTACTCACCAACAAGAGATGTGGCACCAAGACACACAGGAGCTTACTGCAGGTTAGTTTTGTTTTCTCAATATATTTGACCAAATATTAGCTAGAGATTATATTTATTGTTCTTTTTATTCACAGATGTAAGTTAAAATGTATGGGGACTATCTCAGAAGATAATATCCAGAGTAGTATCTGTTTTATTAACAATTTTGATAGTAAAAATGCCCAAGACACAAACTTGCAGGGCATTGATTGAAAAGCAGGAAATACATAGAAAACGTCCCAGATCTGAAGTACCTAAGAATAGACAATTTACTTTCAAATATCACATTAAGATAGAAGGTGTTAAATTAAAAGTGTGCATAAAAGCATTTTCCAGCATCCATGGAATTTCTGAGAAAAAAGTTTATGTATTTTATTAAAAAAAAACGAGCAACCTATAGATCACAGAGGAAAATCACAGGGATCACGGAGCAATGCAATATCTGGTGATACATTATCTAAAATCCGGGAGCATATTGAGTCATTTCCTGTCAAATGTGTGCACTATTATAATAAAGATGCATCAGCCTATTACTTAGATGAAAAACTCAATGTGAAAACTATGCATGCATTGTACAAACAAAAATATCGAGATCATCCAGTAAAATATAATTTTTACTTAAAACATACAGGAAAACTTTAGCTTATCATTTGGTAGAAAGCAAACTAAGTGCAAGAATGATCCAAAGGTGTATGGGCTTGCATTTGATTATATGCAAAATTTACCACTTCAACATATTCCAGTGCAGGAATTTTTTTATGTACGCCAAATATGGCTATATGAGTTTCGCATTTATGACATGAAAACTGGAAAATCAGTCTTTTATTCTTATTGTGAAGGAGTTGCTAACAAAGGTCCCAATGAAGTGGGTACCTTTGTGCTGGATTACATTAAAAATAATATTGGCAATGATGCCGAAGAGTTGCACCTATTTTCAGATGGCTGTGCAGGCCAAAATCGTAATCATGCCATGATTCGTATCCTTTTATCACTGGCAGCTGAACAAAATAACAATATCAAGAAGATAGAATATTACATACCCAAAAGAAGTCATTCATTTCTGCCAAACAACAGAATGTTTGGGACAGCAAAGAGACATATTCGAAAAAATGTTAGGCTTTACACTCCAGCCGAGTATGAAAATCTTATAGTTGAAGCTAATGAAAAATTTGAAATATAAAGGCCGAAAACTGAAGATATCATAGACATAAGAAAATGGTGGCCGAAACATTATAAGAAAGTGGTGCTGTCTGTGGATTCCCATGGAAAAGGAATACCCAAGGGACAAAAAACAACTTTTGCTATTTCCAAAGTATCACATTTGACTTTTTCTAAGTCCACACCAGGTCTTGTAACAACACGTGGTTCCATAGATTGTTTTATCAGTTATGATTTCCAGCTCTTACAGAGGATGGGTACCAGGCCACCCTTACCAACAAGTGATACTCCTGCATATGATGGTAAAGTGCCAATCAATGAAAAGAAAATGGCAGATTTGAACAAATTAGCAAAATATATTCCAGCAGAGTACCAAGATTTCTATACAGAGGTTTTTGCATGGCCAACAACTGAAACAAAAAATGATTATCAAGAAAATAATGATGATAACTAACCCTTCTTCTAAAAATCTTTGGATTTGACTATGCATCTAAGAAGTCATTTTGTAAAAGGCATAAGTCGAAATTTTTTTAATTCAAATATCTGTATGATTATTTTTTTTTTATTGTATAAATGTCACAAAATTATATAGGTATGTCCTTTATTTATCGCCTTCTATGTTAATTTTTTTAGCATCACAGACTTTTTTCACATGACACATATTTTTAGTGCTCCTGAAAAGTTTTAGTTAGTACCACCGTTGTTTATTAGGTATTCATATCAGTAACATAAATTGGAAATAGAAAGTCAACTTATATATTAAAATAATAATAAAAAGTTGTCATAGTTTTTTCGTTAATGATATCGTTACCTTAACATGTGCACCTTCTAACTCCACTTTTTACAGAAAATTAGATTATTGTGACATCTAATAATAAAATGATTTGTGCCTTTTTCAGGTAAGTCAACAAATCCAATGTGTTACCAATTCTTTAATAGGTACTAATAGGTATTGTCAGTAGTAAAATTGTTGAAGTTTTGTTCTTGTTTACATTTTAGCATCGACATTTAATAAATTCACACACGGGGGGTAAATGACGGAGGTAAGATGACGAATTCACGCAAGTATTATAATAAGGCCAGTATTCTGTTACAGAATGCCGCGGGTGTACAAGCGTAAAACCAATCGTAGAAAGTGGAGTGAAGACTCCCTTCAGCAGCTATGAGGGAAGTAGGCAAAGGATCTTTACGTTGTAACGCAGCTGCAATAACTTACTATATTCCTGAGCCTACGTTACGAAAATACTTAAAAAGAGATGCTCGAGGTGAAGAGTTCCCGGAGAGCGGAGATCGTTTTAAGAAAACCTTTAATGCAGTACAGAAGAAAGAATTTGTTAGTTACCTAACAGAATGTATCCAATGAGGCCTTGGATTAACTTCCTTGCAAGTTCGGAAACTTGCATATCAATATGCTGAAGCGAATAATATAGAACACAGGTTCAACAGGGAAGGAAACAAAAGCAGCCGGGGCTGATTGGTTCAAATCGTTTAGGGCACGTAACAAGTTGAGTCTGAAGCGACTTCAATTGTACGGCTACGAGGATTTAATAAGATCGCTGTCAAAAAAATATTTACAATTTTGGAAGAGATTAGCCAAATACAAGTTTAAAACAGACCGCATCTACAACGCAGACGAATCTGGTCTTTCAACTGTGCCAACGAAGCTACCAAAAATCATCACTCCAACAAGACAACGACAAATTGCTGAAATATTTACAGCTGAGAGAGGTGGAAATACAACTTTGGTGTGTGCAATGAATGCTGTCGGGTCATACGTCATACGTCATACGTCATACGTCATACGTCATACGTCATACGTCATACGTCATACGTCATACGTCATACGTCATACGTCATACGTCATACGTCATACGTCATACGCCATACGTCATACGTCATACGTCATACGTCATACGTCATACGTCATACGTCATACGTCATACGTCATACGTCATACGTCATACGTCATACGTCATACGTCATACGTCATACGTCATACGTCATACGTCATACGTCATACGTCATACGTCATACGTCATACGTCATACGTCATACGTCATACGCCATACGTCATACGTCATACGTCATACGTCATACGTCATACGTCATACGTCATACGTCATACGTCATACGTCATACGTCATACGTCATACGTCATACGTCATACGTCATACGTCATACGTCATACGTCATACGTCATACGTCATACGTCATACGTCATACGTCATACGTCATACGTCATACGTCATACGTCATACGTCATACGTCATACGTCATACGTCATACGTCATACGTCATACGTCATACGTCATACGTCATACGTCATACGTCATACGTCATACGTCATACGTCATACGTCATACGTCATACGTCATACGTCATACGTCATACGTCATACGTCATACGTCATACGTCATACGTCATACGTCATACGTCATACGTCATACGTCATACGTCATACGTCATACGTCATACGTCATACGTCATACGTCATACGTCATACGTCATACGTCATACGTCATACGTCATACGTCATACGTCATACGTCATACGTCATACGTCATACGTCATACGTCATACGTCATACGTCATACGTCATACGTCATACGTCATACGTCATACGTCATACGTCATACGTCATACGTCATACGTCATACGTCATACGTCATACGTCATACGTCATACGTCATACGTCATACGTCATACGTCATACGTCATACGTCATACGTCATACGTCATACGTCATACGTCATACGTCTTACGTCAACCCGAGTTGTTAAATGGTTGTCCTTCCACTTCTGATGGTAGGGCACAACCTTCAGGCTAGATGACGGCGGAAACTTTTCTTGCCAACCGTCTGTTGATAATCCCGTATTGTTTACTGGCTGATTATCATATTTCCCATGTTTCCCTTCCAGGAATCAATTTCTGCCGAGAAAATCGAATTGTGCTTGTACGATTTCCTTCCCACACAACCCACCCATTACAATCATTAGACGTTTCGTTTTTCGGACCTTTTAAGGCATTTTATAATCAAATGTGTGATTCGTTTCTAATAAGTCATCCAGGAACTCCAATAACCGACAAAAATATAGGACCTTTGTTCGGAGAGGCTTACTGCAGGGCAGCCAATGTAAATAATGCTGTAAACGGCTTCACAGCTTGTGGCATTGAGCCTTTTAACCCTCTAGTTTTTGATCAAAAATAACTGAACGAGATGAATAACCTGAAATGAACGGTTCTCTTTTGATAAATGATGATGATGTCAATAAAAAACAAGGATTCGTCATCTGATGAAGATGATGAAGTACCTCTAAGTGTGTTGGTGAAAAAAATATAACCTTTTACTACACCTGAACAGATCACATCAAATGAAACTTTTAAAACTTCAACCAAAGGTCAAATAGAGACACATAAACGTCAACTTTTTTCAGATAAAAATACTTTAAATGATTCCCTACTATTTGGAAACTTAGGCTAATTGCAATATCTGGTAGCTCCTTAAACCCTGGAAAAAATTGTCATCTTCTGTTATAAGTGGTACTTCAATGAAGTTACAAGTAGAAAAAAAAACAAGGAGAGATTGAAGTAAAATAGAACAAAAAAAAATAAAACAAGAAAAGAAACGTCTACAAACATTGCCCAGTGCTGCATTTATTGCAGATCCCAGTTCTGTTGATACCAGTACTGCTGGTCTCAGCTCTGATCATCCCAGTGCTACTGATATTGCAGGTCCCAGTAGTGAGATTCAATATTTTTGCCCTGCATGTAATGAAGAATATAGCGACCCACCATCTGAAAATTGGTTGCAATGTTTTCATTGTATGTCATGGTGGCACGAAGCATGCAGCAGTTTTGAGGGTTTGGACAGTTTTTGTCATCTTACCCCAGTCATCGGAAAGTAAGTCCAAGGTAGTTCACATTGGAAAGTTATCACCATGCCGTGGTCCAGACCCTTTCCGTTAGCTCTAACCAGGTCCCAGTAATCAAGTTATTCGGGGCAAATAACTAGAGAGGAGGGTGTAATGTTACGCAGCACCCTGCAGCGTGCTGCGGTCGTCATAAGTAAAGGTACGAGTAAATGAAGAAGGTATAATAGTCCAGAAATGTCATTCCTTTTTAAAGAAAAATCAGGATTGTTCGAGATGATTCTAGAAGGTTGAGGCGATATAAGTCGACAACCTGACGTCAGTTATCAGTTTTTATGATAGACGTTATATCGTTAATGTTATCAGTTGTATTGTTATTGTAAAAGCTGAGTTAAAACAAACTGAGATACCAAAAACCTTCATAACAATATGATATCTGGTTTGTCTTCCATGAATTGATGGTCATCCTGAGATATACAGCAATTTTGATTGAACAGAAAAAAGAATAATACCTACTACTGAAAAAGTAGTAAATATTAACAGATTTTCTGATTACGGGGCAGTATTTAAATAATGTCTGACTTGATATTATTGAACAAGTACCAGTAGTACGACGAAGGTTGGACCTGTCTTTGATGCCTCGACTAAAGACAAAATGGACCATTCTCTTACTGATTGTTTAAAAAAGGACCTAACCTGATTAAAGAAATTCCTTCAATGTTATTGCATTTTAGACAAAAAGCTTTTGGCGTTATCGCGGATATAATAAAAGCATTATTACAGATTAGCTTATCTCTGCAGGACAGTGAATACCTCAGAATTTTATGGTGGGAGGATTATTCTGCAAATAAGCTAATAATGTATAGAAGATACCGAAGGGTAGTATTTGGCGTGTCGTCTAGTCCATTTTTATTAGCGGCCACAATAACACATCATTTAGATAATGCACCAGACTATCTTAAAAACACTGCAGAAAAGTTAAAACGTCCATGTCGACAACTGTAGATACTATTGAAGATTTAGACAAGTTTATTAAAGAATCAACGGAGCTCGGTTTAAATTACGAAGGAGGGTTCATAGATTCACAAAACATTCAGAACTCGTTGAAAATGACAATGTTACGATTTTTTAAGTTTTAGGATTGTTTCAAGAAGGATGAACCTTTCTGTGATGTCAATTCTCTAAGAGAGATACAAGATATTTCAGTTACAAAAAGAGGACTTCTCTCATTAGCGCAGAATATTTTTGACCCTATTGTTCAGCGTCTCTAACACCAAAGTTTCGAGATATGGGCGAGCTAATAAAGCTCCTGAAAAATTGCAGTATACATGATGATTTTATTTAATTTTCAATAAGTCTATTGCAAAGGTGGGAGAACGTTGGCAATATAAAATTATCCTAAAAATATTGAAAAATAATAAAAAGTTGTCATAGGTTTTTCTTTAATGATATGTAAATTAAAAATTGTAAAACTTGTAAAAAAAATAGATTGATAAAAACAATAGTATATTGTTTTATTAGGAGTAAAAGTATAACTTTTTGTGGCGAGTCTGAATGTTTGATGGCCGAACGTTAGTGAGGCCGACAATTTCAGACGAGCCACAAAAAGTGCTTTTGCTCCGAATGAAACATGCTATTTTTTCCGCAAACGGCATCCAGACTATAGAACTAATTAATATTTAAATAAAAATTCAAAACGATTGCAACGAAGTTGATAAATTCAGAGAATAATAATTATAAAACTGCGCACTACATTTCCGTGGTTACTGGTTTTGTGATTGCCAAGTCAAAAACAAATTTCATAGTTCAATAATATTTTATAATGTCAGAAATATTGTAAGTGATTTAAAGCAACAATTGGACTGTGCATTTTTGGTAAGTACTTGAGCATCAAAATTTCGTTTGTTGTAGTAAAGTGTACTGAAATTTTCTTTTAGATTATATTATGTCGGATTCAGAACCCAACTGTACACCGCCCGACGTTGTTGACATTGCTAAGGCAGCTACGAATGATTTAATTCCAACTAAGTCAAGTAGAGTTTATAATCATGCTTACGAAAGATTTCTCACATGGTGCAATGATAAAAACATTTCAAACTATTCGGAAAATGTGCTACTAGCTTATTTTTTTGAAATGACAACTAAATTAAAAATGAAGAGTTCAACAATGTGGTCTCAGTATTCCAAGATAAAATCATTACTGAATATTAAACATGGATTAGATATTAGCAAATATATGAAACTACGTGCTTATCTGAAGAAGCAGAATGAAGGGTATACTCCCAAAAAGTCAAAGTTATTCACAAAAGACCAGTTTGAAGATTTTTTAAATAATGCACCTAATGAGCAATATCTAGGAATTAAGTTAGTTATAATATTCTAACCTGCATAAATACAATCAAGTTTTTAAATACATACTACTTTTAGGTTGTTCTAATAATGGGCGTATCTGGAGCATGTAGATGCGATGAAATGGTGAACATGACAATAGACGATATAAAAGATTTAGGATCTGTTATTCATATAAAGATTCCTGATAGTAAATCTAAAAAGCCACGATCGTTCACAATTATTGGAGAAAAATATATAAATCTTTACAGAAAATATACTTCTTTACGTCCACAAGCTATGGAAAGCCGACGCTTTTTTTTGAAATTTCAAAACACCCAAAACAGTAGCAACTTATTTAAAACTACCGAATTCAAAAGATTACACCGGCCATGCGTTAAGAAGAACTTCAGCTACTTTGCTTGTGGATGGAAGAGCTGATATTACTTGTTTGAAACGGCATGGAGGTTGGAGGTCGAGCACTGTCGCTGAAGGATACATTGAAGACTCTTTGTCTAATAAAAAACAAACTGCAGAAAAAATCTTGATGTCGAATTCTTCTTCACTGTACCTGAATGCAGCTTCTCATGAGCGAAATTATGTCGACGTTGATGTAACAGAAGCAACAACAAGTAAGGATTCACGGGAAATTTTGTCGATTAACTCTTTCAACTCTGCACAAAATTCGCTTGAATTGGAAGTGAATAAATCAGGTAGTGCATTAAATATGTGCGGTGCAACCTTAAATAACTGTAATTTTACTATTAATAATTATTATCGTTAATAAAGTTTAAAAGTTCAACTAATAATTATTTTCCCTGTTAAAAATAATGACGTTAATAATGTCTACTTTTTTTGACGTTTGCGGAAAAAATTATTTGTATTCTTTGATCCAGTCTTCTTCATCTACAACAACTAACCTATTTGATAAACATGATTAAAAAAATAATATTCTAAATTTATGGAGTTTTTGAAAAATGAAAATATAATCTCCAATTCTCCCTACGAAATTAAAAGAGTGAAAAAAACTAAACAAAAATTGAAAAGCTGAAAAAGAATAGAAGAAAAATGAATGCACTGCGCGGCCAGGAATCGAACCATGATCTTCTAAGCATAGTACCTCAGCGCCTTTACCAATTAGACCACCGCATCACATAAGCGCCGACAACGGTACACACTCTTCCCTCTCTCTTATCTCCCTCAATAATTATTAAAAATTAGGTATAGTTCGTTGCAAATTATAAGAAATGGAATTCCCAAATCAGACTATAGACAAGGTCGGAATGAGAAATGTGTGTAATGAAAATTAACAAAAATGTTTTTTTCTTTAACATTATTACGTGAAAAATTATAAGAGAAGGGATATCCAGCGTTACTGTAAATAGGAGCAAATAATTTTAGACAAGTACCAAAAGAGACTTAATTTTTTAGCTACAAAATTAAATAAAATATTTTATACAAAATTACCGCTGTTATCATTTTCACTAAAATCCTCCTCATTACTTTCAGCTACGTTAATGATGAATCTTTGTGGAGTCCTTATTAAATATTTATTCTCAATTTTATTAAATTAATAATATTCTCACTTGATTTTGGAGTAATATTGTTATCACGAATATCTTTTTTTAATTGAGCTCATAATAATTCTATGGGGTTAAAAATGCAATATTAAGGAGGGAACCGCAGAATGTTGTTACATACTCATTGGTAAAATGTCCAACTTCTAAAACTTCTAGTAGCTGCTTTTTAGTACAAGTCTCTTTAAAAAATAAATCATTTTCCATTAAAAACTGTTGAATCACAGGTTTAGTTGAATTTTTTGTTGGAATTTCGCGAACTAATCTGGAATTATATTATCTAACACAACAACACTGTTATTCTGTATTTTTGGAATCGAATCATGTTCTAACCATTTTTCAAATAAATTTTTATTAATGTCTTGATAATAATCTAGACTACATTTTTTTATATGCTTAGCTACGTATTTTTTACCATCAGACCAATTTTTTTTGTAATTTTATGAGTGTCAACCCAAGATCCAAATAATACAGTGTTCGTTCTTCACTACGGAATTGTTAAATTTTTCCAATATAATCCTTATCTTTATTTTACTAATCGATAAGATTGAATGATTCCTTGTCGTTTGTCCACCACTTTAAATCTAAAACCATGTGATCTTAAAAATCTCCACAAAGTAAGTAGTTTTGTGGCAATTTTCATTTTGTTTTTTAGTTTTCATTCGTTTGCTTAAATTTGGGAAGTTGTTTGCATCATACATGTCATATAATGTTTGTCTGAATGGTTTCAATAAATGCTTTGGTATACAACGAGAAGAACCGGAATCGTTTTGCGAATGTTGAGGTTCTCCTCCATTTATTTGTAATTTTAGCCATTGTCCACTCCAAAGCGGCAGACTGTGGTAACTGCAATTTAAGTTCTACAAATAAATAAAATTGTATTTATCAACAAATCTTGCCAAAAAACTGTTTATAATATATGCATACAGTTTAATAAAAAAAGTAGATAAAACACTTACTACTGTATACGTTCATAACAACTTGTTTAACAGCCACCAATGGATGAGTGCGCTTTTCTTTACACGGAAAAAAAATTGTAGAAGAAATTTCTACAATTATAGATTTTTTCTCTACAATAAATAGTACATATAGGGACAGGGACAATTTGTAGTAAAAATTTCCAAATATTTGTGGAGAATGTATTGTAGAGTTATTATCTACAATATTTAGTAAAAATATCCATACATAAGAATTGTTCTACAAATTGTTATAATTTTTGCTATTCATTGTATGAATTTATATTAAAAATGTATTGCGTTTTATGAAAATAAATACGAAAATTTTACACAATAAATAGTAAAAATTCATACAAATTGTAGTAATTTTTAATAAAACTTGTAGTAGTATTCCATAATTATTATAATTATAACCCAGAAAAAAATGTTCCTTAATAAAATATTCAATTTATTGTTTTAATATAAAAGATACAAAGTCTTAATTACATTATGTAATAAATAACAGTAATAATAGCACCCTCAGTCTCAGTTGGCTTTTCTGCACCTGAAAAATATGAAATAAAAATTAATAACAATTGAACTGTTCATACCCTTAAAACGGGGATATTTATCACCTTTACACTGATTTGGATATTAAATGACTAAGTCAGATAACTAACAAAAATGAGAAAGTAGGTATGTCACAATTAAGACAAAAAACATTGAATTTGGCACAAAATTCGATCGTTGGGCACAACATTCGATCGTTGGCCACAACTATTTTTTTTTAAATAATCTACTAAGGTTATTTAAATTAGTTATCTAGAGGTAAATTATTCAAAAACAATAATAAATGTACTTACCACCAACAGAATTTATTATTAAAATTTTCTCAAACGCATCGGTGCTTATAATATAATAATGTGTTATAGGTACTCGTATATGTACCATGCTTTGTTATGTGTACATGGCGAACGGCTACTGCTGTCTGACCATTTATGATCGACGTCAGAAAACGTTGGCCAATAGCAGAATTCTGTTTTGTTCACATGACTTAAAATTTCTACAATATTATAGAATATTTTTGAACAAAATTGAATATTTTTCATAAGAAGGGATGTAAATTATTACTATTTTTTGTAGAGAAAATTACTATTTTTTGTAGAGATAATTATTAATATTTGTACAAATTTTTTCAGAAGTTAGTAGTAGTAATTACGATAATTGTAATAAATTTCTACTTCTACAAACAATAGTAAAATATACTAAACATTGTGGAATTCTTTCCTATTGTTGTAGCACTTTATTCGACAATTCAATTGCTACAATAATGAATAGTTTTTAACTATAAATTGTAGTAAAATTTTCTACAAATTGTTAAGTATTTTTCTACAAGTCTACTACTACATCATTGTAGTAAAATTTTCTAGTCACATTTTTTTCCGTGTATCAAAGCCGGCACATCCACATTAATTTCAGGAATAAATCACTTTCTAACTATATCGACAAACTGCAAAACAGAAATAAATCAGGTTTGTTAACGATGGTCGATGGTCAGTTCAACCCTGTCCTTTCAACTGCGCAGAGCATTACAACAGTACCTCTATACAAACAAGAGCATTTAATTGTGACACTTATTGACTACTCATTTATTCAATACCTAAGGGTCACAATTGTTTGTTAAAATTCCGACCGCTGTCAATAACTACAGTCATCAGCGCGGGTAAATCAACTGGGTTTTTCCAAATTTTATAATTTGCAACGAACTATAGTAAAAACTAGGTGACATCCTGATATTTCAAGCTCCTAGTGAGGTAATATTCATTACAGCACTAAGTGCGATAATATGACTCTTAACAACACTCAAATTAGTTTAATTAATAGCCTATAATGAAACCGACGCAGATGAAACAAATTAAATAAATTTTTTCATCAATTAGTATTCGTTTCTAATACGTGATGGTCGCCGCATAAACGAACAAGGTAATAATTTATTCTTAATGACAAAGAGTAATTACATGTATTTACTGAATGTTGTTACGTAGAATAGCGTTAATTTCTTTATAAAGCCATATTGATTACCATTAATTACTAAACCCCAAGCCCGCATCATTTTAACCGGTAAGAAATTCCATTCATTTGTTTTCTTTTTTTTATTAACGAGTTTTAATTGATTCAGAGTTGCAGTGGTAAAAGCTTCTAAAAATAAAATAATTTATTGGTTACTAATTTGTATATTTGAAGTTTGTAGAAATCTATCTACTATCTTTGTTATTTTAAGACAATTATTTATTAATTGGATATACGAGGTTGTGTCGGAAAATAACTGGACTGTCTTTGTAAAATACATAAAAATATCAATAATACATTGGCCAATTTGCTGTATAAGATATGTGGAGTAAGGTAAATTTGGGGCAAAATGATCAGTCCCCTCAACTAAATATTGCATAATTAAGTTGGTAACAATGTATTTATGTGGTTTCCTTAAATCATATTTTCCATTTGTGCTGGAGTTGGGCTGTGATATATGTTGGTAACACTGTACATAATTTGGCAGCAGTGGGTACCTGACAGATTGTAAAGTTGACAAGGATGAAATAAAGATTCTGAATAGAGACACGAAAGTGAACACATGTAGTTTCATTAACCTCCATCATCACAGTGACCAACGAACTCTTATATTGTTTCTATTATAATTAAGGCCTGAAGATGGCCCTGTGATACCAAAACTAGTCACGTGTTCCTCTGGAACTACTTTGTAAAGACTCAATTTAGTCTTTTCTAAAAAAAAAAAATGAGAAAATGGTTAAAACATTCGAGTTTTGCATTTTTTTTAGAACCAAATTTTAAAAAAGTCTTGAACTAAACGTACATATGTTTTTCTTTTAGAAAAAGTCAAAAATAAACTTTAAAAGTGAGGTACTCCTCTTAATAGTCTCAATCTGAAAAAAAAAAATATATAACTGAAATCAATCATTTTCTGTTTATGAATTCAGCTAAAATAGCATTTTTAATGTTACAATGTATTTAAATATAAATATCGTATACTTTAAAAATCAAAGCATATATATTGTGTTGCATCAGCTCATTATTACTCCAATGAACGACGCTGTTATATCCTACAGATGGAAACCCCAAATAATGTTGATCCAGTAAATATAAACAAATTTCCTTTACAGAAAGTGGCATTAAGTAAATATTAAATGGGAAGAACGATTGTTTATGTACGTGTTAAATATACGATGTGTTGATGTATTATGATACATTTGATTTTGCCGCTTTTAAAAATCATCAATTCATTATCAAGATACTTACTTTTCACATTACGTGAGCAAAAAAATAAAATATGTAGAAAACGTTTAACGAAACGATAGCGGGTGCTATTATTAAGGTTGTTTTTCTGTAAAATGTAAAATTTGAACTTGAATTTAATCTTTATTTATGTATAGGAAATGAATTCCACTGCTCAAATGTGACCAATTTAAAAATAAAAACAGTGGAAAAAGAGAAAAATTCAAAGTCGTCACAGGCACGGTGGGTGACTGTTTTTCTCCTTAAAACTACTCCGTGAAACTACTCCTTTGGGCAACAGGCATTGCAATATATCAAGAGGAAAATAGTAGAGATAGAAGAAAATTTTCAATTCTCTAACTTTGTGTAAACTACCTCTAACTAAAACATTAAAACTATAATAATTAACCGAGGATGTAGACCGTTTTCAAGCGATGCGATAGTAAGAATGAATCTTCTCTTCCAAATTCTTGTTCTTTTTGTATCTAGTTCATTCTTAATCTTGAACATCACAAGGGAATGTTTTTTTAGTTAGGTCTCCCACTACCGATGTTGCCAATTCAATAGAAGGGCGAAGTCCAAAAAGTATTCGTTAGACTACCTTCTTGGCTAGTGAATTTGACATTTCTGATGAGTCCTAATAAGGACAAAACTGGACCAAAAATTACGTTCTCCTTAGGAAGCAAAATCAAAGTTGGAGTATTGAAAACTATTTTCTGTCTGTCTATAGTTCGGGACACATTGAGAATGCAGTATGGCCAGGCATAGGTAATGAATTTATTTTTAATAGGAGACCGGCACACTGTATTGCCGTCTTTCCGATAGCTGTGACAGGGTCGGCCATGTAGTAGGCAATGATATAAAAGCATGTATTCTTGGTTGCATATATGATGACCGTTTGTCCTTCTTTATGTCTAATTGGACGGCTTTCTGCAGAAAAGAACCAACCCACAAATTTGTGATTTTTTGACTTTCGAATAATATTGCATTAAGAACCGTAACATGTACTGTAAAAAAGGATCCATGCCACATTCTGGTATCTAGCGTTATTTATTAACCAAGGAACCAACCGACTAAATTGGTTAAGCAAGTAACCTGCCTCACTGATCTATAGTCTGACCTGAGGTTGCTGAAAGTAAGGACGTTGATATACTACTGATTTGATACTGGTATCGATACTATTCTTTCTAAACCGGGTAATTTAGTACCCGATACTTTGCTTTCGATACTTTACTCATATCAGTTACTACTTTAGTTTCGATACTACTACTACTTTCGTTTCAATATTTTACTAGTTTTGACATTACAATACAAACAAAAAGTATATTGTAAAATCACTTTATGGTACGGTATGTCGGCGTACCCTATGACCTTTTTTTTGTTTTATACTCTTCCCGATATTAGTATCGATACTTTGATTCCGATATCGTTTCGATATGGGTATCGATACTTTGGTTCGTCCGGCATTATTTAAAGACTTGCTAATACCTATGTGACTTGAAGGACAAAAGTATAAAATCCAAAGATAGAAGAAAAAAAATTGTGATGCACCTAATTTCGAAGGATTGCATGCAATTTTATGAACATATAACCGGCACGAACATCGAAGACAATGTGGATGGATTTAGCGGAGCGCTTGATTTTGAACTGGAACCTATGATGGTAGAATAAATTAAAAAAACAATATGTATTTCTTACTTACTTCCTTTAACTATAATTTATCTTTAACTAGAAAGCTAAAATTTATTTTACAGAAAGCCAAAAAATCCAACTGAAATATCTTTTCTAAATTTGTAAGGCTAGAGCCACATTAGACAGACGTTCTTCAGCCACCGATCTTCTACGGCTGGCAAGACAAATCCTATAATCTCTTACAATCAAATCCTTAACTCGCTACATTGAGCTAAAGATCGGTTGAAACTTGCCAAAGTTTCTAAGTTTTATGAAAAAGACCAAGCTAGACGACATACTCTAAATAACGAAATCCCACAATATATTTAAAAAGGTCGAGAATAATCTCCAACTCCTTTGTAATCTAACTTTGATCCATCTTAAGGTGACAAAATTGTTGAAGAATTCTTCGGCCAAAGCTACGTTACATTCTAGTACACATTCCGAGTAAATTTATGGTCTGGCTAGGTCTTTTCAGATCTATCCAGGACTGTATAGATGAGTATGTCCTTCTGGTAATTTCTTCTGCTACTGTGAAAATTCTCGTAAACTTTGTTTACATTACACTGGTACTATTGAATGAGTCCCATTTAATATTTAGGACTAAGGATGTGGAGTATACTCCACATCCTAAGCCCTTATTTGTTTAAGAACCGTCGCGTCGATGTAGATATGAATCGTACCTACCACTTTTGGCTCTGTATATGACTTACGTAGGAAATATCCTGGTGAAATTTCGCTTAAATCAACGCCTCGCTTATATCAAGGGGTGTTAGACTAATAATGGCTGCCATGGTTCTGGTTGGTGTGGTTTTCATGGCTCCTGTTAGCAACCCCCTTGATGTAAATATCATAGGGAGTAGACTAAGAATGACTTTCAGGAATGGCTCTGGTTGGTTTCGTTTTCATGGCTCCTATTATGTTGAGATATGCTTTTCTTTGTATTTGTTTTAGTTTGCGGATAACTGCCAATTAATTGTTGGGTTTTCGGTACCCAGATGGCTGCAACATATTTTAACATAGGTCTTACCATGGCCATGTTAAATACAACAGGTGACCACTATGTGGGAGAGACCCAATGTATGTTTCATGGTTCGACGGCATTGTTCGTGTGTAATATGTGCTTTTTTGACTCTGTTTTCTAGGTGTCAGTTCCATGCATTGAAGTAGTATTAAAAAAAGGCGCTATAAGTATTATTTCATATAGAGATAAAACGTCGCACTAGGCGTGACTTAGAGTCGTAATAATATGGATGCTTCACCAGGTCCCGACTCTCTAAAATTATAAGAATTTTAATTTATTTTGTTTAAAATATTTTTTTCTGTAAACTAGGGTCATATGAATAATCAATGCATTTTTAAAAATTGGAACAAAATAAAATGGAAAGAAAATACATTCTTAAAAAAGAAAAATTTATTGTCCTTTAAACAAAATAACTATCTTATAACTGTGAGGCCGTATTCTCTCAGATTTATTTGATTTTTGATTAGTGGCATACATCGTAAAAACACACCTCTTTAGCCACTTGTTATATAAACTACTATTATTTATATCAGAAGAATTATGAGGAGGGACAGCATTATCTCTTAAACGATGAAATGCCAAAAAAAGCTTTTAGTACTGAACACTGTATTGTGGTGGTTTCCAAGAGCCTCTATTTATAAACTGCAACCGCAGACATTCTGACCAGTGGCGACTTGCGACTTGTGTAATAGGGAGGGCACCAAAAAATCAGTACCAAAAATCATTTAAACTTAAGCGGCTTAATACGAAACTTTTTAATTCCTTTACTTTCATGGCAAATAATTATTATGAAGAAAATAAGCAACACCACGCCAGATCAACATAGCAAAACAAACCACAAAGCAATCGCCAGATGGGCTGCCTGGGCTGAGAGCTGACTGAGCTGGGCCCGCCAACGCATGTATTCAAAATACATAATTTCTTTTAATTACTCCACGATGTACACGTTGACTTCGGTAACCTATGGCAACCGTCCAGCGATTCGCCCTGGGCTGCTGGTACTACGCCTTTACAATAATTATAGCGCGCACTTATTATGAAAAACCATATTATTCGTATTGTGCAGGTCCGTCTCGTCCGTAGCTAATTAAATTGTTTGGTTACAAACATTATTTTTGCATTTATTTATATTTGACTCTTAAATTGTTAATAAATTTAGGAGGAGTTAAATAAAATTACTGATTAAGTATAAGGAAATACTAATTTGTAGATAACTCCTGTTACTTCGCAGGGAGGGTGGCGCCCTAGCGCCCTCCCTCACCAACCACCACTGATTATGACGTACAGGACCTTTAGGAAATCTGAAAGAAAACATGTGTTGTGTGTGTGTGTGAATAAAATAGCCTTGGACATGGTTCATTAGCCACAGGATGATTATATAAGTCAATCAAATTTATAAATGAGGAAACTAGATAACTATTTCTATTCTTATGTCTAGAATAACCATAATTAAAATTTCACTTAAAACAGTTGTTATTTGGGCTTTATTTGTTAGTTAAAATATGTTTCATACACGGTTTCCTACCATTTTCGTGTTATATGGGAAAATAAAACTCATGCACAGCATAAAATATAATTTCTTAACGATAATAAAATAAGAGAAAACCGTATTTATATGAAACAATTATCTTAAAATATTTTAAACCGGAAACTATTTAAATAAGAAAAATATAAAAACACATTTTTCAATTACTATCCTGTTTATTGTTATCATTTTGTATACTAATCTATTAAATGTTTTTCCTATCGATTTCTTTTTATCAACTGCATTCCTACTATTGTAGTTACAATGAGCACATAAAACTAACGAAATCAAAACAATGTGACAGCTGTTTGACGCAAGTGTAGCATCAATATGGCGGACTGATGTCGCTTTTGACCACGTGATTGCGTCTCCCTATCTTGCTGTCAAAGACGGAACCTAGGCAAAGTTGCATAGTTTAGGAGATCTGGAGGTTTTAGTTTTCATCTTTCTCTCTTTTCTTGGAATTGATAGACAGTAAATGGTCCTTACAACACTGTTCCAAAATTTTGAGAGCTACTTGAATTTTTTGCGAGTATGTTCCTAAAATTCTCTGTTTGCAGAATGATCAGGTATCTCTTAAATTTTTTTTCCACTCTGTATAATCTAACTCTATTGATCATCATGAGGTGGCGGAAGTTCTTTACATCCTGATGCAACAAAAAATTTGTTTTGATTAAAGAAATTGTATTTACTTCTCTATCTCATTAATTTAAAATTATAATTTAAAAGAATAAATATTTAACAGTAAATCAATTAGATCCTATGAAGCGTAACAGTCAGTTAATAAGTAATATTTATCTTTTTATAGATACCGTTCATTCTAAGTTACCTACTTTAGTAATAAACAAATTGTAGCTGGTAAGAAATGTTATATATTATTTTATTAATGACAGCACGTAAATACCAATGTTAATGTATAGCATTTTAATAACGCATTTACAAGAGTAATGTAAAGTATTTGACCTTCTTTCTACAACTATAAATTTCAATGATAAATATTAATATTTTGCACATTAGGAAAATAATCAAATTAAATAATATTATTGTTTTAGTTCTTTTATTATTACAGGGTATCTATAAATAGTATGGTCAAAAAATATATAATTTTTAAATAATTCTTTAAAATTAGTCGGTATCTAGATCTGATTTAAAACTTAGGAATGTTCTCTTTGCGGTTTTCAAGACTCTTTCCAAATACTCATCCGATACCTTGTATAGCCATTATCTTGCGAACTAGACACCATAAAGTAATATGTTTTATTGACAATGAAAATATCAAGTACTAAATATCATCCTGTGAAAGTGGATAAAGTACTAACACCCAACATTAAAATTTCACAGCTAACTTTAATTATGATATTTCTGGCTGACCAGTTACTTACATTGATCATTTATTAGATATATTTTGTTTTAAAACGTTTTATCCATCTTATTTCTTACTTAGATGAAAGTATAATATGTTTATATTAGAAATATTGTTGGGTTTAATTGGAGTCGGTATTATTTAGAAAATAAAACGAAGAGTAAAGTTGCATCATATCTATATTCAATAATGATGTTGGTCATTCAATTTTTATTACAAAATATACTTACCTAATGTTTCTTCAAGAAACAAAGTGATTCTATCAGGAGTACGCTGTTCGTCAGGAGCACGATGATCTACAAGAAGCACACCATTCTACCTGGAGAACACCGCTCTACCAGGAACATACCGCTCTAACAAGAGCACACCGCTCTATCAGGAGCTAGTCTGCTTTACCAGAGAGCTACGCCAGGCACTACGCCACCCTACCAGAAGAATAAATTGTGTTTTTAGACGATGGTAACAGGCCACTGAACAGAAGGAGTATAAAGAATTGATGTTACAGGATGGAGCTAAAGAATTAAAACAAAAAAATTGTAAGGAGAAAATAATAGGTGCGAGAAAATAATAGGTGCGATAAATATAGCAGTAAATAGGGAAAGTAGAGTATCATGCATATCTTTAAAAGTTAAAATTTAACAGTTAGATTAAGAGGTAGTAAATATATAAATATATTAAATATCATGTAGTACAGTTTCTAAAGAAATTCAATAGGATTAGGATAAAAATAAAGTAGACTACTACTAATTCAATCTACGCTTATGGGATGGCAGGAGGATATGCTTATTTCATGAAACATTTGTTGTTTTTTTCGATGGCCAGAAAATAGATACTAATATTTCTGTAATAAAAATATACCAGCTTTAATTCATACACCGAAAAAAAATTCTTACCGTGGCAGTAAGAAAAAGTTAATTAAATATGCCTCAGCTAGAAGATTTTACCGTGACAGTAACACAAGACTTGCTAATATTTAGATTACTAAGAATTTATTCGACTGCGGCAGTAAAACTATGTTACAGCTCTGGTCAAATATTATTACAGAGGTAGTAATTTTTTCTTACGGCTACAGTAAAAATGTATAACTACCACCAATATCTCGGATTACCATACGTAACATCTAGTTATAATGCTGCAGTAATACTGTCTTACTGCTTTGTTAAATCTGCTCTAGTGCAGCAGTAATAATTTCTTACCACTCTAGTAAAACGGTTTCACTGTTAGAGTAATAATATCTAACCACTCTAGTAAAACTGCTGTACTGTATCAGTAATATTATCTTACTACTACAGTAAAACGGTATTATTGTTACAGTAATAATGTCTTACCAATTTAGTAAAACTGTTTCACTGCTACAGGTATAATATTTTGCCACTATAGTAAAATTGTTGTACAGTTACAGTAATAATAGGTTACTACTACAGTAAAACGGGTTTACTGTTATAGTAATAACGTCTTACTATCATGGTAAAAATGTTTTACCAAAATATAATTTATATTAAAGGCTGAAATAGGTTTAACAAAGGTAAATATTTTTCTCATGAACTCAAAAAATAAACTCTTTCCTTTCGCTTCAAAGAAAAATATTTACACAAAATTAAATCAATTTCAGCTAAATAAATCGATTTGCTTAATTTTTTCCTCTGGAAAATCTTCGGTCAATTTTTCATAAAAGGATTGACAAAATAAAAAAAAAGAAAAATTGTTTATTTTGAAATCAGCATAGCACAGCAGAGCTAAAATGTTTTTATAATTTTTATAAGGTACAAAAAAACATTACATTTTTAATCCAAAGCTGCAGGAACGGAAGTTTACTCGAAAACCATTCGAGATATAAATGTCAAATTTGGATAATAAAACAACATCAATTTTGCCATGGTATTTTCTTTAGTCATACAAAATTCCTCGAATTTTTTCTTAAAATAAGATGCCTTATGCTTTTTTCATCTAATAATTGAAAGAAATTATCATCAATGCCCTCATCTAAAAATAAAAATTAAATTTGTGTGGAACGACAATTCAAGTTTAATGAAACGTAGTATTTGCAACTGAAAGTGAACTTGTTTATTGTCACTTAAGTGTTTTGATCAGTAATCTACAATATTTTTATATTTAAGGTTTTTTTTATGATTTTTATCACTATATAAAGCATAACCAGGTTGTTCAAGATATATTTTTTAAGTAATCTCAAATAGCAATAGGTTTTAGGAGTTTTAGGTTGTTTTTATGAGCTTTCCCGCTCAAATTTCGCGATCGCAGCAGAAAGTTAGAGACTAGAGTAGAAATGAAACGCTCGAAAATGATATGGATCGATACGATTGGTATCGCTATCGCTATGTCTCATTGAACACAGCTTTCTTTTAAATCTAACAAATTTATTGCTCTGTGAATCTTAACCAAACATTTTTAATAAATTTTAATCTAAAAACTTTCTCTTGGAAATATTACATTTTTGATACTGCGAATATACTCCGGTGCAGTTAAAACATTTCTAGACCGTATAGCTCATCCTCAATTCGAAATAAAAGCATTCATGCATTATGCATTTCCCGCCTTTTTTACTAATGTATAAATAAAAATGGATACAGGTACTATATTTAGATAAGTATATTATTTCGAATTACTTACCAACGAAACTATGAACTAGGTCCGAAAACCCCCACTCCGTTAACAGTGCACAATATTCCATATTCAATATTATACCATTTATACCCCCAGATAGAAATTACGCAGCACTTCGCACTTCTTCATGCACGCTATGACCTAAGCTTCGACTTCAACCCCTGTGCAAAAGGATATGATCGAAGCTCTTCGTCATTAATCGTAACGGTTCGGTACATTTGTTGTTAACCTGTCTTACCGTGGTTGTTAGAAAAATATTACTATTTTGCAGATTCAGTATGCTAGTTTTACGGTGGTAGTTATAAAAATGTTACTAGTAAAGGTCTAACTGCGGTAGTAATACAAATTACTGATTCAGTAAGAAAGGTTTACTATGATGGTAATACGAATAATAGTAATTCTATTTCTAACTGGAGTAGTAAAAAAATATTACTGCCACGGTAAGAATTTGGACTGCAAAACTTAGTTTACAGTCCTAGTAACACATCTAACAGTTGTTGTTAGACAATCTAACAGTAGCAGTAAAAAGTTTTACAGCCATAGTAAACTTTTTAGTAGTAACACTTTCTTACTGAAGCGTTTTCCTCAGTGTAGTTTAGAACGGAAACAAAGATAAAAAAAAATACAAATTTGTAATATTTTATTTTATTTAAAAAAATGAATGACTTCAAAGTAGTTTTGAGATATGATAATATAAAATAAAAAGAGCATACATTTGTAATTCTCGCACTAAGCAATTCACTCATAAACTTATTCAAGAGACAATGTTTTGAAAATAATAACAATTGGGATAAAGAAATATTTTTCTAGTTTATTAACTATAACAAAATTTTGGTTGCTGAAAAAATGTGAATAATATATTGTTATAGGGTAACCAAAATATGTTGCCACTACACAATAAGAAGAAAAAAGAAGAAATAAGAAGACGAGGCTAACAACGTACTACCTTTGCCAAAGTCGCCATCAGCACCAATTCCAGGGACTATCACTTAGTCAAAAATATGAAGGCAATCCAAATCCAGGTACCATACCAAGCAATTTCAGGGTTACCCGATCTATGGCAGAAAATGGGCCAAATTTCTGAACTCCAGAATACAAAGCTACAAAGAGACTCGAAATACAAAAAATGAAGGAGACCAAGCAGTACCAGAAAGCTCTCAGAGAGCATGAAACATGCCGCTAAGGAAACGACATAAATTTGGATCCATTTGAGTCTGTGAGAACCAAATCGACAGCTTGGAAAAGATGAATCTAAATGTAAAGGAAAAATCAAGAAACAAGAGAAAATCTATATGGAATGGACTAAGGTTCAATGAAAGAGGTAGCAGCCAAGTACAGCAGCAGTCTCACAGTAGCAAGCCACATAAGCAGTCGAGAGCAGCGAGTAAACCAGAGTGTCCAAAGCCAAAGTCTATTAGAAAAATGGATAGACTACCGCCGCCAAAAGGCTTACATGGTACAACATCCGAAGGATCAAGCCAGATCGTGAAAGAACCAAGTACTTCAATTTTCAATTTTCAATTTTCCATCGGGGGAATAATGTAATAATTGGCATTATTATTTAAAAATTTCACAAACATTCTAAATAGTATTTTTTAATGTTTTAACTTAATATTCAAAAGAAAACGCACGTATTGAAATAAAACAAAAAATTAGGTTATTACTCTAGTCAGTCTATTAAATGGCTTACATTGGACTGGAGAATTATCCAAGGTAGTAAGTTAATATTCTAAAAAGAAACAACTGTCACGTAATATTTTGAGTTTAAATAGACAGACTAGTCTTGAGTTTTTGTGTACTAAAAGTACATATCTTTAAATTATTTAAAAAGTGTTGTTTGTTTTTTTTTGAGATAATTAATTGATTTCCATAAAAAATGCCAATTTTGCCATTTTCTTCCCAAATTTTTATTTATTTTATATTTATCATTTATCCTCTATTTACAAATATTATTTTATTTCAATATTTATTCCATAAATATTGTTTGATTGTTTATTCTTGAGACTATTAGTCATTTTGGAATTATTTTAAATATACACTTGTTACTATTTTCTTTCCAAAACCAGTTATGAAATATTTCGAGCATTTGTAAAGCCTCGGCTTTTCTACCCCTTACGACTAGAAGATACAATAACTAGTTGCCAAAGCCGCTCGACTATGCTATTAAGTAATCAATTTTTTTTTAAATTTCATTTTTTTTAATATTTTTATTTGCCACTGGTGAATGAATGTTTCTTCTAGACTCCAGGAATCTTCGGCTGGTGATAGAGCTGCCTTCATCCCGTAACAATATATTGACAACAGTAGTTAAAGACATAGCAGTCGTTACAAATGGATCTTTAGGCTACCTGGTTGTTACAGTGGTGATACGAGTAATCAATAGGCATTCAGATTAATTGGTTGTTACAGTATATGAGGCAACATTGTAAGCACCACATAGTCGTACCTTTAGTTTTGACTTTCATGTCATTTTAGTTTAAGACTTCTTAGTCAATTTTATTTGAGGTTATCCAAATGTCAATGTCAGAAACGTGATGTCCTAGAGGGACATCAGATTCACCTCTAGGAACCGCGGGTTCAGTTGTGCCATCTCGGGAAAAAAGTTCTGCAGAGCCCGGGCTGGCACATCAGAATCACGCGAGTGATATTTTTGTTTTTTCTCAGAATATAGAAAACCTCAGTACAATATTAAAACCGAAGAAATAATAAGTCACTTCTTCGTGTGTGAACCCCATTCTCGTATCAAGATCGCATTTTTGTATCAAGCTGCTTCAGACGTTAAGTGTGGGCCCACAGGAAAATAAAGATGAAGGTATCCCGACCCAGAGCCACTAGTAAAGGTAGGGTGAAAAGATTGTTATTGTTTAATTAAAAGAAATAAATTATTAGCCAGCCCAAATTCACAGTCTATTATAAACGCAACATTTTGGTCCTTCGAGCCGGATAAATAATAATTTATTTAATTGTTGATTAATCTAATTTTTTATTTTAAATAATATCCTTGTGGACCATACTTAATGTGTTTTTTTATATTAGTTCTATAAACCTTCAAGTGCAAATTAGGATAGTGTTACTTTTTTGCGGGACCTTGAGCCTTTTTACAGAGTTCACATTAATTTGAATTCAATTTCGAACGTTTTAGGCGCAGCTAAACCAATTATCCCGTTTTTTTTATTGAAACTTGTCTTTTGCCGAAATCGTTCGATTTATTCGAATTATTTACATTTCTACAGAGAGCTTTGACCATTTTGAACTTTGCCCTTGTACTATTTTTTAACGAAATTAATTAGTAGATAAATTTTTCTCGCATTTCTTCTCGATTTTATTATGGTAGAAAAAATCAAAATATATAATTCCTTAAGACAAACAGTTATTAATCAGTTAACCGAGTTACATGCTGCCGCTACTGCTGCTGAAGCAAATAAAGATAAACGTACCATATTTAAAGTTAGATACACTCAAATTGAAATGATTCGTGAGGATTTCAACAAATATCATGGCAATGTCGTTAGTAATGTACTCTCTTTACCGGATGCTGGGGACATAAATCTTGAAGATAAGATTAGGAAAACATTTGAAACCGCGTATTTTGAAATTCGCGCGATACATACTGATCTTTTTGATGACAAGATTTCATCGTTAGATACAACTGTTCAACACGACCCTGCCAAATCCAACGTAAAGCTGCCAAAGTTAGAATTACATAAATTTGCCGGTGATATAAAATCCTTTTATTGATCTTTATAATGCTTTAGTTCATAACAATAATTCAATCTCGCCTGTAGAAAAATTTTCGTATCTTCAAGGTACTCTTCGAGGTACACCATTAGCTTTAATTCAACGCATACAACCTACTGACGATAATTATCCCATCGCATATCAAACTTTAATAGATAAATATACTTATAACAGACGCCTTGCTTCTAATCATTGGAATCGCATGAATTCTGACAATTCAAACGCTTTATCACATTTATTAGAAACTTTTAAAGAAAATATCGCCGCCCTAAAAAATATGGGATACCCTACTGAAAATTGGGATTTTGTATTTGCCATGATGTTATTGAAACGCTTAGACAAACCGACAGTTACAAGTTTTCAACTGCACCATAAATCTAAAGACGTTCTAGACGTACCTTTGACACAATATTTTTTATATAATACTTTTTTATATTTTAAAATAAAAGTATCTTTAATAGTTACTCAGATTCTGATTTCCTACAGTATATACCTACTTAGGTCTTATCGCTGTTGTCTTAAAAATATAATTTTATTTCGATACTAAATTCCAAGAAAGAAAATTAATGATGTAAAAACATTTATAAATTTTCCGTTGGTCTTTGAGCTCTGATCTTTTAATCATCAATGAAGAGAAAATAAAGCAGACAATTATTCGATAAACAATAAAACTTAGTATCTACATTTCATATATCCCATTTTAGAGATTTAATACAGCATAGTTATGAAACACACAAACATCCTATTTAACATATAACTAACTGTACCTACCTATTTAAATTAGATTTATTTCACCTATAAATTCAAATTAACAAAGAACACGTATTGCCACAATGTAACAATTCAATAAATTTAATTTCTTTGTCAGAAGTACAACCATTTTATTCAGAATTTTTGTTTACAAGCTACGTTAACCTTGAAATGTCTATAATAATGTAATGGTAATGGCCAGTCCAAGGCTCGCCAACCAAATGTTTGACCTTAAAGTTAAATTTATCAACAGGCATAAATACCTCTTAATCATAATTATTACATAAGTGTATAATTACATAAATATACTACTCTAAAACAGATTATGGAAACAATAATAATATCACAGAATGATGATGAAGCGACTGGAATATTAATGGCCAATCTTAAATTATTTTGCTTCTGTTTAAATCTGACAAGTTATGTGAGTAAAATACCGATTGTATTGAAGATGCACACGATCATTTCATATAGAAAATGTAAGTGTTAAAAATGGAAGTTGTTTTAATATTCATGTTGGTCTCTGTGTAGTAAACATGTTTAAAATTTTTATTTTGCATGAGAAACTTTGAATGATTTTAAGTTATTAAAACAACGTCGGTTCGTCGTTCTCCATTTAAATTAAGTTTAGGTATTATATTAGTTCTTGATACAAGCCAGAACAATGCACTGTAGTCACAACAGACAAAAAAAAACAATAATAATTGAAGATTCAAATAAATAATAATTATTTACTCATAAAAATAGGAAACAACTTTCACTTTAAAGCTACCGTTTGGGAAGACGAGACCGAGACCGATTTCTAACGCAAAGCGACGGTGAAGGAGATGGGAAACGGTCTCTATACATCTGCACACATGTAATTTTCCTTCGCTTGTCCTTAATATAATTACATTGTAGTTTCCATAAAACATACTTATCAGCTCCTATCGTATACCAAACCTCTGTATATCATTACTTTTTTCGTGCTTGTAAGCTCCAGATACTGCTTTTTTGGAAAATAAAAATAAACGTGTGATTATTAATTGCTTAGACATTTAAAGTGTTTATAAACCTAATATGATTGACTTTGGGTTACATAATGTTACTTTAGGTTATATTGCCTTAGATATATAAAGGACGGGATTTTATGAAATTAGTTGCTATATTTTAATAAAACAACGTTGTATGTCCACGTCTGCTACAACTAGGGGCGGCTCGTGACCAAAATTTTGGGGGTTCACAGTAACAGAATATAGATGTTGGTACAGATATAGGTATAAAACTGTCAGTGTTTCAAAAAGGTATATTGTATACTTTCTAAAACCTCGAAAGTTTTTTTCATATATCTGTACTGATATCTATATTCTGTCACTGTGTTTTGTGTCACCTTGTTTTGTGGAAATAGGGTGGTTAAAACGTTGTTCTATGTTTAAAAATAAAGCATAAGTGAGAGTAAAAAACGTATTTATTAATTTAAATTTAAAACATCATTGGGTTGAGTAGGTAACTAAAATTTGTAATTATTATACTCTTAAGAGTTAATATCTAATAGGAGAGGCACAACGTTATTACACCGGAGTATGTAAGTCAAATTAGAAGGCCCGTATTATACTCCTACCACTTTGTCAGTTGATTATTTCGACCACATACAAGGTTGTTCCACGAAAAACTCGAATGTGCCCGTACTGGCAGTTACAACGTTGTTCCAACATAGCATTGAATTATATTTTAAAGTGAGTAGTGACTTAAAAATTAAAAATGCTAAAACGGGCGCATTTTTCTTCAGACCGGGATAAAAATAGTGCAAAAAAAGTTGATGAGGCAGTTAGGTGAAATGCAAGATCAAATTAAAAAGAAAATAGTTTTAACGAATAATCAACAGTTAGGCTGTTTTTATATCATTACCATTAGATATTGTTTATACAGGGGTAAACGTTATCCCTTCTGAATACTTACTGTAAGAATATCGAAAATAAACTACTGTTATGCAACACCCTGCCGTAGCCTGCGGCTATTATAGGAAACATACAGGTAGAAAAAGAAGTGGAATATTACTCATCGCCCTACAGTGTGCTGCGGTTATCTTAAGTAAAAGCACAAGTAAAAGAATATAGAATAGTTCATAAATGTCATTACCCGTCAACAATATTCTAGACGACAGTTCGAGAAGGTTCGAGAAGGGTCAAGCAAAGATGATCCTGACGTCAGTTTTCAGTTTTATGATAGACGTTACATGATATGTTATCAGTTGTATAATTGTTGTTAAAGTTGAGTTGAAATAAAATGCGATACCAAAATCTGTGTAACACTACTTTAATTTATAAAACAATACAATTATATTAAAAACAGTAAAGATCTTATTATAATAATTCGTGTTTGGTTCATTTACTAATCAATATATTTCACCCCACGCATGTATTTGTTAACATCAACAAGTTCTTAATATATTCCCTCGAAATATCCCATAAATAAAATCTTAAGTTTGTTTGAATATCGTATTATACAACATCGCTGTCGTCGTCATATTTCTTATATTTGAAAAAATCATGCGATTTTTTGAGTAATTCTATATAAAAATATTATCGGGCGGTAATTTCGAAGAGGAAATCAAGCAATTTTATTAAGACGAAATATTGATTTAAGCCTTTTATAACCTTACTCTTTAAATTAACAGAATAGACGTTCGCTATTCTTGCATACATATAGATCATTATGAAGTCGAGCAATTCTTGATGATTTTTCTGTTTTTCTGAATTAATACAGGGAAAAACTTGCGTTATTCCTTCTGAATACTTTTTCAGTAATTCTTTATAAAAATAATATCCTTTAAAATACCGAGAGGTATTTTGCAAGAGATTTCAATGAGACAAAATACTTATTTAACCTTGTCTTTATGATCCTACTGTTTGAATTAAGCAAACTAGACGTTCGTTATTCTTGCATAAATATAGATCATTAGGAAGTTAACGATTCTTAATGACATTTCTGTTTTCCTGGATTTATACAGGAGAAAACGTTGTTATCCCTTCTAAATACTAAATTCAATAAATAAATAATGTTTGTTAAAATACCGGGCAGTATTTTCTAAGAGGAAATCGAACAATTTCATTGAGACTAAACACACATTTAACTTTGCCTTTCATGATCCCACTGTTTGAATTACGCAGAATAGACGTTTGCTATTCTTACATAAATATAGATCATTAGGATGATTTTTCTGTTTCAATGGATTTATACAGGGATGAACGTGCGTTATCCTTTCTAAATAAAAATTTAAAAATTTCCTTTGATATGGTTTTAAAATAAAAAAAAATACTTTTTTTCAGTGTTTTATAAAAATTATATGCAGTGGGATCTTTCCTCTTAAAGTTCGGAGCGGTATTTAAAAGCAATCAAGCGATTTGCAATTTTATTAAGACGAAAAAATATTGTCTTGTCTTTAATGATCCTACTGTTTGAAGTAAGCAGAATATAGACGTAAAGAACATATCATTAGAAAGTCCAGCGATTCTTGATGATTCTTCTGGTTTTATGGGTTTCAATGTAAATTATTATAAAAATAGAAAATACAACCAGCTTGCAACGATACAGAAGAAAAGACTCGATATGAATAAATCGTTGTTTTTTAGAATTAATTTGTCAAATTGTATTGCTAGGGATCAGCAGAAGAACTTTTCAATAATTACAAAATTCCGGCTTAAACTCTAAAACGAAATTCAAGCGTGTTTTCCAAAACCAGCGCAGGAACACGACCGGTTTATAATGGCACTGTAACAACTAGTTCATGGGCTATCATTAGTGTAAGTGTGTTACATAGATTCCTGGCTGGAGGTGATTTCCAGTGGGAATCTATTACCAAGAAGTTACGGGGTTCTATTAAAACAATAATTATCTGATTGTACAGCTGTATAGGATTCCTTTATTTATGAAGAGTTGATAATTATGTACAAGAGAAAAAAAAAAGAAACCAATTTCAAATCCTTTTTCAATAATATATATATACAAGGTCGGTGGCTGATAACTTGCTAAGATTAGATCATATAAGAGGTAGAGATTTTCTCAGTCCAGTGTATTTTATATCAATGATTAATTAACTTTGTAATATTTTAGAAAAAGAAGAATGTATAGGTTATGTTTTATGAATAAAAAAAAAAATGAAATGCACTTATTTAAAGAATATTATAAATTTTACCGATATAGTATATATACTGTATGGTTTACATCATATCGTAAGTCATGCGATTAAATTATGTATACTTAATATTTACAATTATAACTTTTTACAGTTTTCCCGGCCTGTTTCCGGAAGCAAATTATTGCTTAAAGCAGAGGGTATCAACCAAATTAATACATAAAAAGGAGTTAATTTACTTGTGTTGTCCCTTTATCTGTTTGTCCCAACCCCAGAGAACAAAGACGTGGTTGAAAAAGTTGTTCGATAACCTTTAATATGACTACAGGAAGATATAGCCTACTATCCCTAAGTTAATCATTGAATAGCAAAATAGACACGATTATATATTTATGAGAGGCATGCAAGCTTATCTGTGTGTGTTTGGTCCTGGAAGTTCTGCATTCACGTGGCCAGAGTAGGTCCCAGATCGAAGCAGGTAGGTAGTAGCTTCGTGTACATGCAGGAGTATCCTTCAGGATCTTAAAGCGGTGGGTACTGCGGGATGGATATATAAAAGCAGGTGTACATGCAGGAGTCCAAAATACCTTTTACCATAGGCTTGGAGCCGAGTAGATATATTCAGCGAGTAAAGGTACAAATCGTAACCAAAGAAAAAAAAGGTCTACAAAGAGAAAATACATTGTTAGCACTCTAATATAAGGAATATTAAATAAAGAAAATAGCAGAAATTGTTAGTTTGACCTACCTTGGCTGGTGGATGACCTTAAAAGGTGAGAAATAATATCTTTTATCTTTTAAATTTTTAAACAAACATCCTCATAAAGAGATTCTTCGTTTGTATGACAAACCGAAGTAAAATATATTTAAAAATTCAAAGATTTTTGGAAATATCCGCAAATTGCGACAATGTGACTATTCACATCAAAAAGTCCAAAGATAAGAGGATCAGTTTTTTTTTTTTTTCCTCATTCAATTTCTCACCAAAATCTAGTGATTTTGAATTTTAAAAATATTGTAGGTACTGGTAAGCAGATTTTTGGTGTTGCTGAGGTAGTCTACCAACTTCTGTGAAGGGGAGCCAGAAAAGAAGAATTGTGACAAGGTAATTAGAACAAAGTTGAAAAATCCAAAAAAGAAGAAGATGAAAATAAACATAAACCTCCTGGTATGATAACAGAACTCCTTTATAAATAACGCCTCAATTCACACATATTTCTAAATCCAAAAGGTCTGATATTTGATTTTTTACAATTATTTAAGATATATAAGACTGATAAAATCTCATCCCTAATATATTTCTAATGTGGCAAAATAAAACCGTTACAAGTGGTTATTAAAAAAACTGTCTATTTCAGAATATTTAAACACAAAATTTAAACAAAAGCCTGTCAATTATTTAGCAATGTTCATCATGCCATGTCGGCTCATGTCACTCATTTAAAATTGAAGGAATTTTGAGAATATTGCAACCCTACACTAGAGATAGGTACCTTTTAGGTATCTTAAAGGCTTGGAAAAATATTAAACAAGACAGAGTGGTCTTAAGTTGAGTTAAAGTTATTGTATTCAAAAAAATCGAACCATGTGTAAAAATCCCAAAAAATCTAATTAAAAATTATAACAGTGTACAATGGAAGAATAAAGGATAAGAAGAAGAAGAGGAGGCCGTCAGATCGAGCTAAAGAAAGAGATCAAGATATATTATTATCATCAGAAATAATTTCCATGGCAACGACAGGTTCCGCAATTAAGCTGTGTTGGGCGCGGTTAGCACTTGGATGAGTAATCTTATCAACACACTATCAAAGATGTTAGTAGGTAAATTTGTATTATTCTGCTAGAAAAATTATCATTTCGAATTCATTACAAGAATTAGAATGGTGGCAGAAAAATGTTGGAATAGGTAAAGTTATAAAACCTAAGCTGTTCTCGAGAGAGGTATTTTTAGATGCTTTACAGTCTAGTTGGTGTGCCTTTTGTATGGTTTTAAACACCATGAGTTTTGGAACAACCAAGAATTAAAACTACACATTAACTTCTTAAAAATCAAGGCACTATTTTATGCTTTAAAATCTCTTGCATATTACGGAATATGATAACCAAACAGCCATGTCTTGTATAAATCGAGGTTGAATCATTATCATGTAAAATATTGTAAAAAAAGCTGTGGAAATTGTGTGAGGTGATGCATATTTTAGTTTTTGCCAGTTATATCTCGTCGACAACAAAAACACAAATGCAGATAAGGAATCAAGGTCAATTATCATAGATATAATTTAAACGACAAAGTATTAAAGGATATTGTAAAAAGGTTTAATTATCAGGAAATAAATTTGTTTGCCAGACAAATAAATTAGAAAATATAAGATTTATTTCATGGATGCATTTACCTTATATTGGACAATAGTCAGAACAATACGTTTTGCTTTTCCTGCTGTTTTGCTATTATCAAGTTCAAACCAGAAAAATGTTTGCTTATCTCTCCTTATAGAAAGAGCCATCCATGCCACAACAAGATTTCCCTGGAGACACAGAAAAAAGTTTTAAAAAAAGCCTTCCCGGTGGTGAAATACACTTTGAACGGTACAATAAATCTAATATTAAATACTTAAATGAAATGAAATGTATTGTATATAATAAAAGCACAATCGTTCTGACATTGGCTAATTGAACACGAATTGATGTCTAAATTGCATTGATTAGCCAGTCGCATTAGTCTAGGTAGAGGCGCATGATAATTTTAACGTCTCTAACACTAGGTGCCCTAAATCAATATGTGGCCCGTTTTACGAAATATTGGAAAGTATAAGGTGAGACACCTTCTAAAACATTTTTTACATTTTATGATAATGCTATAAAAAAACGCAATGACTCATCTGCTAACACTATTATTGATTTGGAAATTAAATCAATTATTTGACCTATTCTTAAATTGTACAATAATTTTATTATTCTAATTCACTTTTTACGTTTATTTTTATATAAATAATTATTCAGAAAATCAACTTTTCTTACTCTGAAGATCTATAATGTAATTATATCAAGGACAAGCGAAGGAAAATTAAAAAATTAATCGACTTACCTTAAGGAAAATTAATTATAATTATCCGAGTTTGTTCGTACTTATAATTATTTCCCATTCCACCCTAATATAATTCGTCGGCTTACTGCTAAAAGTGACCAAGTCAAAAAAATCTCATTTTTGTTTTTATCGACCAAATCACTTAAAACTATTTACTCTATATCTGGAAAAATTGACTAAGCTAGTAACTAATTTAAAAAAGTTTGGGTATTTATAACATTTTATTTTAGGTCACTAGTTTAAACTAGTTTAACTGTTTAACTGGCTTAAAACTGTTTATCTCAAAAGTTTGTTTATCTGACTTGGTCAATTTTGGCAGTAAGCCGACGAATGTAGATACATAATTATTTCCCAGATATCAGGTGATTTTCTTAACTCGCACTTCAATGGAATGATATATAGAGGTTTACACGATTAAGAGCAATGAAGATGGGGCATTTTGCTTATTCTAGAAAAAATACGTACTGATGAGTACGTTTCAAGGAAACTACAATGTAATTATATCTGCGGACTAGCTCAAAATTATAATTAATCTTTCTTAAGGTAAGTCGATTATTTTTTAATTACCTATATGAAACACATTTGGAAAGACGCGACCTGTCATCTGTCGTCTCTCTTTGTCAAGCGTTCCCAAATGTTAGCTTAAGCCTTTTTTTTTATTTTAATTCAAGACTATTTTTTATTTAAGTAGGTATCTACGACATTTTGTTCAAATTGTTATTATATTTAAAAGTTCTCGTTATTTTTTATTTTTATAATCATTAGTAATTTACCATATTGTTATATTTAATATTAGATTCTTTTAAAGTTCAGGAGAAAAACATGATCAATTAAAGAATAGGGTATTCCAATCATTATACCAACAAGCTATAATTTTACAAACATACAAAAATATCTAGTTGTTAAAAATATAGATACACATAGGTACTTTTTTCTTCTCTATTTATTTTATCCCCTCGTTTTGTATCGGGATAGTTATAGTTCATCTTCAAGTCATAGCTACGAAAAGTAAAAATGATATACATTATAATACAAGAAATAAATAATAAGATTTTTACGGTCTATGGATGGCCTCATTATAAGACGGAGCAAGGGTAATCTTTACAACTTAACTCAGGTAATGTAAGGGTGACAGTACGAAAATGGGTCTGGCAATAATTATTTTGGGGGAGACGGTACAAACTGGAACAAAAGCAGGTATAATTTTTGCGTGGTATAGAAACTGGGACGGTACGAATACAAAGTGGGACGACACCCTTTTGTTACCACAGCAATTCAGACATTAAGGTATCGTAAATGTGCATCCCCTTTAAAATAAATACATAAAGTACCTTGCGGGGTCTTAAGATTTTTTGAATTGCCGCATAAATTGGTAATACAAGACTAAATTTATTCAAAAGGCCATTGAGCTACTTTAGAACATCTGACACAAAAGATACTAACTACATACCTACACTTACAGAAAAAAATGAGCTGACCCTAAACGAAACTCAATTTATATTAGGTATGATAATAAACCTATCTTAAATAAATCCCAACAATGTTTTTAAAATAAAACTGATACCTAACTATAAATAGAAATATTTAGAATAAATAATTGTAAAATGTACAACTGATCTTGAAAACAACATATTAATTTCTTCTGGTGTCAAACTTTTTTATGCTTAAATTGATGATAGCAGAATTAGTTGAGATAATTTTGACAATAGAGATTACACATAATAAACAAATATTCTGTCAACAATAATTCATAGATACTTCATAAAAAAATTCGACAAAATGAGTTATATAATTTATTTTTCCTACGACCACTTAGGAAAGTGACACATTTCGCACTATTTCGCTCATTTACTACAAGAATGTCATAATTCAAAAATTGTAATTTTTAAGTTATTCTCACACTATAGATCGTAAAGAAAAGCAATATTATCTGGTAGTCACATCTGAACTGCCTATAAATGTCACTCTACAAAGGTTTTCTTCTCATCTCAACGCTATAATTTCAATATCGTCATATTTTAGTTACTGAGAAACTGTAGTGATAGAAGAGTCCCTCGGATGTCTAAAATAGTGTTTTATTTTGTATATTGACTATACTTTTGCTATAATATGTTACTCGATTAGGTCAAATTATTATATTTTATTACTCTCCTTGCTCGTTTGGGAGAATACCGACACAACCCAAAAAACTTCAATTGGTTGATTTAACATGCTTAAACGTAGTGTCAATGGTAGGAGCAAATATTGTTTGTTTTTGTATAAAGAACCTCCAATTTTGTTGATGCAGTAATTGCATAATTTATGATTTTTCAATTATGTCGGTGTTCTCGAAAAAGATCGACCTGTGTAAACACAATTTTTGTGTTATGACGTTTCTGCAGCAAATAAGCCATTTAGTCTTATGGAAAGTGCCCTATATCACCGTGTGGATAAGAATGTACTCTTGTGTGTGTGAATATGAATCTACTATTTCATCTTGTTCACGATTTTTGGTCTTAATAATTGTAGTACACATAAAAAAAATAAACGAATGAAAACATTATTGTATTCTAATATTTTTTTGTATCTAATATTATTTTACCGTTATCATTCTATGAAAGTGTTAGTAAAGGAATCATAATGTTTTTAATTTCGACAAAACACCATCCGGTCCTTAGTTATACACTTTTTAATATATATTTAGCCAGTATCCATGATTTGTTCAATCACGATATTAAATGTCTACAATATGCGGATAATAGCTGTATATACTCCACCCTAAATACTTACGACGAATGCCATATAACCCTGCAATTCATTATGAACAAAGTTATGTCGTGGACATACGAAACTGGTATGTTACTTTCTCCTGAAAAATCTTCAATAATCTTTACACGGCACAGATTGCAAAAGCCAGGAAACAACCCTGAGTGCATCATGCCAATGGTGAAAGAATATAAATACCTCGGAATTGTTCTGGATTCGAAATTATTATGGATAAAACATATTAAGTATATTAAAGGTAGATGTAAGAAATGTATTACTAACCGAAATTGGGGCGCTGACCCTAAAGTTTCACTTATGTTTTATAGGTCCTATGTGCAGTCAATTTTGGATTATAGGTGTTGCTTATACGGATCAGCTAGTAACACTAACTTGAAAATTATAGACCGAATATATATAGATATTTAAGAATCTGTCTAGGAGAGCAATGGTGTCAACACCTACATATGCGTTATTGGCTGAATTTAATGAGATGCCTTTGAAATTTCGCAGATAAATATTGGCACAAAATTTTTTCGTTAAAATAAGTAGTTTTTGTTCAAACTTGATAGACGACCTCTACATTGTCTACATCCCTCAATGTAGAAAATCTAACAAATTCCTATTGGAGAAAGAAGAATTCTCCACCGCTCATAGAAGCTTTTATCAATGCTAATACTCACACTTAATAGAACAAAATGGTTTGCGACTATATTGCGTTCCTTACCGAGTGTTAATAAGTAAACATAAAGTCATAATCTATATAGTCCGACACCGGTGCACCTAAACTGCGGAAAAGTTAATCGATAATCTGTTTCAATAATCCGATATCTAAACTGCGAAAACAAAATAGTTTGACCTGGTCGGTCTGTATATTAATTACCGACTTTAAAAAATATTAATATTTGTATGTGGAGAGGGGCAATAGGCAGTAAATTTGGAGTCAAATGACTCGCATGTATTGGTATTTCTTCAAGTAGCAGAAGTTTTAGCTGCCCATATTTTGGGTGGAAACATAGTTAGTGTCTATATATTGTATCCACTAAAAAGGCACAAAACTGAGTAATTCTTTCATCATCCGGCTTCTCGGTCATGAAATCTTCAACAAATGTGGCCTCTCTTCATCTGTAAATAAAAAGAATAGCTCAAACATAGGATATAGCCATCTTCCAATAGTGGAATTAATGTATTTAATTTCTGTGCTCAGACCAAGTTGTATTTTGCACTACCTAAAAAACGTTTATTATTTTACCAGTTGTGAAAAGAAAACAACTAAAAATAAACCTTTTTTGGTTTTCAAATCAATATAATATTAAAATTATCGTTTCAACTATTCCCACGTGTCTGATTGTTAAAATCTATAGCAGTGTCGTCTGAAAAACCGAACTTCTAAACGAGAATAGTCCATTTAACCCATAGACCGTGTCCACAGTTCGAGTAAGTGATTTAGATCCCTTTTTTATTACCCATATACCTGTCCCATGCGTTTCCGAAGTTCGAGTGCGTCCTCCGACACAACGCAAATTAACTCAAATCTTTTAAAAACAAATTTAAGTAATTATGTGGGACATACAGTTATATATACAGACGATTCTAAAACCCAAAATGAAGTAGGATGTGCTATGTATGTTCAAACTACCAAGCAATATCAACAATTTAAATTGCCTAATATATGTTGTATTTTCACCGTAGAAGTGATGGCAATAGAAAATGCCTTGAAATGGCTCTCAACAAATTATATTCGCGAAGCAGTGATAATAACAGATTCAAGATCAGCAATTCAAAATATACAACTTAATAACATAACATGTAATACACTGTGTTCCTAATATTAAAAAATTATTATTCGAAATCAAAATAACGTTTATTTGGGTTAAAAACCACATAGGTATTACAGGGAAAGAGAAAGATTCAATCCATAATGGAACTTTTTTAAATATCGTGTCTTATAGAGACGTATGCTCGGTTTTAAAACAAAATGTTTTAAATTGCTGGAAAAATGAATGGACTCATATTGAATCCAATAATCTATATCACCAGTTATACTTTCAACTACCATATCCTCCAGAATATATTTTCCAGTACAACGTCTCTAAATACTACTCAGCGCTGGTTTATGTAAAATAGAAGATGGCCCTTTTTTTTAGAGATATCACTAAAAAGGATCTGATCTACTTTTATCATTTTCAATATCAACTTTTGACAATTTTTCACAAAATTCATTTCAATGTCTCAAAATGGTAATTTTCGTGTCAAATGTCAATTGTCACTCAGTTTTTTCTGGAAACTGTCAAGATGGTCACGTTCTCAAAAATATCGTGTACTTACTATTTTTTGTGCCCCAACTTGCCTCCGCCTTACGGTAGCAACTGGAAAAATCTGACTGTCTTCATGTTGAAGACCAGCAGTTTCTATTCCTTTGAATGGTTTGGAGTGTTCATTTTTACTTGTTTGGATGAACCTCCACTTAATTTGTTAAAATTTAACCACATTTTCGGTGTGGTTCTTTTATTTTCAATTATCTGAGCTACAAGCTATGGTGGTGATTTGGGACTGGTCTGTTGCTGTCCTTTTAATTTAATTTAGTGCATTTTTCATGTGTCTTCTATAGTTTTTGACGAGTAAGTGTTCAAGTTTTTTATTCATTGTTTAGTATTGTTACAGCTCCGTTTTCTTCTCTTTTGTAGAGTCTCTGATGATGGCCTAATAGGCAGAAAGCGCTTAGGCAAATTTTTACAGAGTTTTATTAATAAAACTCAATTTACACACTTTAAATACTCTCGATTCATTTCTTATTACCCAGTGTGTACACACCACTCAACCTCTGCCTGATCTAAGTTTTTGCCTAAGGATTTTTTTTAGAAATGTGACATTTGAAGGGCTTAATTTTTTATAAAATTGTTGCGGGGCCCCACCTGGCTTTCGGCGGCCTTAATTGTAACAATCATATAGCCCAGACCGAAAGCCTATATAATTCATTGACTCAGTTGAAATTTAAACCATCCTTAAGTATTCCTAATTTGTTGAGTCAGGACAGGAAAATCATTAATAACTTCCTAATTGACTTTCTTAAGCAAATCAAAATACATTTATAAGTATAACTGTGGCTAACATATTTAACTTCCCCCCTCACGCACACACCATCCATACTTAAAAAATTATTCAATAAGGCATATAAAAAACATATCTCTATTAAACCTTTATAGTCAGATTTCTTGTTTTTTACATTTTTTTTAATAAAATTATTGGACAAAATATTGTTTAAAAGTGATTTCTTACACTCGTGTAATTGTCGCACTCGGTTTATGCTTCGTAAGAGAATATTTCCCACACGTGTGAAAAATGTCACTTTCCACACTCGTAATGTAATATACTATATCGTATATAAAAAATACTAAAAAAATTATATATCGTGTGACCCGAAATTAGACGGTCACATTTTAACAACGTAATCTACATCCTAAAATAGGAGTAAAAGTTCATATAAACATAGTTTTGAAAACGTTTGGTTTTCGAGATACAGTAGAGTCCTGATGACACATTTTTATAAATATTTTCTAAACGTTTAAAGATAACTAAGTGAAATTTGGTACAAATGCTATACTTTTTATGCTCTATATAATCGACTAAGCCCCAGTTTTTTATCATCTTCATAGGTGGGTAAATTAGGGGAGGGGCTTAGGGTTAAATTGTCCTAAGTTTTTTGGATGATTGTTTTTAACATTTTTGACCACAAAATTTGGAAAACCAATATATTATTCTTTATAATAAAGCTACTTTTGTTGTATCTCACTAGGACGCACCATTTTCAAGAGAAAAGCATTTGAAAATTTATTATCTTATTCGAAAGTGTAAACAATTAAACAATTAGTTGGCCTGTGGAATCAAAAATTTTATTTTTTCAGCTTTGAAGAAATTTTAGAAAATATTTACAAAAATGGGTCATCAGGACTTCACTTTTAACATCCATTATTTTGGAAACGAAACATTTTTGGACCTATGTTCATATGAACTTTTACTTCTATTTTACTATGTAGATTACACAGTTAAAATATGACCGTCTAATTTCGGAACACCCTGTATACAAGATTTAAAAAATTGTATATTATTATAAATATAATTAATACATAATACCTATTCGTTTTTCTGGATAGGTAATACAAAAATCATATTAATATTTTTGGTCTACGCCCACATGGATATTAGCTATCCTAATGTAGACCAAACCTCGAGGAATTGTGGTGTTTTGGTTAAAAATAATGATTTTAAAACTAATTTTAAATCAGTTGTTCGTATTTATTAATTTTTTTTAAGCATCCTTTCATTTTCAGTCATTTACAATAACTACCCGTACAATTCCTCACAATGATAATATTTCGAAAAACACCATTGATATTCTAAATCGTGTACCTCCATATACCTATATTGTACCTATTTAAAATTACTTATCACTGAGCTTCCATCAGAAATATTTCTAAGCTATTATTTCCAATACCTTATATAGAATACATTAATTTATAAGAGATATAGCAAATTCTTTTTCCTATGTGCACTCTCTCTGATGTTATTTTCTGAAGCTCTGAGGTGGAAGTGTGAAAGTTAATAACTCGTTAATAATATTAACTTAGATTAATAATAAGATTACGCAGATTAATTGTTAAATTATAGTAAAGGTAATGCGATCAACATAAAAACAAAATAAATACATTTCTGAACCTGTATTTTTTGTTTATTTGTTTTAATAAAAGAACCAAATTCAAGTAGTTATTATTAATTAAAACCTTAATTGTAGAGTTTATTAATCGACATTTAATTCATCACGAGTTACTTATCCGTAAGATTGTTTAATAATGAAAGAGCTCACATTAAATAAATTACATTCTGAATATATAGGTACCGAACTATACTTTTATCAAACTCATACATAGGTACACGATTGACGGATATTAATAGCCATAAAATACACGTTTATATGTTATACCTATAATATTGTTACAAATTTAAATCTATTTATAAAAATTTACATTTCACTTTATCGCACGTTATTTCGTGTCAAGCTTTTGAGAAAGTTTTAATATTATACCTATATATACCTACTTATTCATTATTTTATCAATTTTCCATCTATCTTTAACCCCCATCCGAATTGCATCCCAACAAATTAACTTTTACCTGACCAAGAAAAGGTAGCATCTGAATTGCATCCGGCCTCAAATAAAGGTATTTGTAGATTATTAATATCATTTTAGGTAAATTCCGTAGCAACTTTGCCACTCTGTGATAAAATTCTTGAAAAACTGTTTAAGAATTTTATTTGTTTTATAAACCTATTTTTCAAGAAATAATTTCTAGTTATATTATGCTAATATTTTAGAGTTTATATTTAAAAAATGTAGAAGAAGGGCCGAGATATATTGTCAATAAGACACACGTTATTAAAAAGTAAAATTTATTTATTGTAAAAATATAAATATACAACATTATATGTATAAACTAGCTATTGCCCGCGGCTTTGCTCGCGACTTTGCTCGCATGTAGTCGTGTTATTAATATAAAAAAATACATGACTTCCTTTTTTTATTAATTTTTATTAGTTTTATTGAGTTTCATTCATTTTTATTAATTTTTTTAAATTTATTCATTTTTCATTTTTATTAATTTTTATTCATTTTTGTTCATTTTCATTCATTTTTTTTTTTCATTTTTATTCATTTTTATTCATTTTTATTCATTTTTATTCATTTTTATTCAGCTTTATTCATTTTTATTCATTTTTATTAATTTTTATTAATTTTTATTCATTTTTATTAATTTTTAATAATTTTTATTAATTTTTATTAATTTTTAATAATTTTTATTAATTTTTATTAATTTTTATTAATTTTTATTAATTTTTATTAATTTTTATTCATTTTTATTAATTTTTATTAATTTTTTATTAATTTTTATTAATTTTTATTAATTTTTATTAATTTTTATTAATTTTTATTAATTTTTATTAATTTTTATTAATTTTTATTAATTTTTATTAATTTTTATTAATTTTTATTAATTTTTATTAATTTTTATTAATTTTTATTAATTTTTATTAATTTTTATTAATTTTTATTAATTTTTATTAATTTTTATTAATTTTTATTAATTTTTATTAATTTTTATTAATTTTTATTAATTTTTATTAATTTTTATTAATTTTTATTAATTTTTATTAATTTTTATTAATTTTTATTAATTTTTTTAATTTTTATTAATTTTTATTAATTTTTATTAATTTTTATTAATTTTTATTAATTTTTATTAATTTTTATTAATTTTTATTAATTTTTATTAATTTTTATTAATTTTTATTCATTTTTATTCATTTTTATTCATTTTTATTCATTTTTATTCATTTTTTTTCATTTTTTTTCACTTTTATTCATTTTTATTCATTTTTATTCATTTTAATTCATTTTTATTCATTTTTATTCATTTTTATTCATTTTTATTCATTTTTATTCATTTTTATTCATTTTTATTCATTTTTATTCATTTTTATTCATTTTTATTCATTTTTATTCATTTTTATTCATTTTTATTCATTTTTATTCATTTTTATTCATTTTTATTCATTTTTATTCATTTTTATTCATTTTTATTCATTTTTATTCATTTTTATTCATTTTTATTCATTTTTATTCATTTTTATTCATTTTTATTCATTTTTATTCATTTTTATTCATTTTTATTCATTTTTATTCATTTTTATTCATTTTTATTCATTTTTATTCATTTTTATTCATTTTTATTCATTTTTATTCATTTTTATTCATTTTTATTCATTTTTATTCATTTTTATTCATTTTTATTCATTTTTATTCATTTTTATTCATTTTTATTCATTTTTATTCATTTTTATTCATTTTTATTCATTTTTATTCATTTTTATTCATTTTTATTCATTTTTATTCATTTTTATTCATTTTTATTCATTTTTGTTCATTTTTGTTCATTTTTGTTCATTTTTGTTCATTTTTATTCATTTTTATTCATTTTTATTCATTTTTATTCATTTTTATTCATTTTTATTCATTTTTATTTATTTTTATTCATTTTTATTCATTTTTATTCATTTTTATTCATTTTTATTCATTTTTATTCATTTTTATTCATTTTTATTCATTTTTATTCATTTTTATTCATTTTTATTCATTTTTATTCATTTTTATTCATTTTTATTCATTTTTTTTTCATTTTTATTCATTTTTATTCATTTTTATTCATTTTTATTCATTTTTATTCATTTTTATTCATTTTTATTCATTTTTATTCATTTTTATTCATTTTTATTCATTTTTATTCATTTTTATTCATTTTTATTCATTTTTATTCATTTTTATTAATTTTTATTCATTTTTATTCATTTTTATTCATTTTTATTCATTTTTATTCATTTTTATTCATTTTTATTCATTTTTATTCATTTTTATTCATTTTTATTAATTTTTATTAATTTTTATTAATTTTTATTAATTTTTTATTAATTTTTATTAATTTTTATTCATTTTTATTTATTTTTATTCATTTTTATTCATTTTTATTCATTTTTATTTATTTTTTATTTATTTTTATTCCTTTTTATTCATTTTTATTCATTTTTATTCATTTTTATTCATTTTTATTCATTTTTATTCATTTTTATTCATTTTTATTCATTTTTATTCATTTTTATTCATTTTTATTCATTTTTATTCATTTTTATTCATTTTTATTCATTTTTATTCATTTTTATTCATTTTTATTCATTTTTATTCATTTTTATTCATTTTTATTCATTTTTATTCATTTTTATTCATTTTTATTCATTTTATTCATTTTTATTCATTTTTATTCATTTTTATTCATTTTTATTCATTTTTATTCATTTTATTCATTTTTATTCATTTTTATTCATTTTTATTCATTTTTATTCATTTTTATTCATTTTTATTCATTTTTATTCATTTTTATTCATTTTTATTCATTTTTATTCATTTTTATTCATTTTTATTCATTTTTATTCATTTTTATTCATTTTTATTCATTTTTATATTCATTTTTATTCATT